>ML781090.1:1828167-1879979 GCA_009831015.1 Picea engelmannii | reverse complement strand
CTCGACCCCGTAGTGTCATTATTACTCTGGGGGGTCATCTCTACAGGATACCAGAGGTAGTTCCAACTACTGCCCCACCTAAACAGTGCTGCAAGGTAGTATCTCATACTACAAAATTCATCTTCTCCATAATCTGTTCAAAAAGGGAACAAAAGGATACTGCAACCACCACAACTTCGGCCCAAGCACCTTCTATCCAACGGAAGCAGGTCGACAAGGTTGCAGCAAATAAGAAAGATTCCTTCTACACACAGTCATCTAAAATATCCAGACTGGTTAAAAAGTTCCAAACCTTCCAGCCAAAGGTTCGTGATAGCCTTCAACAAACTAAGCAACACCACTTCTCCAGCAAGACAAGCAGATCAACAAGATTTAGATTGAATAATCACTTTCCCTTCTCCCCCGGGAACTCAACGCAATGGAGACCATTGCTTCCTAAGGAGGGAGGATTGATCCAGGTGGATATTGGTGGCCACCCACCTTCTCCAACTGGCCCAAAACATGTTTTTGGCAATTTTGGTAATTTACTATTTTTAGCAGTTTTTAACTTCCGGGGCCGTTTTGAGGCCCTAAACGATGTTTTTTGAGAAAATGGGGAGCAACATGGATTGTAGATCATGTTGCACACCCAAAAGTTGTAGTTCTCAGATATATATTTCCAATGAGCTATGAAGCGCCCCAAATGGAGATCGTATGCCAAAGTTATGCCCTTGGGAAGTTGACGTATCAACTACCCCCATCGGGGCCCGCAAACCTTTCGGATTTTCATCTTCCGGGGTTAGGGTTTTGGATTTTACTTATTTTAAAAAGGCCCTTAGAGCCTCATTGTAATAATCATCTTCTCATGGATGCGAGTATCCCTCACATATCTTTTCAGAGATAAGTTGCCACCATTGTAGCGAGTCTTTCACTCTGTATTTTACAGTCTCTGTACATTTATTTCATTAATAGAAATCGTGTATTATTGTATATATGTGACTCTTGTTATTTCCTCTATATCTCTGTTATATTGTTGTCTCTCTTGCAATATCTCTAAATATTTATGTGTTATATCTCCGCTCTCATTTCGTGCTGAAAATAATCCGGATCAGTGGTATCAGAGCAGGCTGCTCTTGATCATTTTTCAGTGCATGTACCGACGAGGGTCGATTATAGCAAGTTGGGTCTCGAGCTTGTATCTCTTGAGTAAAATCGCTCTCACACACCCAAGAGACCCTCAATGGTGTAAGAAAATAAAAACGATGGAGCAAATGATCCTATCAGTCTGTTGCTTGAGCAAACTCTAACGCGACAGAGGGACGGAAGGATGGAGAATTTTTCCCACATCCTTCAATGCTTGTCGATAGCATCAAGTGCATCTTCATCAAGCAGCCACTTTGGAGGCACCTCACCTTTAAAGGTACAGGTTAATTTTGATATTCTCGTATTTGAAGGTCAAATAGATGCAGATTCCCTGGATAAATGGTTAAATTTGCTAGAAGGTTATTTCTTTGTTCATAATTTTTTCGACAAGGAAAAGATCACCTTCGCACTACTGAAGACTCTCCCCCTTTTCAATCATTATTGGGAAACTTACTGGGAGTCGATTTCCATAGAGTAGTCTGGAATATATGGGGTCGAGCCCACTTGGGACTTTTTTGTGGATGCGGCAAAGGAACAATATTACCCTGTTGGAAACTATGAGGACCAGTACATGAGATTGACCATACTATGTCAAGAGAGGGGGCAATCAGTTCTAGAGTTCACCAATAGCTTCCATACCTTTCACACCAAGCTGGGTATGAAAGACTCTGAACGACATTTGGTTCTAAAATACCCTAGGGCTCTACACAGATACATCCAAACTGAAATGGATTTTTTGGACATCTCATCACTCGGTGCTTCCTATCGATATGCTGTTAAAATCGAGTAGAAATTTAAGCACCAGAACAAATGGGAGTTCAGGTCTGCAAATCCACAACAACCAAAGTATGACAAAGACATCCCTAACAAACAATCTCCCGAAAACCAGTCCAAGCCACAGGAAAAGAAGGGTCACGGGAAGACAAAGAAGGACACCGAAAAATGGTGTGATTTCCACAAAATCCCCTGGCACAACACCGATGAATGTCGCTCAAAACAGTCATTGGTGACTGAGCTCAAAGAAAAGGAGCTGAACCCTGATTCAGAATATGATTCTGAAAATACTAGTAAAAGACAGATCATCGACGCAGACCCCACTGCTATTGTCACAACCGCAACAATTCAACCAAAAGAACCAATAGATCTAGAAGAGGGGGAGTGCCTTTTTCATTCACAGATGTGGGTGAAGGGGACCCCGCTGCATTTTATTGTTGATAGCGGAAGCCACAAGAACCTCATCTCAGCAGAGGTCGTCAAATAGTTGGGATTGTCGACAACACCACACCGGCAACCATACAGCATCGGGTGGCTTTGCCAAGGACAAGATGTTCGTGTCAGCCAACAATGTCGATTGTCATACGACATTCAACCCTTCTAGGATGAGGTATTATGTGATTTTTCCCCACTGGATGTCTGTGATGTTCTCTTGGGCCAACCATATATGTGGAAACGCCATGCTATCTATGAGTCTCGACCCCGTAGTGTCATTATTACTCCGGGGGGTCATCTCTACAGGATACCAGAGGTAGTTCCAACTACTGCCCCACCTAAACAGTGCTGGAAGGTAGTATCTGATACTACAAAATTCATCTTCTCCATAATCTTTTCAAAAGGGGAACAAAAGGATACTGCAACCACCACAACTTCGGCCCAAGCACCTTTTATCCGACAGAAGCAGGTCGACAAGGTTGCAACAAATAAGAAATATTCCTTCTACACACAGTCATCTAAAATATCCAGACTGGTTAAAAAGGTCCAAACCTTCCATCCAAAGGTTCGTGATAGCCTTCAACAAGCTTAGCAACACCACTTCTCCAGCAAGGCAAGCAGATCACCAAGATTCAGATTCAATAATCGCTTTCCCTTCTCCCCCGAGAACTCAACGCAATAGAGACCATTGCTTCCTAAGGAGGGGGGATTGATCTAGGTGGATATCAGTGGCCACCCACCTTCTCCATCTGGCCCAAAACATGTTTTTGGCAATTTTGGTAATTTACTATTTTTAGCAGTTTTTAACTTTCGGGGCCATTTTGAGGCCCTAAACGATGTTTTTTGAGCAAATGGGGAGAAACATGGATCGTAGATCATGTTTCTCACCCAAAAGTTGTATTTCTCGAATATATCTTTCCAACGAGCTATGAAGTGCCCCAAACGGAGATCGTATGCCAATGTTACGCCCTTGGGAAGTTGACGTATCAACTACCCCCATCGGGGCCCGCAAACCTTTCAGATTTTCATCTTCTGGGGTTAGGGTTTTGGATTTTACTTATGTTAAAAAGGCCTTTAGAGCCTCATTGTAATAATCCTATTCTCACGGATGCGAGTATCCCTCACATCTCTTTTCATAGATAAGATGCCAACATTCTAGCGAGTATTTCACTCTGTATTTAGAGTCTCTGTACATTTATTTCATTAATAGAAATAGTGTATTACTGTATATCTGTGACTCTTGTTATTTCCGCTATATATCTGTTATATTGTTGTCTCTCTTGCAATATCTCTAAATATTTATGTGTTATATCTCCGCTCTCATTTCGTGTCGAAAATAATCCGGATCAGTGGTATCAGAGCAGGATGCTCTTGATCGTTTTTCAGTGCATGTCCCCGACGAGGTCCGAGTATAGCAAGTTGGGTCTCGAGCTTATCTCTCTTGAGGAAAATCACTCTCGCACACCCAAGAAACCCTCAATGGTGGAAGAAAAGAAAAATGATGGAGCAGACGATCCTATCAGTCTGTTGCTTGAGCAAGCTCTAACGCGACAGAGGGACGAAATGATGGAGAATTTTTCCCACATCCTTCAACGCCTGCCGATAGCATCAAGCACATCTTCATCAAGCATCCAATTTGGAGGTGCCTCACCTTTCAAGGTACAGGTTAATTTTGATATTCTCGTATTTGAAGGTCAAATAGATGTAGATGCCCTAGGTAAATGGTTAAATCTGCTAGAAGGTTATTTCTCTGTTCATAATTTTTCCGACAAGGAAAAGATCACCTTCGCACTCCTGAAGGCTCTCGCCCATGTCAAAAATTGGTGGGAAACTTACTGGGAGCAGAGTTCCACAGAGGAGTCTGGAATATATGGGGCCGAGCCCACTCTGGATTTTTTTGTGGATGCAGCAAAGGAACAGTATTACCCTGTTGGAAACTATGAGGCCCAGTACATGAGATTGACCATACTACAGCAAGAGAGGGGCCAATCAGTTCTGGATTTCACCAATAGCTTCCATACCTTGTGCACCAAGCTGGGTATGAATGACTCTGAATGACATTTGGTTTTGAAATACCGTGGGGCTCTACACAGATACATCCAAACTGAAATGGATTTTCTAGACATATCATCACTCGATGCTGCCTATCGATATGCTGTTAAAATCGAGCAAAAATTTAAGCACCAGAACAAACGGGAGTTCGGGTATGCAAATCCACAACAACCAAATTATGACAAAGACAACCCTAACAAACAGTCTCTCAAAAACCAGTCCAAGCCACAGAAAAAGAAGGGTCACAGGAAGACAAAGAAGGACACTGGAAAATGGTGCGATATCCACAAAATCCCCTGCACAACACCGATGAATGTCGCTCAAAACATTCATTGGTGGTCGAGCTCAAAGACAAGGAGCTGAACCCTGATTCAGAATCTGATTCTAAAAATACTGGTAAAAGACAGATCATCGACGTAGACTTCACTGCTATTTTCGCAACCGCATCAATTCAACTAGAAGAACCAACAGATCTAGAAGAGGGGGAGCACCTTTTTCATTCACATATGTGGGTGAAGGGGACCCCGCTGCATTTTATTTTTGATAGCGGAAGCCAGAAGAACCTCATCTCAGCAGAGGTCGTCAAATAGTTGGGATTGTCGACAACACCACACCCACAACCATACAACATTGGGTGGCTTCGCCAAGGACGAGATCTTCGTGTCAGCCAACAGTGTCGATTGTCATACAACATCCAAGCCTTCAAGGATGAGGTATTATGTAATGTTTCCCCACTTGATGTCTGTGATGTTCTCTTGGGCCAACCATATATGTGGAAACGCCATGCTATCTATGAGTCTCAACCCCGTAGTGTCATTATTACTCTGGGGGGTCATCTCTACAGGATACCAGAGGTAGTTCCAACAACTGCCCCACCTAAACAGTGCTGCAAGGTAGTATCTCATACTACAAAATTCATCTTCTCTATAATCTGTTCAAAAAGGGAACAAAAGGATACTGCAACCACCACAACTTCGGCCCAAGCACCTTCTATCCAACAGAAGCAGGTCGACAAGGTTGCAGCAAATAAGAAATATTCCTTCTACACACGGTCATCTAAAATATCCGGACTGTTTAAAAAGGTCCAAAATTTCCAGCCAAAGGTTCGTGATAGCCTTCAACAAGCTAAGCAA
Organism: Picea engelmannii; assembly: GCA_009831015.1. Taxonomy (NCBI): domain Eukaryota; kingdom Viridiplantae; phylum Streptophyta; class Pinopsida; order Pinales; family Pinaceae; genus Picea; species Picea engelmannii. Next base: position 1,874,463 of record ML781090.1, on the reverse strand, counting down.
CGCCACTTCTCCAACAAGGCAAGCAGATCACCAAGATTCATATTCAATAATCACTTTCCCTTCTCCCCTGGGAACTCAACGCAATGGAGACCATTTATTCCTAAGGAGGGAGGATTGATCCAGGTGGATATCAGTGGCCACCCACCTTCTCCAACTGGCGCAAAACATGTTTTTGACAATTTTGGTAATTTACTATTTTTAGTAGTTTTTAACTTCCGGGGCCATTTTAAGGTCCTAAACGAAGTTTTTTGAGAAATAGGGAGAAACATGGATCGTAGATAATGTTTCTCACCCAAAATTTGTAGTTCTCATGTATATATTTCCAACAATCTATGAAGCGCCCCAAACGAAGATCGTATGCCAAAGTTACGCCCTTCGGAAGTTGACGTATCAACTACCCCCATCGGGGCCCGCAAACCTTTGGGCTTTTCATCTTCCGGGGTTAGGGTTTTGGATTTTACTTATGTTAAAAAGGCCCTTAGAGCCTTATTGTAATAATCATCTTCTCATGGATGCGAGTATCCCTCACATCTCTTTTCAGAGATAAGCTGCCACCATTCTAGCGAGTCTTTCACTCTGTATTTTACAGTCTCTGTATATTTATTTCATTAATAGAAATCGTGTATTACTGTATATCTATGACTCTCGTTATTTCTTATATATCTCTATTATATTGTTGTCTCTCTTTCAATATATCTAAATATTTATGTGTTATATCTTCGCTCTCATTTCGTGCCGAAAATATTCTGGATCGGTGGTATCAAAGTAGGTTGCTCTTGATCATTTTTCAGTGCATGTCCCCGACGAGGTCCGAGTAGAGCAAGTTTGGTATCGAGATTGCCTCTCTTGAGGAAAATCACTCTCGCACACCCAAGATACCCTCAAGAGTGGAAGAAAAGAAAAACAACGGAGTAGACGATCCTATCAGTCTGTTGCTTGAGCAATCTCTAACGTGATAGAGGGACGAAATGATGGAGAATTTTTCCCACATCCTTCAATGCCTGCTGATAGAATCAAGCACATCTTTATCAAACAACCACTTTGGAGGCACCTCACCTTTCAAGGTACAGGTTAATTTTGATATTCCCGTATTCGAAGGTCAAATAGATGCAAATTCCTTAGATAAACGGTTAAATCTGCTAGAAGGTTATTTCTCTATTCATAATTTTTTTGACAAGGAAAAGATCACCTTCGCACTCCTGAAGGCTCTCCCCCATGTCAAACATTGGTGGGAAACTTACTGGGAGCAGAGTTCCACAGAGGAGTCTACAATATATGGGGTCAATCCCACTTGGGATTTTTTTGTGGATGCGGCAAAGGAACAGTATTACCCTGTTGGAAACTATGAGGACCAATACATGAGATTGACCATACTACGGAAAGAGAGGGGTCAATCAGTTCTGGAGTTCACCAATAGCTTCCATACCTTGTGCACCAAGCTGGGTATCAAAGACTCTGATTGACATTTTGTTCTAAAATACCGTGGTGTTCTACACAGATGCATCCAAACTGAAATGGATTTTTTGGACATCTCATCACTCGGTGATGCCTATCGATATGCTGTTAAAATCGAGTAGAAATTTAAGCACTAGAACAAACGGGAGTTTGGGTCTGCAAATCCACAACAACCAAAGTATGACAAAGACAGCCCTAAGAAATAGTCTCCTGAAAACTAGTCCAAGCCAGAGGAAAAGAAGGGTCACGGGAAGACAAAGAAGGACACCAGAAAATGGTGCGATTTCCACAAAAGCCCCTGGCACAACACCGATGAATGTCGCTCAAAATAGTCATTGGTGGCCGAGCTCAGAGAAAAGGAGCTGAATCCTAAAGAATTTGATTCTAAAAATACTGGTAAAAGACAGATCATTGACGCAGACACCACTGCTATTGTTGCAACCGCAACAATTCAACTAGAAGAACCAACAGATCTAGAGGAGGGGGAGTGGATTTTTCATTCACAGATGTGGGTGAAGGGGACCCTGCTGCATTTTATTGTTGATAGCAGAAGCCAGAAGAACCTCATCTCAGCAGAGTTCGTCAAATCGTTTGGATTGTCAAAAACACCACTCCCGCAACCATACAACATCGGGTGGCTTCGCCAAGCATGATATCTTCGTGTCAGCCAGCAGTGTCGATTGTCATACAACATCTAACCCTTCAAGGATGAGGTATTATGTGATGTTTCCCCACTGGATGTCTGTGATGTTCTCTTGGGCCAACCATATATGTGGAAATGACATGCTATCTATGAGTCTCGACCCCGTAGTGTCATTATTACTATGGGGGATCATCTCTATAGGATACCAGAGGTAGTTCCAGCTACTTCCCCACCTAAACAGTGCTGCAAGGTAGTATCTCATACTATAAAATTCATCTTCTCCATAATCTGTTCAAAAGGGGAACAAAAGGATACTGCAACCACCACAACTTCGGCCCAAGCACCTTCTATCCAATAGAAGCAGGTCGACAAGGTTGCAGCAAATAAGAAAGATTCCTTCTACACACAGTCATCTAAAATATCCAGACTGGTTAAAAAGGTCCAAACCTTCCAGCCAAAGGTTCATGATAACCTTCAACAAGCTAAGCAATGCCACTTCTCTAGCAAGGCAAGCAGATCACCAAGATTCAGATTCAATAATCGCTTTCCCTTCTCCCCTGGGAACTCAACACAATGGAGACCATTTCTTCCTAAGGAGTGAGGATTGATCCAAGAGGATATCGATGGCCACCCACCTTCTCCAACTGGCCCAAAACATGTTTTTGGCAATTTTGGTAATTTACTATTTTTAGCAGTTTTCAACTTCTGGGGCCGTTTTGAGGCCCTAAACAATGTTTTTTGAGAAAATGGGGAGCAACATGGTTCATAGATCATGTTTCTCACCCAAAATTTGTAGTTCTCGGATATATCTTTCAAACGAGCTATGAATCACCCCAAACAGAGATCGTATGCCAAAGTTACGCCCTTGGGAAGTTGACGTATCAACTACCCCCATCGGGGCCCACAAACCTTTCGGATTTTAATCTTCCGGGGTTAGTGTTTTGGATTTTACTTATGTTAAAAAGGTCCTTAGAGCCTCATTTTAATAATCATCTTCTCACGGATGTGAGTAGCCCTCACATCTCTTTTCAGAGATAAGATGCCACCATTCTAGCGAGTCTTTCACTCTGTATTTTACAGTCTCTGTACATTTCTTTCATTAATAGAAATCGTGTGTTATTGTATATTTGTGACTCTTGTTATTTCCGATATATCTCTGTTATATTGTTGTCTCTCTTGTAATATCTCTAAATATTTATGTGTTATATCTCCGCTCTCATTTCATGTCGAAAATAATCCAGATCAGTGGTATCAGAGCAAGATGTTGTTGATCGTTTTTCAGTGCATGTCCCCGACGAGGTCCGAGAATAACAAGTTGGGTCTCGAACTTGTCTCTCTTGAGGAAAATAACTCTCACACACTTAAGAGACCCTCAATGGTGGAAGAAAATAAAAATGACGGAGCAGACGATCCTATCAGTCTATTGCTTCAGCAAGCTCTAACACGACAGACAGACGAAATGATGGAGAATTTTTCACACATCCTTCAACGCCTGCCAATAGCATCAAGCACATATTCATCAAGCGGCCACTTTGGAGGCACCTCACCTTTCAAGGTACAGGTTAATTTTGATATTCTCATATTTGAAGGTCAAATAGATGCAGATGCCCTAGATAAAAGGTTAAATCTGCTAGAAGGTTATTTCTTTGTTCATAATTTTTCCGACAAGGAAAAGATCACCTTCGCAGTCCTGAAGCCTCTCCCCCATGTCAAACATTGGTTGGAAACTTACTGGGAGTAGAGTTCCACAGAGGAGTCTGGAATATATGGGGTCGAGCCCACTTGGGATTTTTTTGTGGATGCGGCAAAGGAACAGTATTACCCTGTTCGAAACTATGAGGACCAGTACATGAAATTGACCATACTATGGCAAGAGAGGGGCCAATCATTTTCGGAGTTCACCAATAGCTTCCATACCTTCCGTACCAAGTTGGGTATCAAATAATCTGAATGACATTTGGTTCTGAAATACCATGGGGCTCTACACAGATACATCCAAACTGAAATGGATTTTCTGGACATCTCATCACTCGGTGCTGCCTATCGATATGCTGTTAAAATTGAGCAAAAATTTAAGCACCAGAACAAACAGGAGTTCAGGTCTGCAAATCCACAACAACCAAAGTATGACAAAGACAACCCTAACAAACAGTCTCCTAAAAACCAGTCCAAGCCATAGGAAATGAAGGGTCACAGGAAGACAAAGAAGGACACCGGAAAATGGTGCGATTTCCACAAAAGCCCCTAGCACAACACCGATGAATGTCACTCAAAACAGTCATTGGTGGCTGAGCTCAAAGACAAGGAGCCGAACCCTGATTCAGAATCTGATTCTAAAAATACTGGTAAAAGACAAATCATCGATGCAGACCCCACTGCTATTGTCGCAACCGCAACAATTCAATTAGAAGAACCAACAGATCAAGAAGAGGGGAGCACATTTTTCATTCACAGATGTGGGTGAAGGGGACCCCACTGAATTTTATTGTTGATAGCGGAAGCCAGAAGAACCTCATCTCAGCAGAGGTCGTCAAACAGTTGGGATTGTTGACAACATCGCACCCACAACCATACAACATCGAGTGGCTTTGCCAAGGATTAGATCTTCATGTAAGCCAGCAGTGTCGATTTTCATACGACATGAAACCCTTCAAGGATGAGGTATTATGTGATGTTTCCCCACTGGATGTCTGTGATGTTCTCTTGGGCCAACCATATATGTGCAAACACCATGCTATCTATGAGTCTCGACCCTGTAGTGTCATTATTACTCTGGGGGGTCATCTCTATAGGATACCAGAGGTAGTTCCAACTATTGCCCCACCTAAACAGTGTTGTAGGGTAGTATCTCATACTACAAAATTCATCTTCTCCATAATCTGTTCAAAAGGGGAACAAAAGGATACTGCAACCACCACAACTTCGGCCCAAGCACCTTCTATCCAACAGAAGCAGGTCGACAAGGTTGCAGCAAATAAGAAAGATTCCTTCTACACACAGTCATCTAAAATATCCAGACTGGTTAAAAAGGTCCAAACCTTCCAACCAAAGGTTCGTGATAGCCTTCAACAAGCTAAGCAATGCCACTTCTCCAACAAGGCAAGCATATCACCAAGATTCAGATTCAATAATCGCTTTCCATTCTCCCCAGGGATCTCAACGCAATGGAGACCATTGCTTCCTAAGGAGGGAGGATTGATCCAGGTGGATATTGGTGGCCACCCACCTTCTCCAACTGGCCCAAAACATGTTTTTGGCAATTTTGGTAATTTACTATTTTTAGCAGTTTTTAACTTTCGGGGCTGTTTTGAGGCCCTAAATGATGTTTTTTGAGAAAATGGGGAGAAACATTGATCGTAGATCATGTTTCTCACCCAAAAGTTGTAGTTCTCGGATAGATATTTCCAACGAGCTATGGAGCGCCCCAAATGGAGATCGTATGGCAAAGTTACGCCCTTGGGAAGTTAACGTATCAACTACCCCCATCGGGGCCCGCAAACCTTTCGACTTTTCATCTTCCAGGGTTAGCGTTTTGGATTTTACTTATGTTTTTTTTTTTGTGTGTCTGGAGGAATCAACAACTAGTTGGGCACGTGCTCGCGTTACATGTGGCCGTGTTATCCAACCGCTACCACTATAACCTCCAGGTGTGCCCATGATGCCCCTTACATGGCACACAAGGTAAGTCGGGGGGAATTGAACTCGAAACCTCATGGAACTTCATTTTCACGGCACTTGCCAATTGAGCTGCCCCCCCGGGGGCTGGATTTTACTTATGTTAAAAAGGCCCTTAGAGCCTCATTGTAATATTCATCTTCTCATGGATGCGAGTAGCCCTCACATCTCTTTTTAGAGATAAGCTGCCACCATTCTAGCGAGTCTTTCACTATGTATTTTACAGTCTCTGTACATTTATTTCATTAATAGAAATCGTGTATTACTGTATATCTGTGACTCTTGTTATTTCCGCTATATCTCTCTTATATTGTTGTCTCTCTTGCAATATCTCTAAATATTTATGTGTTATATCTCTGCTCTCATTTCATGCCGAAAATAATCCAGATCAATGATGCTCCAAACAAATATTTAGGTATGATAATTGATGGCATGGACCAAAAGAAAACACTTCTACCACATTTTATCTGTACACCCAAAAATTTACAGGAAGAGAATTTCATTCAGTTTCACTTGGTTGTTTGTATGGTTTTCAATGGAAGAATGTGTCCAAGAGTTTACTTCACAACTCCAAATATTCACAATGATGCAAATATGGCCATCACCATAATTCATCATGTGCTCACTCACTGGTCTGGAAATGTTACTCAAGTTCTCTATCTACAGTTGGACAACACTAGTCGTGAAAATAAAAATCAAATTGTGTTTGGATATATAAGCATGCTTGTTGAAATGGGAATCTTTCAAAAGGTGAAAGTTGGTTTCCTTCTTGTTGGACACACTCATGATCACATTGATCAAATGTTTAGTCATTTTTCTGTAACATTGAAGAGGGAAAATGTTGTAAGTCTACCATCATTGATTGAATGTATCAAGAAAGCATACATTCCAAACCCTGTTTTTCATATATTAGAAAAAACTATTGACATTCGAAGATTTATTCAGGGATCACATTGTGAAGAAAAATGTATTGAGCAACTTAATGACATTAGCTTCCAACATCAATTTTGTTTCAAAAAAATTGATGGGAAAACACTTATATGGGGAAATCAATATTCAACTACTACAGAATGGGAGCCTTCATCAGGTTTATCATTTTTGAAGTTCATTCCAGATCATCCAATTTTTGTATCAAATTATTATTTTTACAATCAGTTGTTGAAATCCTTAATGCACGAAGGCGTAATAGAGATGTAGATTATTCAGAATCACTGGAAGAAATTAAAAAGTCCATTAAGGATACATATGAGTACTTTGATGTTGTTGATTCTGTTTGGTGGGAGTCTTTTTTCAATAATCAAAGTGACATAATTTCAAGATCAACAAATGAATATACAATGTTGAGGACTCCATTTCATTGGCCACAAAATATGCCAAATGAATCTGAAGAAACAAACATTGTTGAAGTTCAAGAATCTCAAGGTGTTATTGAGATTACACAAGCAGAGGAAAGATAAATGTATATTGGTTCATGAAGGTCACATGCACAACGTGAAGCCATGGAAGACCTTTACAGGGGTTCAGTACAAGATATTAAGGAGGGTAGCAGGATTTCATTTTTAGCGACTGAGGATCCACATGGTTATCCATTCTGGAAAGGAAAGGTTATAAAGATTGAGAAAGAAAATGCTAATGTTGTTGCAATTGAAGTGCATTGGTATGAAATAAGTACACACCCATTCAATGGTGTGTACAAGTGAGATATGGTGGTTGAGAAACATGCCAATAGAAAGAGAAAAAGAAAGGTTCAAAATACAACTCGTCATCACACTAACCTCTTAAAATTAGACGATGTTGACATACTTGTTTATGACTTCAATTTGACAAAGAGAGGAACTCTTTTCTCCAAGACAACAAAGATTATCAAGAGGTTGTTTCCGCAAGAAATAAATGCAATATGGAAGCCTATTGAACCTAGTCGTAGATCTAAAAGGCATTTGACATATGAAATGTTGGGCATGCATGTAGACTCAGATGGTGCATTCATCGACAATAGAGACGAGTATGGATCATCTACATCTTCATCAAAACATTCATCTGAAGACAATGTAGACTCTGATGGTATTTCAGAAACCATGAGTCAATTTGAATAAGTGTATGGAACATTTTAAGAATTTTTGATCCATATGATGTTTATATGGTAACTAAAAAAGAGCATTGAACTTACATATGATCTTACATGAAGTTATGAATCTTTTGTTATGTTTTATGAATGATATGTTTTTTTATTATGGATAATATAATTAAATTTCTTAGCTCATATGTTTTGAATATGGTCAATATAACAATACTTTTAAGAAACTATTTATGTTTCATTCAATGTAACTTGTATTTACTTTTTTATTGTTAAAAGAAAAAAATTATTAAAAAGTGACGTTGAATTTTTTAAGTATAGTGTGATATTTTCATGGCATTATGTATTACCTTGTGCTTTGTGTGATGATAACATTTAAAAAGTAAACATTTAAGGGTTGTTTTTATGATTTTGTTTACAGTAATGATGAGTTCTTTTACCACATTTTAAAAATGTGTCATTTTAATACCCCAATTTTAGAATGGGTGTTACCAGTAGCAGTACTTTTCAATTTGATGGTTGATTTTGAGGTTTTGGTTTTAATGGTACCAAGTGATAAAAATATGATTTCAAATGATCTCAAAATTTAGCGTTTTGAAAAGAAAAAAAAATCAAAAACATCTTTTTTGTTTTTAGGTGCTGATTTTAAGGTTTTTCTGAGCTACTGTCTAAGTTTTGAAGACCATGTTTGAAAAATGTTGTAATTTTGACCCCGTTTTAAAAAATGGTGCTACCGGTATCACCACTTTTTGATTTGGGGGTTGATTTTGATGTTTTTTATGCAAAAATATGGGTTTTTTGGGGCTAGAGTTCTCGTTTTGAGGTCACAATTCTCATTAAGTTGGTAACTATGTTATGACCAATGGCAGTGTCCAGACATTTAGGCCAAACTAGTGCTTGAGTGCTTATCATAATCAACGATCACTATTTAATATCATGATGAGATGGACAACAGTCGGGACTTCGGGATTTCAACTTTTCAAATCTTCTGAACAAGATTTCGTCGAACAAATCAAACCGTTCACTTTTATTTCACGGAACTAGATCAATGGTCATATTCTATCCTTACACTTATCCTTTCACTTATTAATCCATCGGCTAGGACTTAATCAAGCATTGTGATGGATGGATAGCATTTAGTTCGGCACTTCAGCTATTCTACTTACGCTATCCTTCCACTGTATTTTGATCAAGGGTTGAGAATGCCCTTAAAGTGATCTTCAGATCAGATGACTTATGTCCACTTCGGGACTTCGACATTCAGGACTTTGGGACTTAGGGCATCTGCTGGTGGTGAAACTCCTGAAGTAAAACTCCCAGAGTGACATAACTTGCTTATGTCACTTGATGACATGGCATGCGCTGAGTGTATGCCACATGTCACTTAGATTCATGATTTACACGTACCTGAAATGTCGATTTCATCTTGGCACTTGTCATTATTTGACTGTGCCATGTGTCCTTGTCGACGTGGTCTGCCATATGTCCTTGTTGATGTGGTCTACTGATGTAGATCTCCCTGATCTAACAGTCATCGTATATTCTCTAGATCCGATGGTCGAGAATTTATTTTGGATTTTGAGCTTCGGGTAATTCAACTTTCAAGTTGACAATTCTTATGAAGTAAGATTCCCCGAACAATAACCTACTTGCAACTATTGTCATGAACCAAATGTTGTTCATCGATCATTTTATTAGATAGATGGCTTGATTTATCTTCAATGTTGCTCTTCTAGCTTATCCTATCCTTCCACTTAAAAGTGATCCAATGGCTATCGGGTATTCAGGTATTCGAATTCTCAACGGTCCTCGTTTGTCCTATGGAGATTTTGATCCTGATCATGTTTTAGTACTGCACTTTCCCTTCTGAGATTTGATCTCTACATACTGTTCGCTTCTCCTCCTAAGCTTATTCTTTTCCTATTTTCCATCATCGTTGTTGTTCTTTCCATCAATGACAAGCACATGCTTCCAGTAAAACATGCCTACAGATCCTCCACCTTATATCTCATATACTCTATACATATGCAATTTTTGAGCAGCCCCCCCTTTTCATCATCGGGACATATAACATGCACTTCCTTCATACCTCCCTATGCCCCATTTCGATAAATCTTCCGACGACCACTACATACACCAGTCTAGTATGGTACAATAGGGAATCTCTTTGTATGCAGATGTTAGAAGGAGATTAGACATTAAACCTTTCAAATACCAATCATAGTATAATGGATAAGGAGGGACCCTATCACAATTATATGCAATCTAGTCTACTAAAGCATAAGTCTTTACTACACATAATAGATTTTACATGGCCTCATTTCATTGGCACACCTCTTCTGAAGAGCAATGCTTCATCGTCAGAGAATGCAATAAGATTTACATTTGCGTTATTTGTAAAACTATCCTCGACAACATCAGCTGGGTTGTATCATTGGGAAGATACCTCATCGATACATGTTGATCATCTCTTTCATATGGTATATTTCCTCATCCCGATCGATCCTTCTGGCGACGATATCGTAACCCTATAGGGTTGATCCTTCACGGTGCCTTCCGACATATGACTATTTTCTCAAGCTGGTAAACTAAAGTCATAAGGGTAATAATACACAACATGGTCTACACAAATAAATTAATACATTAAACCTCACCAATTAATTGGTTACATGCACCCTTAGCACATTTCTCGAAGATAAAACAATGTGTTAAAAGTAATCGTCGTTAGAAGCGTTTGATGCTTTCAAATGTTTCAAAATAATTTACCCTACCAATTCCCCTACAATGAGATGATCAAGAAGCATATCCACACTCCTCCCATAGGCCCCACGTATGGTGCAACACAAAACTCACTTGTACTTGCACATACTTCAATGCATCCATGCAATCTCAAAAATTATGCCTTGCCTCAAAATCCATGCAGTCATTGCCTCGAGATCTGTGCACATAGGGATGCATGCTCCTTCTTGGCATTGGGATCCATACCCAATATATAGTCTTGGTAGTAAAACCATCTCCCGAATTAGTTAGCAGTTTGACACATATTTTGGCGGAATCTCTGTTAAGTGTGGATTTGTTGGTTTATTGGTAAAAACCATCCTCTATAATAGCGGAGTTTGGGATTTGATTCCCTTCCATGGAGTATACATTGGTTACATTTTATATAATATATATTTATTTATATTATATAGTAACTATATACTATATATAACATAACAAACTCCTATGCATAAGTGTTAATCCCCTTCCGCGGTTACAAGTTGGTCATGTGGTAACATATGTGGACTAGGGGTTGGGCGCTAGACCTTGGCCCCTTTCTCCCCCCATATGAAAATTTACCTTAATTTAAATAAATTTTAAAACATGATATGGTTAATACCCATTGTATGGTTTGTTGGTTGTGGCGGGTATGTTAAGGCTTTGGTGGCTATGGAGGTCATGGGGTCGAACCCTGTTGACTCCAAAAAATTATACAATGGTACCAATATTCGCCAATGAGGGGTTTCCATGTGGCAACCTCTTATTGGCTCTTCAATGACACATGTCATTAATTTATTGGACCACTTAGAGTACAGACTTGCTAACTCAGTTTTTGACTGGATATGCCAACTAATCTACCATGTCACCTGTTGTATAGACATGTGCTACATGTCAGTGTTGACATCATCCTTTGACCTTTGACTTGTTCTTGTTTGACCCAAACTTTGACCACTTATAACTTTTGCATAAATTAGTGATGAAGCTTCTCCACTCTTCGATATTACCTAAACCCTTAGCACATTTCTCGAAGATAAAACAATGTGTTAAAAGTAATCGTGGTCAGAATCATTTGATGCCTTCAAATGTTTCGAAATAATTTCCCCTACCAATTCCCCTATAATGAGATGATCAAGAAGCATATCCACACTCCTCCCATAGGCCCCACGTATGGTGCAACACAAAACTCACTTGTACTTGCACATACTTCAATGCATCCATGCAATCTCAAAAATTATGCCTTGTCTCAAAATCCATGCAGTCATTGCCTCAGGATCTGTGCACATAGGGATGTGTGCTCCTTCTTGGCATTGGGATCCGTACCCAATATATAGGCTTGGTACTAAAACCACCTCCCGAATTAGTTAGCAGTTTGACACACATTTTGGTGGAATCTCTGTTAAGTGTGGATTTGTTGGTTTATTGGTAAAAACCATCCGCTATAATAGTGGAGTTTGGGGTTCGATTCCCCTCCATGGAGTATACATTGGTTACATTTTATATAATATATATTTATTTATATTATATAGTAACTATATACTATATATAACATAAAAAAATCCTATGCATAAGTGTTAATCCCCTTCCACGGTTACAACTGGGTCATGTGGTAACATATGTGGACTAGGGGTTGGGTGCTAGACCTCGGCCCCTTTCTCCCCCCATATGAAAATTTACCTTAATTTAAATAAATTTTAAAACATGATATGGTTAAGACCCATTGTATGGCTTGTTGGTTGTGGCGGGTATGTTAAGGATTTGGTGGCTATGAGGTCATGGGGTCGAACCCTGTTGACTCCAAAAAATTATACAATGGTACCAATATTGGCCAATGAGGGGTTTCCATGTTGCAACCTCTTATTGGCTCTTCAATGACACATGTCATTACTTTATTAGACCACTTAGAGTATGGACTTGCTAACTCAGTTATTGACTGGATATGCCAACTAATCTACCATGTCACCTGATGTATAAACATGTGCTACATGTCAGTGTTGACATCATCCTTTGAACTTTGACTTGTGCTTGTTTGACCCAAACTTTGACCACTTATAACTTTTGCATAATAACTTTTTTTGACTTTTTCGTTTGTGTCGTTAGAAAGATGATGACAAGCTCTACGCAATGATGTCATTTTCGAGACAATTTGAGACAATTATTTTTTTAGCATTTATGGATCCCCTGAGACCTATGTGAGTGTTACAATCCTCCTATACCTATGTGAGCATTCCTTAGATCCTCTTGGATCACACCTTACCACTAAAGAACTTTTGGACTTCCAAAAGTATAGATACTAAACAACTTAGGGATGATAACTCTAACTCACTCTTCGATATTACTAACATGTTCATATCTAATAACTTAGTGATGAAGCTTCTCCACTCTTCCATCTTGTTGATTCTTTTGGAAATAAGTCTTCATATTGGATCTTTGATCTTAGGTACTAGATCAATGCACTTATGTCTACTTCTTTGGAATATAGATCTGACTCTGGCCCCTGGCACTGCAGCTAATGTGATATATATATATGGTTCTATCTCATAGATTCCTTGACAACAAAAGTCATGTTCAATTAATCTATCTATCTCTCTCTCTCTCTCTCTCTATATATATATATATAAGGTTCTATCTCATAGATTCCTTGACAAAAAAAGACATGTTCACTTAATCTCTGCAACACATGTATCATGTATTTCAACATCCATTCCCATCTACTTCCACTAAATAAAATCCATCTCATCCAATATGAAACCAAGTCGAATGTTGATCTATGTCTTTCCCATTTGGACTCTTTGTTCTTGTACTACTTGATGTATTTGTAGAAGTCCTTGAATGAATATTATGTCCATTGTCATTTCTGCATTGAAAAACAATTATGCTTGTATTGTTATTATATGTACTTGATTTCCTCTGTTCAAGGCATACATCTTTATGAACATGAAATATTATTTAAAGATGTTAATAGAATGCACCTTTATGCCTCTTATTTTCTGAAGAGGATTATTTCTCCTTTACCAACTCTAGAAAGTTATGCATTACTTTAAGTCTCTTTTATATCTTGAAATACATGTTCCAACTTCCTGCATCATTCTATTCCTTCTCTTTCATTTCTTTAGAATCAAGAATGTTTTCTAAGACAATTTTATCCATATGTATCCCTTTAGTTGATTACGAGACAATATAATTGTCCATATTGTTTCCTAAAGGCTTTGGAATCTTCATAATGATATTCTTCTCACTGTAAACAATATGTATATAGGTGGTTGTATATAAATCTCTCTAATGAGATTCCTCTCACTCTATAACAAAGTGTAAGGGGTAAGGTGTTTATCTGGAAATATATAACGAGATCCCTCCCACTCTTTACAACATATAAGGTGTCAATATAGAAACTCTCTTTAAAAAATTCCCCTCACTCATACAAGGTGGCAATATAGAAATTTGCAGAGTATCTCTCACTCTTATAACAACAATGATTGGCTTACAATCCTTCTAATAGACTTCAGTATATTTACACATATTCATATTACATTTATAAATATACATATTTAAATTTTTTTAAAGATTGTTTACTTATGGACTCATTCTCCCCAGTGTACTGGGAGGAGTCTCGCACCTTCCGACCTTTGACAATGCCTCTGACATAAATGTTGAATATGACATTGAATCTATTACTGAATCCAGGTAACCATTAGACCAAACTATCGATCTTCCCAATAACTTGTATAACCTATCCTTGTGAATACAAAGAACTATTGTTGTGTCTAGAGTAGCTTCTCTTGAATACACAAGTACTCGAACATTATGGAATGTGATTGCATATCCTTCATCCTCAAATTATGAAACTGAGAGTAGGTTTACCTTTAAGTCTGTAACATACAACATATGTTCGATTCCCAGAAATCCTCCCGACTCGAGCTAGAATCCTACATACCCATACCCTTTTATTGCTTATTTGGTATTGGTTCCAGATCCCATAAAGCAATCTATGTCGGATTCTGAGAAATTCAAAAATATTGATCTCATCCCATTCATGTGGAGAGATGAGCAACTGTCCATGAACCATTCTTCAATTCTTTCATATATCACTTTTCCAAGACCGACCATTAGGAAGTATTCTTTCCCAATCCTTTCAGTAAGACCATTGAATTCATCTAGAGTTGTTTCTTGTATTCTCGCAAGTTTCTTCACATCCTTTAGGTTCTTCTTTGAAAATTATTATGGGTAAAGTGTCCAACACTTCTCAATTTTGTCTCCACTCTTACCACAATAATATAAAATCATCTTGTTCCATGATCCATTCTTATCATTCCTCCTTGACGCAGGAGCATCGCCAGATCATCAAGAGAGCCAGCGCAGAGCGGAAGACAACTGGACAAGGAGCACCAATTTTGAAAATGCTTTGAGATGTTGCGCGATCTTAAATGATTCATTTAAGAGATGGCACACTTGTATATTGTAATGGACCTTGAGAAGATAGCTCACGTCCTTAGGTAGATGAGGCATTTAATATAGTTAATGTAAAGTTAGGTAGGAATTTAATTTAGATTTGATAGCCTTAGAGCTCGAGAGGGAAACGGGATATAGACACCCTCCTTTGTACATTGTAACATTATGAAACTGATTATTATTGAGATCATTCAGAAGAGAAGAGCATGCAGAGAAGTGTATGAAGAACGCCCATGTACAAACATTGAATTAATAGAAAAGCTTTGATTCAATTCCATGGTTGTGTCATTCTCTGTGTATTGTTGATATTATGCTCATGAATGTTTCCTTCTTGTCATACATTTTCTTTTATATGATGTGTATGCAATTTCATGGTTGAATTGGAGTCTATGAGAACAAGGAGTTAGTTTCAATTATTTCTCTATCTTGAACCAGAGAATTCCTGCAAGGAGGGCAGTTGAATCGTCCGCAAGGAGTGCATTGACAGAAGGGTTCAGATAGAGGTAGCTTTTGTTATAAGTTCTCATAAGTGCAGATTCGGCACCAGAGCCATGCAAGGTCTGCGCAGGCTAGACGAAGACTCAGAGTTGCGATTCTGAAGTAAGGGATTGAAGGATTTCTCCTGCAGGAGTGCGAAGGATCGAATACTTCAACACTTAGCGTGTTTGAAGATTTGCCGTAAGGAGTGCATGCAAGATGTTTCCTAAAGGGGCTCGAAAGCTGGGAGGAAAGCTTAGAAAGAATAGGCCTTCCAATTTGTTGAAGGGAAGCGGAGAGAAGTTGTGTGAGCAGGTTGAGAAGAAGCATCGTAGGTTGGCGAACAAGTCTCGTGGAGAGACACTTCTTGTTCGTGGATTACGCAAGGAGACAAGTGGACGGTCAGTATTCTCGTGGGGAATCCATGAAGTTACCGTGGATTGTTGGATCTCTTGGGATTGCAGAAGGTTACAGTGCAAGTGTGGAGAGGCTAGAATCTCAGGCGGAGCGGAGCCGTTGATTCAAGTCCATTCAGGGCCCTTGGATCCATCGCGAGATCGGCTATCGGGCCATCGCAAGGAAGGAATGGAAGGTTGGGCCACGGAAATTGCGATAGAGCGAGAAGCGAAGTCCCGATGATTGCGTGGATAGTGTGGGTCACAACAGGGTGACATGGTAGGTGACACGAGATATCGGAGGTTCGACGTCTCAGGCTTCAGGAGTCGAAGTAGGAGTCGTTTAAGCTCGCGAGTAGCGAAGTCGCGAAGGAGCGAGGTCGCGAGATCGGAATTTCGGCGCGTCGCGTATCGGCAGTTGGAATCTTAAGTATTGGCTGTCATGAGTCGTGAAATCGTGATAGTTTGAAGTCCCGATAGCGAAGTAAGAAAAGGCAGTGATTGACCGACATCTCGGGTCTCGGGGATTCGAGAGCCTAGAATTCAACTTTGAACTTGCGAGGCCACGGGTTCTGATTTCCCAGATAAATAGAAGGAGGGGAAGTCGCGCGAAGGAACTGTGGGTGTAGATATTTCAATTGGAAGATAGAAGAGCATTGACGCTCTTCGGGCCGAGAAGAAAGAAGTTCATGGAGGAGGCGATCGTGTAGCGAGGAGTGCGGGTTGCGTCAGAGTGGTATCAGAGCGGGGAATTATTTGCTTTCTGTAGCAGAGAGAGTAAATTCTCCATGCCGCCAAGAAGAGAGAGACAGTCACTGGACCCAGAAGACAGGGAGGTGAGGAGAAGAGGTAGGCCGACAGGAAATCCAGAAATGCAGTGGCAGATGAGAGATCTCCGAGCAAGGCTCAAGGAGATGGAGACAGCACAAAGACGCGGAATGGGTGCAGGGGATCTTAGTGATTCCGAGGTTGAAGAAGAAGCTGGACATGAAGAAGAGGTCACAACAGAGGATGCATCAACCGAGCGGTTGATCAAAGCCATTGCCAGGATGGGGGCGAAGGCGGAAATGGACATTCCCGTCTATGAGGGGAATCTGGATGCAGAGGAGCTGCTAGATTGGATTAGATCTCTTGATACCTACTTCGATTACGAGGATATCGAAGAGGATAAGAAGGTCAGACATGCTGTCACACACCTGAAAGGACATGCAACATTATGGTGGGACGAGTTACAAGATGACAGACACTGCAAGGGAAAGCATAAGATTAATAGTTGAGATCGAATGATCGCAAAAATGAAGGCGAAGTTCATCCCAAGGGATTATCAAATTACTCTGTTCATGCGAATGCAGAACCTGAGACAGAAGATGATGACGGTGAAGGAATACACTGAAGAACTCTATCAACTGAACATCAGAGCATGTCGTCGGGAGAGCGACGATGAGAAAGTTGCCAGATACCTGAATGGTCTGAGATACGACATTCAGGATGATTTAAGCATGCTAACCATCCGAACGGTGGAAGATGCTTACCAATTGGCTCTGAAAGCTGAGGAGAAGCTAAGCCAGAAGCAAGGACAGCAAGGGCAAGGCAGAAGCTAGCCAAGAGGAAAGGCAGTGG
Source organism: Picea engelmannii (assembly GCA_009831015.1). Classification (NCBI taxonomy): domain Eukaryota; kingdom Viridiplantae; phylum Streptophyta; class Pinopsida; order Pinales; family Pinaceae; genus Picea; species Picea engelmannii. The sequence goes on along the minus strand of ML781090.1, from coordinate 1,856,918 downwards.
CCGAGGAGAAACTCTAGAAGCCCAAAGAGGAATGGAAGAAACCTCAGGGTAAAGTTGAAAGGGGAGGAACCTCACAGTGAGGGCAGGCATATGTTGAGCCGAGAGGACAGCAAAATGATCAGCAGAGAGATTATGCTGACGCAAACACTTTTCCTCATACCAGAGGTAGAGGAAGAGGCCGAGGTGGAGTAATCACATGTTTCACATGTGGGAAAAATGGGCACAAGTCTTATGAGTGTCCAGAGAAAAAGAAAGATGCAGGGGAAGCTCACATCGCAGAAGCGCATATTCGATATGTTGAGGCTGGAGACACAAAAGGCGGAAGATCGCTTGGGATGCATAAAGTCCTTTTGACACCCGAGAACGAGGTGGAAAGCTCAGTCCAAAGGACCAGACTTTTCAGAACAGCTTGCAAGACCAAGGATAGAGTGTGCAACGTTATCGTGGATAGCGGTAGCACAGATAATCTCGTTTCAACCGAGATGGTGGAAAATCTAGAGCTGAAGACAACTGATCACCCGAGCCCATACAAAGTCTCATGGCTACAGAAGGGACATCAGGTGAGTGTCACCAAACAATGTTTGGTTGAATTCAAGATAGGAGAATATAATGATAAGATTCTGTGTGATGTTATTCCCATGGACATATGTCATTTATTGCTGGGTAGACCATGGAAATATGACAAAAATGTGATTCATGACGGGAGGATGAACACATATACCCTGGAGAGGAATGGGATGACATATAGGTTGCTTCCGATAAAGGATAAAGAGGTGAAGCCGGAAGTAGACAACACAATACTTCTCATGAGTGGGAAGGAACTTCTTACAGAGGTTGAGAAGAATGAAGATCCACAATTCTTTGTGGTCAGAAAACTGAGAATCGTTCTGACTAGCACAAGAATGGATGATTTGCCGGATGAGATTCAGGAATTGCTGGGAGAGTTCACTGACATCATAGTGGACGAGTTACCTCACTCATTGCCACCAGTGAGGAGCGTGAGTCATCACATCGACCTCATACCGGGAGCTAGTTTTCCAAATAAAGTCGCGTACAGGTTGACGCCGCAAGAAAATGAAGAGGTCAAGAGGCAGGTCCAAGATTTGATGGACAAAGGATTGGTCAGAGAAAGCTTGAGTCCATGTGTTGTTCCAACAGTGCTTAGTCCGAAGAAAGACGGAGGCTGGAGGATGTGTACCGACTCAAGAGCGATCAACAAGATAACCATCAGGTACAGATTTCCACTGCCGAGAATGGACGATCTGATGGATTGCCTGAGTGGGGCAAATTATTTTTCAAAAATAGATTTGAAGAGCGGATATCATCAAATTCTCATGAGAGAAGGCGATGAGTGGAAGACAACCTTCAAGACAAACGAAGGACTGTATGAATGGCTAGTCATGCCGTTTGGTTTGACGAATGCGCCAAGTACATTTATGAGGCTGATGAATGAAGTCTTGTGGGAGTTCATCGGGAAATTTGTCATTGTTTATTTGGATGACATACTAATTTACAGTAAATCAGAGGTTGAACATCTGAAGCATTTGTCCATTGTGATGAGGAAGTTACAGCAGGAGAAGCTGTTGATTAATATGAAGAAGTCCTCATTTATGAAGACACAACTCATCTATTTGGGTTTTGTTATTTCGGCTAATGAGTTGAGGATGGATCCAGACAAGGTAGAAGTTATCAAGAATTGTCCATCACCGAGAAATGTTTCTGAGGTGAGAAGTTTCCATGGTTTGGCTAGTTTCTACAGAAAATTCATCAGAAATTTCAGTGGAATTAGCGCAGCGATGATGGACACAGTGAAGAAGCGGCATAAATTTTTTCATTGGACAACCGAGGCTGAGAAGAGATTCAATCTGTTGAAGTGGATGATCACAGAGAAACCAGTGTTGGTGTTGCCAGATTTTCAGAAGACATTCCAGGTGAAATGTGATGCAAGTGGGTATGCCATAGGAGCGGTCTTGAGTCAGGAGGACAGGCCAATTGCATATTTTAGCGAGAAGCTGGATGAGGCAAAACTGAAATACTCCACGTATGATAAGGAATTTTATGCTATCATACAGGCACTGAAGAAGTGGAGGAATTACTTGATCCCAAAAGAGTTTGTATTGTACAGTGATAACCATGCATTGCAGTTTGTGACTCAACAAGAGAAGTTAAATCAGAAACATGCCAAATGGGTTGAGTATATGCATAATTTCACATTTGTTATTAAACATATTTCAGGTACTTCTAACAAAGTGGCTAATGCTTTGAGTAGGAAATGTTTTCTGTTACAGGAGTTCAGAGTCAAAACATTGGGTTTTGATAATCTCAGGGACATTTACGCAGGAGATGCAGATTTTGCAGAAGCATATGAAGCAGCTGAGAACCCAGTTCTCAGGGATCGGAGTCCGTGGATAGATTATATGATCCAGGAGGGATTGTTGTTCAGAGGCAATCAACTGTGTATTCCAAATTGCTCCATGAGGGAGAATCTGTTAAATGAGAAGCACAATGGTGGATTAGCAGGGCATTTTGGCCACGAAAAGACATTCGCAAAGTTGAGAGAATCATATTTTTGGCAAAGAATGCGAGCAGAGGCCAAGCAATTTGTTGACAGATGCAGGGTTTGCCAACATTCGAAGGGGAGAAAGAAGAATGCAGGTTTTTATCATCCATTGCCCATACCAGAGAGGCCATGGGAGCCGATCAACATGGATTTTGTATTGGGTTTGCCAAGGACGCAAAGAGGTGTTGATTCCATCTTTGTGGTCGTGTAAAGGTTTTCAAAGATGACACATTTCATTCCATGCCAGAAGACCAGCAATGTGACTCACATCGCGAATTTGTTTTTTAAAGAGATCGTGAGACTTCATGGATTACCGAAAAGTATTGTTTCGGATAGAGACACAAAATTCATAGGGAATTTTTGGAGGACCTTATGGAAGAAACTGGGAACTAACTTGGCGTTTAGTTCTACTTATCATCCTCAGACAGACGGACAGATGGAAGTCGTCAACATGAGTCTAGGAGATTTGTTGAGAAGCTTGGTGACAGAGCACCACATCAGTTGGGATAATGTGTTGCCACAGGCAGAGTTCGCATACAATGATTTGGTGAATCGGAGTACAGGTAGGAGTCCATTTCATATTGTATATGGGACATAGCCGAGAGGAGTTTATGAATTGCAAGATTCAGAACAGACTGGTACTAGCAGCGCTAGTGCAGAAGAGTTCGTTGAGGTGATGCAGGAACTTCACAGTCAGGTGAAGCAGCAACTGATGAAATCAAATCAGGAGTATAAGCACGGAGCAGATCAGCATCGGAGACAACTTCAGTTTGAAGTTGGTGATCTAGTTCTAGCACACTTGAGGAAAGAAAGGTTCCCGAGGGGAACATACAATAAACTCAAGATGAAGAAAATCGGGCCATGCAGAGTCCTGAGGAAATTCGGAGAAAATGCGTACGCGATTGAGTTGTCGGATGGCATCGGAATATCTCTGATATTTAATATCGCAGACTTATACCCATACAAGGCTGGAGAGGCATAGACTGGAACTGAAGGACCCATGATCCAGTGGATGAAGCAGATGCCAGTAGCAGAGAAGCCACAGATGGAGTACATACTGGACAAGCGAGTGGGTAAGCAGACCAGAAGAAAAGAATACTTCGAGTATCTGGTCAAGTGGAAGAATCACCCAGTGGAGGATGCCAGCTGGGAAAGTGAAGCAGTGTTACAAAAGCATGGACAGACCATGCAGAATCTCATGGACAGGAGCCCATGAATTTGTTCAAGCGAGGGAGTATGATGCAGGAGCATCGCCAGATCATCAAGAGAGCCAGCGCAGAGCGAAAGACAGCTGGACAAGCAACACCAATTTTGAAAATGCTTTGAGATGTTGCACAATCTTAAATGATTCATTTAAGAGATGGTGCACTTGTATATTGTAATGGACCTTGAGCGGATAGCTCACGTCCTTAGGTAGATGAGGCATTTAAGATAGTTAATGTAAAGTTAGGTAGGAATTTAATTTAGATTTGATAGCCTTAGATCTCGAGAGGGAAACGGGATATAGACACCCTCCTTTGTACATTGTAAAATTATGAAACTGATTATTATTGAGAGCATTCAGAAGAGAAGAGCCTGCAAAGAAGTGTATGAAGAACGCCCATGTACATACATTGAATTAATAGAAAAGCTTTGATTCAATTCCATGGTTGTGTCATTCTCTGTGTACTGTTGATATTATGCTCATGAATGTTTCCTTCTTGTCATACATTTGATTTTATATGTTGTGTATGCAATTTCATGGTTGAATTGGAGTCTATGAGAACAAGGAGTTATTTTCAATTGTTTCTGTATCTTGAACCAGAGAATTCCTGCAAGGAGTGCAGTTGAATTGTCCGCAAGGAGTGCATTGACAGAAGGGTTTAGATAGAGGTAACTTTTGTTCTAAGTTCTCAGAAGTGAATATTTGGCACCAGAGCCATGCAAGGTGTGCATAGGCTAGACGAAGACTCAGAGTTGCGATTCTGAGGAAAGGGATTGAAGGATTTATGCTACAGGAGTGCGCAGGATCGAAGACTTCAACACTTAGCGTGTTTGAAGATTTGCTGCAAGGAGTTTCCTGAAGGGGCTCGAAAGCTGGGAGGAAAGCTTAGAAAGAATAGGCCTTCCAAGTTGTTGAAAGGAAACAAAGAGAAGTTGCATGAGAAGGTTGAGAAGAAGCGTCGTAGGTTGGCGAACAAGTCTCACAGAGAGACACTTCTTGTTCGTGGATTGCGCAAGGAGACAAGTGGACGGTCAGTATTCTCGTGGGGAATCCACGAAGTTACCATGGATCATTGGATCTCTCAGGATTGCAGAAGGTTACAGTGCAAGTGTGGAGAGGCTAGAAGCTCAGGCGGAGTGGAGCCGTTGATTCAAGTCCATTCAGGGCCCTTGGATCCATCGCGAGATCAACTATCGGTCCATCGCGAGGAAGGAACGAAAGGTTGGGCTACGAAAATCGTGATAGAGCGAGAAGCGAAGTCCCGACGATTGCATGGATAGTGTGGGTCACAGCAGGGTGACGTGGCAGGTGACACGAGATATCGGAGGTTCGGCGTCTCGGGCTTCGGGAGTCGAGGTAGGAGTTGTTTAAGCTCGTGAGTAGCGAAGTCGCGAAGGAGCGAGGTCACGAGATAGGCATTTCGGTGCGTCGCGTATCGGCGGTTGGAATATTAAGTATTGGCCATCGCGAGTCGTGAAATCGTGATATTTTGAAGTCTCGATAGTGGAGTAAGAAAAGGCATCGATTGACCGACATCTCGGGTCTCGGGGATTTGAGAGCCCAGAATTCAACTTTGAACTCGCGAGGCTGCGAGTTCCGATTTCCCGGATAAATAGAAGGAGGGGAAGTCACGCGAAGGAACTATGGCTGTAGATCTTCCGATTGGAAGATAGAAGAGCATTGACACTCTTCGGGCTGAGAAGAAAGAAGGTCCTGGAGGAGGCGATCGTGCAACGAGGAGTGCGGGTTGCGTCACTCCTTTTCCTTTGACTTGATAAATGATTTTCCTTATTCTTGGAGGGATTTACTTGTACATATTGTCTTCTTCGACACTTCTCCACATCATGGTTTCTAGTTCCATAGGAAGCACATGGATAACTAGACCATTTACCAGTAGGAAAAGTATTCATTCCTTCTCATGTAGCATGCACATCGTTCCTTGGAGATGACTTGCACATGTTACTCTTCTCTGAATTGGAAGGTAAGGGCAATTTCTTATGTAGGAATTCTTCATCTGAGGTTCTCTCTGCTTCATATACCTTCGATCACTCTCCATATTGATGTGAATATGAAGATTCTTCTTTCTCGATCATGTTCTTGGAGGGAGGCAATGCAATAGAGACTATCTCATTCTCTACTTGTACAACTTTACTGTTTGTTGGTGCCATCTGCAAATTTCTCTCTATTTAATGAAAAACACTCATGTGTAAATCTTCATGACATAATATTCGATCTTGTATCCTCTTCTCCTCCTCCTCAAGAGCTTGCAACTACATTCTTAGCTCATAATCCTCTCTCTAGATTTGTTGATTAATGTTCTTATTTAGTCTCAAATTCATGAGAACTTTACTCATCTTGATTTCTTGAAAGGAGACTTCAATATATTCACCAATTGAACTCTTGTATCTCATCACAAAAACAACCTGAAACACACACCAAAACTATCTTTGATACCACTTTATCCCAAAATTCTTAGACACCACTTATTGCTTTACATATATACATGCAGTGTCTAACTTGATCCAAAATAATTTACTAATCAGATTGGGGTGGTTTGCATAATTTTGATGATGTGATTTGAACCTAAAAACTCATAAAATGAAGATTATCTTGCTTGATGATGGTGAGATGATACAACATAAAATAAATGAACTCAAATTATATACTTTTGTTTCATCTTTAAGTTCTATTCAATCCAATGAACACTGCCTTCTCCATCTCAAGTATCAAAATCACATATAAAATGACTCACATATGAAAATTTAATGTATTCTCTTAAATTACATTACTCAAAACAATAAAATAACTTCACCATTGAAATCTTTGAAAAAATCTGAAACTTTTGACTATAAAGTCTACTAATTTCCAAACTAGCTCAATTTCATGCTCTTTAGCGCACAAAATAATGCATTAAATGTCCATTAATGAAAAATTGAGAAAAAAAAGTTTTAAAAATGACCTCAAATCCCAAAACAAACCTCATATTCATGATCCTTGTAAAAAATCATGCAGAATTGATATAAAACACTTGAAATTCCGTCAAGTTACCATTTGTCATGCTTTATGGTGCAACACAAAACTCACTTGTACTCGCACGTACTTCAATGCATCTATATAGTCTCAAAAATTGTGCCATGTCTAGAAATCCATGTAGTCCTTTCCCTGGGATCTATGCACATAGGGATGCATGTTCCTTCTCAACCTTGGGATCCGTACCCAACATATAGGCCTAGTCCAAAAACCACCTCTCGAATTAATTGACAGCTTGATACTAATTTTGGCGAAATCTATGCTAAGTGTGGAGTTGTTGTTTTATTGGTTAATGGTGAAGACCCCTTCCCAGAATCGTAGGTCAGAATCCACACAGGATCTTTTCTTTTCGGCCCAAGAGATCGACTGGCTCCTCTATTTCCCTTTCGGAAAATCTACCCACAACAACACCTCGAGAAGATTTCTCTCTTTTATTTCGGGATATCGGACTTCGTGAATTCGTAAATCCTGTGGTCGAGCACCTTACCTCTTCGACCTCCGAAACCCAAAATACTTAAATCACTTGACCTTTTCCTAACATCATCTTCGATTTTTGGTCTTTCGCGAATTCGGGAGTTGCGATGTCGTGTAACTCTACTCCTCGACTCCCGAAATTATGAAACCCAAAACGCCGAAATGGTACTTCACCTCGTTGTTTCACAAACTCGACGGGAAGTCTCTTGTCCTTCCACATGTCACCTTCTCCTTGTTTTGGGTTTTCTCCTCTACTATATCCTGATCTCTTGTCCTTAGGACTTCCAAAACTCTGAACTCCAAAGTTCTGAAACTTAACTTGCTTCCACCATGAAAACCTCCTTTTCGCATTTCGGGGATTTGATCGGCCAAGGATTTTGGCTTATACTTCAGACTTTCGAACCTCGAAATGCCGAAATGGTTGACGACCTGAACAGATCGAAATTGACGGTCCATGTTGACTCTTCCTTTTGAAGGGATCCAACGCTTAACTCCCCTGCAACTTCTCTGGATCCTACGGTCCTCGCTATTTCGGGGATTCTCCTCAGAGAATTCTAACTGTCCAAATTTCTTCTTCAAAGAAATTTTCTCTAAGTCAGCTCAGTAATCCTCATCACTATGACTTGGCCTCTACATGATGACCAAAAACCCTGTTCTGTTCTTCAACACCTTGAAGGTGCGAACTCTCCTAAGATTCCTTTCACTAACTCAAATCTCCTATGAGATTTCTACACACACTCCTTGTGGCACTCTTTAAATACGTCTAAGTATTTGAATCCTTTGACTCTACGCAACTGCTTGCGACAACAGTCTTCAAACCCTCTCTTTGGTTGATAAGTTCTTAACTTCCAACCAGCCTGCGCACACCTTGCACGGCTTCTGTGCCTGACTTTCACTTCTGCGGGAAATGAGAACAATGGTATCCCTCCTGATCTTTTTAGAGATGAACTCTGAACCCGTCAACGCACTCCTTGCGGACACTCCACTACACTCCTTGCAGGAACTTTGACTCAAGAAGAGAAACAATTGAAACTCATTTCTTTACTCTTTCAGACTTCAAATACCCAACATGAAATCATACATACATAGCATAAAAGAAAATGTACAGCATAAAGAGTAAAACAACCATGAGCATAATATTCAGCATGTATACACAGAAAAGCATTAGAACACCATGAGTCTGAGTCAAAGCTTCATATATTAATCTCAGAACTTATGTACATGGGCTCTTCTACACAACTCTCTGCTTCTTCTCTTCTCAATTGATAATATTAAAAATGTTTCAATAATACAAGATGAGGGTGTCTATATTCGGTTTTCCCTCCTAATCTGCATTTAAATCTACCTACTTACATTAACTGCCTATAAATGCCTCTACACCTTACAGATGAGAGTAGATCACTCAAGATCTGTTTACAATATGGAAGTACGCACTCTCTTAACTATTACATTAATGTCTGCGCGTACAAACTTTCAAAATAGTTCAAACATTTTCAACATGTGCCAAAAATGACATGGCGTTTGTCTCATGCCCATTTACTGCTGGTGATGCTCCTGCCTCATACTCCCTCGCTTGAAAAATTTCATGAACTCCTGTTCATGAGATCTTTCACAGTCTTTCCGTGCTTCTGAATTTCTGTTTCATTCTCCCAGCTGGCATCTTTTATTGGATGTCCCTTCCATTTGACCAAGTATTCTAAATATTCTTTTCTCCTGGTCCTCTTGTTGACTCTCTTGTTAAGCATTCTCTCCATATGTGGCTTTTCAGCTACAGGCATTTGTTTAGCCCACTGAACCTTTGTCTATTCACTATCTGCTCATGCTTTTCCATCTTTGTAAGGGTACAAATCTGAGATGTTGAATATCGGTGAAATTTCGATCCCCTCAGGTAATTCAATCTCATATGCATTTGCCCCAAATTTCCTTATGATCCTGCATGGTCCAATTTTCTTCATCTTCAGTTTGTTATATGTTCCCCTTGGGAACCTTTCCTTCCTCAAATGTGCAAGAATCAGATCACCAACTTCAAATTGAAGTTCTCTCCTGTGTTGATCTTCTCTGCGCTTAAACTCTTGGCTCAAGTTCTGCAATTGATCCTTCACTTGGTTGTGAAGTTCTTTCGTTGCTTCTGTGAAATCTTCTACACTAGCATTTCTAGTTTCATTCTGTTCTGAATCTTTCAATTCAGAAAATCCTCTTGGCTGCATTCCATAAACTATCTGAAATGGAATCTACCCTGTACTTCTATTGATCGAATCATTATAAGCAAATTCTGCCTGTGGCAGAATGTGATCCCACTGACTATGATGTTCAGTCACTAGGCTCCTTAGTAAATCTCCCAGTCTCCTGTTCACAACTTCTGTTTGCCCATCCATATGAGGATGATAAGATGAGATAAACGATAAACCCGTTCCCATCTTCTTCCATAAATTCCTCCAGAAATTTCCCATGAACTTGGTGTCTCGATCTAAAGCTATACTCCTTGGTAAGCTGTGAAATCTGACAACTTCTTTGAAAAACAGGTTCGCAATGTGAGTTGCGTCGCTAGTTTTCTGACATGGTATAAATTGTGCCATTTTCGAAAATCTGTCCACTACCACAAATATTGAATCAAACCCTCTTTGTGTTCTTGGAAATCCCAACACAAAATCCATGCTTACTACATCCCACGACCTCTCTGGTATGGGTAACGACTGATATAATCCTGTGTTCTATTTCCTTCCCTTTGTGTGCTAACAAATTCTACATTTGTCTACAAACCTTTTGACATCTGCTCTCATCTTTGGCCAAAAATATGATTCATTCAACTTCGAGAACGTCTTATCATGGCTGAAATGTCTGGCCAATCCTCCACTGTGTTTCTCTTTCAGTAGATTCTCGCTCATGGAGCATTTTGGAACACATAATTGATTACCTCTGAATAATAATCCATCCTGGATCATATATTCAGCCCATTGACTTCTATCCCTGAGACCTGGATTCTTAGATGCCTCATATGCCTCTTTGAAATCTGGATCATCTCTGTACATATCCTTGGGGTTATCAAAACCCAAAGTTCTGACTCTGAACTCCTGCACTAGTAAACATTTCCTGCTCAAAGTATCAACAACTTTGTTAGCAGTTCCTGAAATATGTTTAATTACAAAAGTAAAATTCTGCATGTATTCAACCCATTTTGCATGCTTCTGGTTCAATTTATCCTGTTGAGTTACAAATTGTAAGGCATGATTATCACTATACAAAACAAACTCTTTAGGGATCAAGTAGTGCCTCCACTTTTTCAGTGCTTGTATGACCTCATAAAATTCTTTGTCATACGTGGAGTACTTAACCTTTGCCTCATTCAGTTTCTCACTGAAGTATGTGACTGGCCTGTCATCTTGACTCAAAACTGCTCCAATTGAAAAACCACTAGCGTCACACCTGACCTGAAACATCTTACTGAAATCTGGCAACACCAAATTTGGTTGTTCACTAATCTTCCTCTTTAACAAATTGAATCTTTTCTCTGCTTCTTCTGTCCAGTGAAAAGATTTATGTCTTTTCTTCACTGTGTCCATCATTGGTGCGCTAATTCCACTTAAATTCCTGATGAATTTCTGATAGAAACTAGCCAATCCATGAAAACTTCGAACTTCAAAGATACTCTTTGGTGATGGCCAATTCTTAATCACCTCCACTTTATCTGGATCCATCTTCAACTTATCTGTAGAAATAACAAAACCCAAATAAATGAGTTATGTCATCATGAATGAGGATTTGTGCATATTTATCAGCATCTTCTCTTGCTATAGCCTCTGCATCATTGTAGCCAAATGTTTTAGATGCTCTGCCTCTGTTTTACTGAAAATCAGTATGTCAGCAAGATACACAATGACAAATTTTCCGATGAAATCCTTCAGGACTTCATTCATAAACCTCATGAAGGTACTTGGTGTGTTTGTTAGGCCAAACGACATAACAATCCATTCATACAACCCTTCATTAGTCTTGAAGTCTTCCTTCCATTCATCACCTTCTCTCATATGAATTTGATGATAACCACTTTTCAAATCAATCTTTGAAAAACAAAATTCCCCACTCAAACAATCCATCAAATCATCCATCCTTGGTAATGGAAATCTATACCTGATGGTAATCTTGTTAATTTCTCTTGAGTTTGTACACATCCTCCAGCCTCCATCTTTCTTTGGGCTGAGCACTGTCGAAACAACACATGGACTCAAGCTTTCTCTAACCAACCCTTTGTCCATTAAATCCTGCACCTATCTTTTGACCTCTTCATTCTCCTGTGGCATCAATCTGTACGCTGCTTTGTTTGGTAAACTAGCTCCAGGTATAAGATCAATGTGATGACTTATACTTCTGATCGGTGGAAATGAACGAGGTAGTTCATCCACTACTATATCAACAAATTCCTCTAGTAACTTTTTGATTTCCTCTAGTAAATCATCCACCCTCGTATTGGTTAAAACAATTCTAGGCTTTCTAACCACCATGAATTGTGGATATTTCTTCTTATTAACCTCCTTAAGAAGTTCCTTCCCACTCATGAGAAGTACAGTGTTGCTTACTTCAGGTTTCACCTCTCTGTCCTTAATCGGAAACAACATGTGAGTTCTCCCATTCTTATCTAGGGTGTATGTGTTCTTTCTCCCATCATGAACCACATTCCTGTCATATTTCCATGGTCTACCCAACAATAGATGACAAACATCCATGGGAATGACATCACATAATATCTTATCGTTATATCCTCCTATTTTAAATTCAACTAAACATTGTTTAGTGACATTTACCTGATGTCCTTTTTGTAGCCATGAAACTCTATATGGACTTGGATGTTCAATAGTCTCCAGCTCCAGCTTTTCCACCATCTCCATAGAAACGAGATTGTCTGTGCTACCACTGTCCACAATGACCTTGCATACCCTGTCTTTGGTCTTGCAAGCAGTCCAAAAAAGTCTGTTCCTTTTGAATGGATTTCCTACTTCCTTCTCTGGCGTTAAGAGAACCTTTCTCATCACCAGTGATCTTCTGCCTTCAGCGTCCTCTACTTCAACATTATTCCTTTGTGCTTTGGCAATGTGAGTCTCACCACCTTCTTACTTCTTATCTAGACATTCATAAGATTTATGCCCATTCTTTCCACACGTGAAGCATTTTACTACTCCACCTTTGCCTCTTCCTCTTCCTTTAGCGCGAGGAAAAGTGTTGTTATCAGCATACTATCATCTCTATGAGCTTCCACCTCTCTCAGTTTGAGGTTGAGGTTTCTTCCACTCTTCCTTAGGCTTCTGATTCCTATATTGGACAACTGTTTTTCCTCGGGGCTGACTTCTACCTCGTCCTCTTTGACCTTGCTTTCAGCTCAGCTTCTCTTCATCCTTTAGAGCCATTTGATAAGCATCTTCCACCCTTTGGATGGTCATCATGCTCATCTCATCCTGAATGTCATATCTCTGACCATTCATATACCTGGCAACCTTTTCATCATCACTTTCATGATGACCTGCCCTGATGTTTAGCTTGTAGAACTCTTCAGTGTACTCCTTCATTGACATCAGCTTCTGTCTCAAATTCTGCATCCTCCGAAACAGAGTGATTTGATAATCCTTGGGTATGAATTTTTCTTTCATCTTCGTGATCATTCTATCCCAACTCTTGATTTTCTGCTTACCTTTGCAGTGTCTGTCAGCTTGTAGTTCATCCCACCACAATGTTGCATGTCCTTTAAGTCTTGTGACAGCATGTTTGACCTTCTTGTCTTCCTCGACATCTTCATAGTCAAAATACGTGTCCAGAGCTCTAATCCAATCTAGAAGCTCTTCAACATCTAGGTTTCCTTCATATACTGGAATGTCCATTTTTTCCCTGGCACCCATCCTTGCAACAACCCTGAGTAGGTGTTCATTTGTTGGATCCTCTGCTGCAACTTCTTCTCCTTCATGTTCAACCTCATTTTCACTTTTGGAATCACTGAGATCCCCAACACTGACTGTGCACCTTTGTGTTGTCTCCATGGAATCCATCCTGGCATGTAGTCCACGCATCTCTCTTGCCCCTGGTGGCTCAGGTAATTGCCTACCCCTCCTTCTTGGCATTTCCCTTTCCTCTGGTGGATCAAGTGTTTGCCTGTCTCTTCTTCTCGGCAACATGGCTGAAAATATTTCTTTTCCCTGCTACAGAAAGAAAATAAAATTTTCCTATGCTATGATACCAAAATTGGTGCAGACCCCTTCCCAGACCCGTAGGTGAAAATCCGCACAGGATCTTTTCTTTTCGGCCCAAGAGCTCGACTTTCTCCTCTATTTCCCTTTCAGGAAATCTACCCACAACAACACCTTGAGAAGATTTCTCTCTTTTATTTCAGGATATCGGACTTCGCAAATTCACGAATCCTCTGGTCGAGCACCTTACCTCTCCGACCTCCGAAACCCGAAATACTTAAATCACTTGGCCTTTTCCTGATCTCAGCTTCATCTTTTCAGCTTTCATGAATTCGGGAGTTGCAATGTCGTGCAACTCTACTCCTCGACTCCCAAAATTCCGAAACCTGAAATGTTAAAATGGTACTTCACCTCGTTGTTTCACAAAATCGATACGAAGTCTCCTGTCCTTCCACGTGTCACCTTCTCCTTATTACATGTTTTCTCCTCTACTATATCTTGATCTTTTGTCCTTAGGACTTCCGAAACTCCAAACTCCAATGTTCTGAAACTTAACTTGCCTCCACCACGAAAACCTCCTTTTCACGTTTCGGGGATTTGATCGGCCAAGTATTTTGGCTTATACTTCAGACTTTTGAACCGAGAAATGATGAAATGGTTTACGACCTAAATAGATTGAAATCGATGGTCCACGTTGACTCTACCTTTTGAAGGGCGGATCTATTCAACGCTTAACTCCCCTGCAACTTTCCTGGATCCTACGATCCTCGCTATTTTGGGGATTCTCCTCGGAGAATTCTGACCATCCAAATTTCTTCTTCAAAGAACTTCGCTCTGAGTCAGCTCAGTAATCCTCATCACTATGACTTGGCCTCTGCATGATGACCAAAACCCCTCTTCTATTCTTCAACACCTTGAAGGTGCGAACTCTCCTGATCTTCTTTTCACTAACTCAAATCTCCTATGAGATTTCTGTACGCACTCCTTGCGGCACTCTTTAAATACGTCTAAGTATTTGAATCCTTTGACTCTGCGCAACTCCTTGCGACAACAGTTTTCAAACCCTCTCTTTGGTTGATAAGTTCTGAACTTCCAACCAGCCTGTGCACACCTTGCACGGCTTCTGTGCCTGACTTGAACTTCCGCGGGAAATGAGAACAATGGTATCCCTCTTGATATTTTCAGAGATGAACTCTGAACCCATTAACGCACTCCTTGCGGACGCTCCACTGCACTCCTTGTAGGAAATTTAACTCAAGAAGAGAAACAATTGAAACTAATTTCTTTACTCTTTCAGACTTCAAATACCGAACATGAAATCATACATACATAGCATAAAAGCAAATGTACAACATAAAGAGTAAAACAACCATGAGCATAATATTCAACATGTATACACAGAAAATCATTAGAACATCATGACTCTGAATCAAAGCTTCATATATTAATCTCATAACTTCTGTACATGGGCTCTTCTACACAGCTCTCTGCTTCTTCTCTTCTCAATTGATAATATTAAAAATGTTTCAATGATACAAGATGAGGGTGTTTATATTCGGTTTTCCCTCCTACGCTCTAAACTGTCTAATCTACATTTAAATCTACCTACTTACATTAACTGCCTATAAATGCCTCTACACCTTACAGATGAGAGCGGATCGCTCAAGATCTGTTTACATATGGAAGTACGCAATCTCTTAACTATTACATTAATGTCTGTGCATCCAAACTTTCAAAATAGTTCAAACATTTTCAACATGTGCCAAAAATGAAATGGCGTTTGTCCCACGCTCGCTTGTTGCTGACGATGATCCTGCATCAGTTAAAAAAATACACTATAATAGCGGAGGTCAGGGTTTGATTCCTCTCCATTTCATATACGTTGGTTACATTTTATATATAGTATATAGTAACTATATACTATAATATATAACATAACAAACTCACACACATAAGTGTTAAGCCCCTTCCACGGTTACAAATTGGCCATGTGGTAACATATGTGGACAAGGGGCTGGGGGATATCCCTCGGCACCTTTCTCCCCCCATATGAAACTTTACATTAATTTAAATAAATTTTAAAACATGATATGGTTAAGACCCATCATATGGCTTGTTTGTTGTGGTGGGTATGTTAAGGCTTTGGTGGCTGTGGAGGTCATGGGATCGAACCCTATTGACTCCAAAAAATTTATACAATTATACAAATATTGGCCAATTAGGGGTTGTCACGTGGAAGCCTCTTATTTCCCCTTCAATTCCACATGTCATTACGTAATTGGACCACTTATAGTACAAACTTTCCAACTCAGGTGTTAATTGGATAGGCTAACTAATCTGTCACGTAACTTGTTAAACAGACATGTGCCATGTGTCACTGCTAACATCATCCTTTTACCTTTGACTTTTGGTTGTTTGACCCAAAATTTGACCACTTATAAAATTTTCATACGAACTCTGTTTGAATTTCCATTTGCATCGTTGGAAGCTGATGATGAGCTCTATGCAATGATGTCTTTTTTGGGACGATTTGACAGGATCAAATTTTGAGAATTTATGGATCCCCTGGGACATTTATGAGCATTTTGGATCCACCTCGAACTCTGTGAGTGTTCCTTAGATCCTCCTATATCATCTAGGTCTAGGGTAGCTCAAATTGAAGCAACTATGAATGCCATCAAATTCATCATATCTAATGAATTCAAAAGTGAAGCTAGCACAACATAACAATTGCATAAAGAGGAACTACAGAAAGAATTATAGATATATAAAGAGAAATTATATGTTGAATCCGAGAAAAGGGATGGTGTAAATCAGACATTACATTAGGAAGATATGGAAGCCTTTAAGCTTAAACATTCAGAAGAAATGGAACAACTTAAGACTATAAATGCACAATATTTGGAAATATTACAAGCATAATAATTGGAGGTAAGCATCTACAACGAGAAACTAGAATCCATGGTCCAAATATTATAGAAAGATAATAAAAGAATGTAGAGGAAACCAAAAAGGGATCTATCATCCTGGAAAATGTCAAAGAAGATGCTAGGACTGCTAATGAAGAGCTCAGTAATGTACACAATTTTTTTTTTTTCATACTGAATGAAATTCAAAAGAATAGGCGAGATCAAATCAAGTTGGGAAATCAATTGGAAGTCACCAGGAATAAATACCAAAAGGCTCAAAACGCCTTTGAAAGAATTACATATTTGAAAGATGTATATCATGATCCACCAGGTACTCTATTAGTTTACACATCCAGATAGAAGATCAAGGACCAGGTCATCCTTGATACAGGGAAACCCATCATGAATTATATTCAAAGCACTCAAGAAGCAGTCAGAAAAGACTACAAAAGACTATGGAGGAACTTTGAAAAAATACTTGAACAATTTGGGATGGATACAATGGAATACTTAGAAGAAACAACCCCAACTGAGTTAAATATAGAGGATGTGGTAACCATACGAAATATCAACAAGAAAACTATTGAAGCAATCGAGGAAGTAAATAAAGAGGTCCTATAGGTAAAACTCATAAATCCAATCAAACTAGTCTCAGTGGCCAAAGATTTCATCTTGAAAACAAAGAAGTGCGTGAAGACAAAGGTGACAACCCAAATCCGTGATAGTGAGATAGACCTAGAAAATATGTTTATTTGGAGATTGGATGTGATCTTGAAGGACTACAAGCTCTGGAATGGGTATAGAGACAAGATGCAACAATCGAAGACCTCATAATTATTGTATTTTGTGACGAACTCTCTTCATTTTTATCATATGTAATTTTGTAAATTCCCAGTATGGAATGTGAATCAAAATGCAGTAACTGTCATCTAACACAAGGATAGTTACAGAATGTGAACGGACTCCTCTTATGTTATAAAAGACAGTCTTGCGAAAAGAGAGGGATGTTTTCCCTTTGTAAATGAGAGACAATATTTTTACTTCATAATTAATAAAGATCAATAGGCATTATGGAGAATTCTAACTTGGGTGAATGTATATAATATTTTTCTTGATGCATTTACCTTTTTCTTGTGTATCTTAGAATTTTGTTGTATGAATTATTTCTACAATTTATTCTTGGTGCTCATGTTGTTGTATGTTTCCTAATGAGTGAAAATATGATGATGTGAATGTGTTCTGCAACTAATTGTAAATATGTTTATAGCATTGTTATTATAATCTATTGTTGGAATATATGAATTAATTCTGATTCTAATGGTATTATATTTTATTGTACTCATTTTTAATTAGTTGGCTCCTTATCAGGATAGGACTAGGATAGTTTATAACTGCATTTAGGTTAGCAATAGGTACCATAAGTTAGTCTAGGTTTATATTTTAATTCATTTGAGAACCTTCAGTCCTCATATTCATATTTATACAATAATTAGAGTGACAACCAGGCCCACATACTGGTTGGAAATTCCATCCTAAATGAGAGTAGGTCTAATTGGGACCTTCCATCGGGCGTTCTCCTACCTACTTGGCATGCCAATCTAGACCCGTCAACACACCCATGAAGACATTTGGATTTTTTATATTATTTCATGGAATGAGTAGATGGTGGGGAAGATGAGTAGAGGTGACCTAGAGGAGTGTCAAACACCCTCACATGCATCATTTAATCAACTCTTTATTAGTGGGCTACTCATTCTATTGAGTTTTAGGGGTTATCAAAACACAATAGTGCATAGACCATTCGATCTAAAGATAAGATATAATGACTAGCATCCATGTGTGACTAATAGATCCCTTTCCCAAATTGATATACCTATAACCCCATCAACTAGTGAAACCATCATGGGTGTCACAAATGAGTGGAGGCTCAAGAACTAGGGAAATTGTGAGAAGGACCATCCATGCCAATTCATATTACAGGGTCTTATATTAATAACTCCACCCAAAGAATATTTATCACGAAGAACAACTCATAATACCACGTCAAAAACTATGAACCATATATAAGGAGTATTGGTTCCATGTAGACCATGCAAAATAAACAAATTCCATATCTATGTCTCCACCTGGACATAGGTAGTTATAATTTCCCTAACTCCCATAGTTGATTCTTGGATTGTTTCGTCTTTCATAGGAAGAATATAAATACATCAATTGAAGAATAGTTAGGGTTTTTCTTTATCAATTGTTCTTTAACTCAAGAGTTGATGTAGTCGAGTAGAGCTGTTGTAAATCATTGATAAGGAGCAAGGAATCATAAATCCTTTCATAGTAAAATTTCTAGAGAGCACCAAGGTTGGTAGAGAAGGAATTTGTTGCAAAATATAAGAAGTATTATAGTTTTGTAGACAATGGATAACTGGCATGGAAACAAAGGCTTATATTTAACCCTTCGTAAATTATAACTTTCCGTGAGAATTAATTAAAGAGAGCCAAGAAAGCCATTTTGAGTTGGATTTTTCCCATCGGGTTTCTCTAGAATAAATTATCTATGGTTTATTGTGTGCAATATTTCAATGATTTATTTTCATTTTAATTCACAGTCACTATTTATTTCATAGTAGAATTTAAACACAAAATATAAATTTTTAGTTATAGAAATAGGATTTGCATTGGTGAATCGATTTGTTGATAGGATAATCATTTGCATATCATATTGGTATTAGAGTAGGTCATTCTTGAAGAATGTAAAGGGAATACCATATAATGATTACAATACTGAGAATATTGAAAGAAAGTGTAGATTTATTTCCATAAAATGTTTAGTTACGAAAAATAAGAAGAAAGAAACAACCTTGAGATTTTAATATGGGAGACATTCGGGAAGGCAATGAGTTGGAAACTAGAATTTCAAATATGGAGACTCAAGTGACCCAAATGTATCTAAACATGTTGTAAAAACCATACACATGTTAGAGATTAACAAGAGCTTCACCACCTCACTATAACAATGGTGTTGAATAAAAAAAAGCATGCTTTACCTATCAAGTCAAGCTCAAGTTTTGAGGAAGAATATGAATGAGAAGAGAAGACAAAGTTACAAAAAGAGGAGCACCAAGAAATTCCAAATTCCCTTTGAATTAAAACAAAATTTTGACATCAAGACCTACGTAGGTGATACTGATTCCCTTAAATTAAATCAATGTTCATGACAAATACAAGTTTATTTTAGTTTACATGAAATCGGTGAAGAGAACATATTTTTTTTTCTCTATTGAAGTTAGATGGTCATGTGTTAAACTCGTGGGAAAGTTATGTGACCACTCATAGAATCAAGTAGGAATTGTCAATGACTCAATGGGAAACCATTCAATTCTACCCCATTCAATATTGGGAAGAACAAAATATACGATGAAATTTCTTTCAGTATGAACAAAGACAAACCATGCAAGTGTACATCATTAAGTTTCAAAATAAGTCATTCTTTTGGGTATATTTCCCAGTATCCTTGACGTTTTCATTAAGTATATGTAAGGGTTATTCATC
Source organism: Picea engelmannii (assembly GCA_009831015.1). Lineage (NCBI taxonomy): Eukaryota > Viridiplantae > Streptophyta > Pinopsida > Pinales > Pinaceae > Picea > Picea engelmannii. Next base: position 1,837,025 of record ML781090.1, on the reverse strand, counting down.
CATATATAAAGATGTAATTCATTATTTTCAAATCAAGTACATTAATGAAGCATGTGTTCAATCATAGTATATTGAGGGATATAAGAAGAAGGTATAATCATTGAATAAACCCAAGTAGACAAAGAAGAAAGAACACAATTAAAGTGGAAAGAATAATTGAAAAGTGAAAGGAAACGAAACAATCATAATTACACACAAATTCAAATCCCCCAATAACAATTGTAATAGTTTCAATGTTGATGATCAAATGGAAGATAATTACCATAAGTTGCAATTAGAAATGTGTTGTAGATGTCACAGANAAAAAAAAAAAAAAAAAAAAGAATAATAAATTTATAGTTGTAAATGCAGAGTAGAAGATATAAAATATTTCTAACTTTGAAGGTAAATTTATCTTCACCTTTGTTTAAACAGAATTGACTATAAGTAGTCTTAGTCGAAAGGAGGAGCAAGAAATGATTGTATTTTTTCATATCAAGATCCAACTGAATAAGAAAAAGGTGGACCATCTTTTTTACCTAAGATCTCAATCAAATATTGTTTCAACCCAAGTAATTGAGAATATTATATTGGATGGACACTTCCATCCTCATCCATATCCATTGGGATGGGTGAGTCAAGACATCAAGTTGAGAGTCAAGAATAAGTGCAAGTTTAGATTTGCAATGGATGAAAACTTCATTGATGAATTAGTGGGAAACGCGATTCCATTGAATGTATGTAGAGCCATTGGGAAATCCATATGTTTATGTTAGATATGTTATGTTTAGATGAAGAGAAGACTAGTATCGCTTGGTTAAGGATGGAAAATATTTTGATGTAAATGCACATAAAGGAAAATAAAAACTCTCATTGATAAGTCCACAAGGATGAGAATCTAATTAGTGAAAAAAAAAAGATTGTATCAATGTTCTTAATGGAGAATCAATAGAAAGGAGGAAAAAATAGGATAATGTTGGAACAAAACGTTAAGTAGGTTCATCATATATCTAGATCTTCTAGGGATAGTTGATCAATATTTTATACTTGAAAGTTGACTAAGAGAGTTGAATGAGTGGTCGATTGGTCGATTAGGTTGACTAGGGTAGTTCATTGGTGTGCATTTTGAGGTAGAATTCAAGGAGTTTTTTATGTGACCCGGCCAATCAAAGAGGATTGTGTCTTCCTTACTTCAAGGCAATTCGTTACAATTTGGTACTATATAGAGATGGTCTTATGGAAAAATATATCATGAATTTTTTTGGGTTCCTTGTGTTTTGTAGTGCCCCCACGACTTAACCCAACAAAAATTTATGATACCACTAAATTAAAATGCATTGAACAATGCACAAAAAAATCATGAATATAAAAAAATATTTAAAACATGAATGAAGCCTATTAAACATACACTCAACAACTTATAAATGCTTAGTGCTGCATTTTCCCATCACCTTTTGATCCTTCACATTAAATCTTTCTACATGGAGCTTCTTGGACTCTTTGTCATACTTGGCATGATAAAGAATAATGGACTCCTCAAAAATAGTTGGCCCCTCCCAGGCCAACTCTTCTACTATCATCTTACTCTCCGTTGATTGTACTACAACCCAAGCGGGCATGCTATTTACTTCATCAACTTCCATGTTAGTCATGTTGAATTCTAAATTGTTGGAGTTACTTCACACACACCTATGACTTATTTTTCCTAAGGTTTTTCCTTGTTTATTAGTCATAATTAGTCATTATCCAATCTCCTATATTTTAGGGGAGATTATTACACCAGGAGAATATTCTTTTTCAGTTAACACTTCAGTTTGACTAGTTGAGTTGAGTTTAGATGTTGCATTGGTTTTATCACCATGCAACATTGGGATAATCACCATGCTCATTCAATATTTCCTTGGGATCATCACCAAACTGGTGCATTAGCCTTGATTCCCTGAGTTAACTCCTCACTACTCTTTGTTCAGTCAGTTAATTGAAGACTAGTTGACTAGTTAACTCAACTAGGTGGCAGTTCACTCCCGTAACTGCCTGAGAGACTAGACTAGGTGGAAATTCACTCCCGTAATTGCTGGTGTGTGTCCATATCACTCTAGACCACCACTATGGTGCATTTTTTAACCTCCAATGCGAACTAATTGAGCTATACAAAGTATATCATGTGTAAATTATTCATTATTCATAACGGTTTATGAGAATTATTTCATTCTTTCTCTCCTTCTTCTTCTTTCATCTATTCTCTCTGAAAATGTGTGTATCATTGTTTATCTAGATCTATTATGTGCAGGTTCAACACATTTACATGGTATTAGAGCCAATGGACTGCTAAGCAAAATCTACACCAAAATGTTTTGCAAGTACAAAAGATTGAAGACAGTGGAAAGATGGACTCCCAAAAAGAATTCATTCTTACACCTTACAATTGTTTTGCATGGAAAGAGAAAACAACCATACATCTATGAACCAAAGGTTTGTACAAGTTAACCTTGAATACCGAGATAGAACCTACATCAGTCATAGAAAAATCCAAGTATTTAAATCGCATGGATGAGGCACTCAGAACAATTTGCAATTTTATTTCGCCCGATCTTCTTTTTCACATATCTTCTTGTAAGACTCCTAATGAATCATGGACCACCTTGGAAGGGATCTTTGGAAAACAAGTTGAGATGAGGGGACACATGCTGGAGGTGGATTGTCTCACATTGGATCCAAAAATCTTCGACAATATCCAATATTTCTTTACAAAATTCAAGGATTTACTTTCGCAACTCAAAGCTTGCGGGGTTGATAAATCGAATGAGGAGAAACAAATGGTTCTCACCATTATCTCCAAGCTTGGTCCTGAATTATCTGTATTCGTATCCACATTCCATACTAACATTTTTTCCTTTGGAGCCACCTGGAATATGCCTTCTCTTGAGCACTTTATTGAATCTCTGACACAAGAGCAAACCAAGCTCATCAGCATGGGCACAATCAAAGGCCCAAGGGTGCATGCAATCACTGTGCATGATGGAAACCACAAATATCAGAAATATAAAGATAAAGATAAATGGAAATCTCATTCACATATGAAGGAAGGGTACACAAAACCCTTTATCGATGCCTCCGGACCAAAGGGGAAAAGAGAAGAAAAGGGGAGAAATGCATGTATTGTCACAAAGGATTCCATTCGGAATCCGCATGCATGCAAAAAAAATAGATCTTATGTCTCAAATACTTTAGCAAAACAACCTTGGAGATCACATCCCTGAGGGTGCAAAGAAGAAGAACCCAAAAGATCTGAATTCCAAGAAAGGCAATTCTAGCCATGCCTTGATTTCCATCAAATCCTCTCCTGATGCTTGGATCGTTGATTTAGGAGCATCACATCACATGGATGCCTCAAAATAAGTATATTATTCTTTGTATGCATGCAAAGCTCCTCCTATTCTGATGGGGGAAAACTCTTTTGTCAAAGTCACAGACAAAGGAAGGATTGAACTCACCAACGAAAGCTTCGAGAATGTGCTACATGTTCCCAAGATTTTTGTCAACCTTCTCTCCGTATATCAGATGACAAACTATGGCACCGAAAAGAAATTCATATTCACACCAAATTTCGTGGACATCTATGACATGCAAACCAACTCTAGGGTAGATACTGGTGAGGTAAATCATCAGTCTAGATTGTATGCATTTTTTGAATTCATTGAACCTAATTCTTCTTTACTGCTTACTCATGTTGATGAAAGTAGTAGGATATGGCACAAAAGGTTTGGAAATTTGAACTTCAGATACATGCAAAAAATTAGCAAGAAAATATTGTTTGATGGTCTACCAGACATCCATTTCTCCAAGGGAGTGTGTGAGGGATGTCTTCTCGGGAAACACCCTCAAGACAAATTCGACAAGGGAAAGTATCAGAGAGCCTTCACACCTTTATATCTAATCCACCTTTATATCTAATCCACAGTGACCTTATGGGTCCTTTCTGCATCCATCCATCAGAAAAGTGAGGCTTGTTCTCATTTTTGTTGATGATTTCTCACGTTTTACTTGGATCTACTTTCTCAGGCAAAAATCTGAGGTCTTTCAACAAATCAAAGATTTCAAAGCCTTGGTTGAGACATAGTCTGGAAACAAGATCAAAGTCCTCTGAACTGATAACCGAGGAGATTATGTAAATCATGTCATCCATAATCTTTTCCATGAGGCAGGGATTCGGTTGCAACACACAGTTCCCTATACTCTGAAGAAAAACAGAGTTGCTGAGTGAAAAAACTGATCTCTAAAGGAGATGGCATATTTCATGTTGCATGCAAAGCCACTACCATAGAGACTATGGGCCGAAGAACTTAACTGTGCAAAATACATCCAAAACATATCTCTCCATAGATATGTCAAGGATAATACCCCCTATGAGGCTTGGATCGACCTGAAACCAGAAGTGACCCACTTTCACATTTTCGACTCACATGCATGGGCCTGGATTCCCTATGAAAAGAGGAAGGCACTTGATCCACAGAGCACTGAGTGAATTTTTTTTGGATACCTCGACGATGTGAAGGGATATCGTCTTATTGATCTTTCCTCGGACCGGCTCATCATTGAGCGTAGTGTCCAATTCGAGGAAAGTGTCTCACATGTACCTCAAAAGCCACATGCAAACACCTTCACTCTTCCACCTGTCCGAGATGATGAGCATGCACATGACGAAACTTCTTTAGACGATATTTTTGATTCATAGGACTCAAATGATTCAGATTTAGAGTTAGTACAGTCATATGCAGACTTTGAGCATCCAGATGTTGTTGCAGAGCCATAGAAGAGGTCCAAGTGGGCACAAACTACTCTTCATCCTGCAAGGGATCTCGTTGGTGATCCAACTGATACTAGGGGGACTCGATCTGATTTCGAGGATCCTCTTATTGCACTCATTGCCACTGAACCATATCCTTCCAAGCATATTTTCTTGGTTCAGTCTTTAGATCCACAGTCTTATGGCGAGGCTGCTGGAAATCACTTTTGGGAATATACCATGCAGGAGGAGTACAACTCCCTCCTTGAGAACTAGAATTGGGATCTGGTTCCCCTTCCTTTTGGGAGGAAACTTGTCAGATGCATATGGGTCTATAGGACCAAGAGCACAGCGGATGGAAAAATCAGGAGCTACAAATCTAGGCTTGTTTCCAAAGGCTTTCAATAGGTTCATGGTATTGACTATGATGAGAGCTTCTCTCTAGTAGTGAAGATGGATTCCATACAATTGGCACTTTCCATTTCGGTAGCCAAGGGATTGGAAGTCCATCATATGGATGTGAAGAATGCATTTCTTCACAATGATCTCTCTAAGGAGATCTACATGGAGCATCCCTAGGGATTTATGCAGGACTCATCTTTGGTCTATCGACTGAAGAAGTAATTTTATGGCCTCAAGCAGGCTCTGAGGGCATGGTATGCCAAGATGGACTCCTACTTCTTGTCACATAAATTTTTACATTGTAAATCAGACCCGAATGTCTACATGCTTAGGACAACCGACTCACTTCTACTTTTAGTTCTGTATGTTGATGATTTTTTGATCACCGGGTGCTTGACTTCAATGATTGTTGTAGTCAAGAGGACTCTACATGACATGTTTTTTATGATGGACATGGGTCTGCTACACTTCTTCCTTGGACTGGAGATTATTCAAGATGCATTAGACATCAAACTATCTCAAGCCAAGTATGCACAAGATATCCTTGAGAGATTTCACATGACAGACTGCAAGTCTACTCTGACTCCTTTCCTATCACAATTCAAACTTCAGGATGGCGGGGAGACTCCATTGTGTTAGCACCAATTCTTGCAAGCAGGGTGTTTTTTCTCGATTTCAGACCCTTGATGTAGAATGCGAAGAAATGGGGTGTGAAAACCCATCAAATGAGTTCTATTCTAAGGCTGTAGCCTAAGCGTTGATTGTAGCCCACATGAGAAGTCCATTTCGGGTTTAAAATCAAGCGAGCGAGAAGTTTTATTTCAACAGCAAGGATCAATTGGCAAAGCAAATCGACGGTCGGCGAGAAATCACCGTTAAAAAAGTTGCGCCATGATTAGCGCGATGGATAGAACTTATATTACATTCATCAAATGATCACGACCATCCATCCAGAGGGACATGTGGCACGTGATTAGGCTATGTCGCCACTTCACCCATTGCGACCTTGAAATGATTTTCTTTGAAACTGGGATCCCCGAGACGCGAAGTGCCGAAGGCGTCCTGGACCCGGGCCCACAGTATCATGGAGCAATATCAGCCGTCCATCCAAAAGGGACACGTGGTGTTTGATTAGGCTCCTCTCCTTTCCGCCCATCGTGACTTTGAAGCACAAGGAGCAGCCTCTTCCTATCCCCGACACGCGGCACAAGATCTAATCACATCGGCATGTCGACATTTGGGAGTTCAAAGAGTAAGGGCTCCTTGGCATTGTCAAGCTTGTTATATAACATATGAATCAACATTTAATTGTCAACCCGAGAAGGTAGACTTAGAGGAACCAACACAGGAAATGCAGGGTTAAAGAGGGGGTTTAAAGGATGCCAAACTAATCTCTGAACTACTAAAAGAAACTTGCTGGAAGAAGCTACTGTACTCTACCTTGTTCGGCACTACTCTGTACTGACTTGCACTCATTCTGCACTACTCTGTACTAACTTCATAAAACTGTTCTGTATTAATTAAAAGTGGTCATATGCATGTAAAAGGTCTACTGCACACTAATGAATGAAGACAATTATGTTTCTACTACTTATTACTCCACACAACTCAGCAACCTTCTATTTTATAATGCAATGAAACTCTCTATTGTAACCAAATGAAATGTTATTTCTGTTAATCAATGGCTGAAAAGATAACATCTAAACTTGAATCTTGAAATGCTAAACCCTCTGTTGCAATCAAATGAAATGCTACTTCTGTTCTATTAAACCAATGAGAAAATGGCTGAAAGGTGATGTTCAAATCTGAAGATGGAGTCTATTGTAAGTGCAATGTATGCAGCTGCGCTTCATCGAAGGGGGCCCTGCCTTCTCTGTTAACAGACTATTCTCTAAATCAATGCATACTGGAAAATAAATAACTCACAACAAAATGGCAATAACAGAAATCGTATCACTGAAACTCTTAACTACTTTATTGAAAAGAACAATACAAGTTCTTGGAGATTTCCATTCTTCTATCTAATCTATGCTCCGTCTATCTCCTCCCCCATTTCTCAAGCATAGCATCTCTTTATATAACATTTCATATCTCTGGCAATGCATGGCTTTGCACCCTAGATAAACAAGGAGTTACAAAACGGTTTTAAGAGTATCACTGGAGAATGAGACACATTTTGAGACACGTTTTACATAGTCAATCGTTCCATGATTTTCTTCCTTGCGTTATACATGCACGAATTTAAATGATTGATGCCAGCTAGACACGTTTTGAGACACGTTTTACACAGTCAATCGTTCCACGATTTTCTTCCTTGCGTTATACATGCACTAATTTAAATGCTTGATGCCAGCTATTGAGAGCCAACGATTCAAAGTCTAGCTATAACAATTCCTCCTCAAATCACAGAGCACTCTGTTTAGCTGTTCAGAGTCAAACTTATCTTGGTATTTATAATGGATGGCGTTTTTCATATTGCCCAATAACCCCAGAAACTGAAGTAAATGATGACCTTAACAATTTGCACATCTTGAATAATATTGCCGAGATCTTTCTACCTGAAAAATTAAGAAGAAAGCATTCCCTTGGACCAAATGAAACACGAACATACCCCGGTCCTCCACTAGCACTACCAAGGATAACAAGAACCCCATGTCTTTTTGCAAGCCATTTAACAACTTCAACATCATCAGAAGCACCAGTTGGTAACTTTTCTCCATAGATAAATTGCTCCTTATCCACCCTTTACAGCATTTGCACCAAGAGGTGACAGTGCATCAAAATTATATCTCTGTTTTTAAACCCTTTCCTTCACCCATTCAGGGCCAAGCTCCAGTGAATACAGAGCAAGATTTTTTCCAATGATTGAAGCACATATTGGGATATTATCTTGTGTTTTGAGCAGTTGTGCTCCAAGGCCCTCGACTTCAGAAGGATATGCAGCCCATCATACCATAAGCTTTTAGAAAAAGAGAATACATTGATAATGTGTGGAGCCTCTACACAAGTATGTTTTAACCCATATAAAATAATCATAAGTATTATCCACTACAAGCCAACACCCTACATTTTTGCAAAGTTCAGATATTCTTCGCAGAAGAGGATTATTGTTGCATTTATAGTTGAATTCTTCGCTCATTTGTGGTTTTGGAAGTACTTCATGATTTCTGTATACAATGGAACATATATGTGTAATAGAATATGAATAGCATAGAAAGAAAGCCATTTTCTTAACAAAAGACTTCAGGAGAGTAAACAATATCAGCAAGAAAATGTTATAAATCCGGAGCCCAACATCCCCCCATGCCTAGCCTTTTGCATGTCCTCATGCAAACAAATTCACTTCTTTAACACTGGCACAAAAATAGAATGTTAACAGTCCCAAGAACTATCCACCTTGATTAATCGGAACTGCTGAGAAGAACCCCTCTATTCTGAGCATATGCTGTCAACTCATTCATTCATCATTTAGATGGAAAATCTTCAATTACTTTTTATTTCAGCTGATGCTTTTTTTATTGCAACAAACATAAACTATTCAAAGGTGATATCTTTTATTCACTATCCTACCTACCTACCTACTTAAAGAAAAAGAGACATTTCTTTAAGTATAGGCAAATAACCAATGTAGCCACCGTCTTAGCAGAATCAATAATGAATTCATGCCCTTTGATAGAAGATATAGATGTAT
>ML781090.1:1804823-1822162 GCA_009831015.1 Picea engelmannii | reverse complement strand
TATCATGGAGAGGGAAGTGAAGAAGTTGCTACAGGCCCAGATCATCGTGCCACTGAGATATTCAGAGTGGGTGGCCAACTTGGTCCCAGTAAGGAAGAAGAATGGAGAAATCAGACTCTGTGTAGATTTTAGAAACCTGAACAGGAACTCATGAAAGGACAATTACCCCTTACCAAAAATGGAAGATATATTGCAGAGGGTAATAGGAACATCCATGATTTCCATGATCGATGGCTTCTCTGGCTACAATCAAATCTCTGTTCTGCCCGAGGACAGGGAAAAGATGGCATTTACCACTCCATGGGGCACATTAATGTATGCTAAAATGCCTTTTGGATTGATGAATGTAGGGGCAACGTTTCAACGTGCCATGGACATAGCTTTCATTGGGGAAAGGGATAAGTTTGTGGTCATCTACCTGGATGACATAACAGTCTTTTCCAAATCTGATAAAGACATCTGTTGTCATCTCAGGAAGGTTTTTCTGAAATGCAGAAGTTTTGGCATTTCATTGAATCCCAAGAAATATCTGTTCGCCATGAAGGAGGGAAAGTTACTGGGTCACATAGTATCATCTGAAGGAGTCAAGATCGATCCTAGCAGAGTTGAGGCAATACAGGCCTTATCAATCCCAAGATCCACGAAGGAGGTCCAGTCTTTCCTTGGTAAGATTAATTTTCTAAGGAGGTTTATTTCTAACTTTGCTGAGGTGGTAAAGATTATAGCGGTCATGTTGAGAAAAGGAAATGAAGTAAGTTGGACCGCTGAATCTCGAAATTCCTTTGACCAGATAAAGAAGGCCTTGACTAAAGCTCCTATGCTTATCAGTCTCGATTACTCAAAGGATTTCCTTATTTTCTCCTTTGCCTAGCCTGACACAGTGGCTGTTGTTTTATTACAGACAAACGAGGTCGAGCTAGAGAAGCCTATTGCCTATTTTAGCAGATCTCTGAGGGATGTCAAAGTTAGGTACAACATTATGGAGAAGCAAGCCTATGCCCTGGTAAAGGCTCTCAAAGCCTTTAGAACCTATGTTCTGCAGTAAAAAATCATTGCCTATGTCCCCTCGGCTGCTGTTAAAGACATTCTTATTCAACCTGACATAGACAAGAGGAGGAGTAAGTGGATAGCCAAGATCCTTGAGTTTGACTTAGAAATAACGCCTACCAAATTAATCAAAGGTCAAGGTTTAGCTAAGTTGTTGGCTGATGCAAATTGAAAATATTTGGGGGTAGGTGTCATCAATGAATGCGCAGAAAATCAGCAGGATCAACTATCTTATATAGACCCTCAAGAAGAACCCCCGTTGGCTTGATGTCCCTGGTATAAAGATGTCGTATATTTTATGCACGAGTTGCAGCCTCTAGATGGCCTGCAAAGAAACAAGGCAAGAGCTCTGAAGCTCAAAGCAGTCAGATACTGCCTTGTCGATCAAGTTTTATATTGGAAAGATCCCCTGGGGATGCTTTTGAAATGTATGAATCCACAAGAGGTTGATAGGATCATGGTTGAATTTCACGATATCCAATGTGGAGGGAATCATTTATGGAAAGCCACAGCCTACAAAATCATCAGGGATGGATACTACTGGCCCACCGTATTCACTGACATCTGCAGAAAGGTCAGATCTTGTATCAAATGTCAAAGATTTGCAGGAAAACAATAGATCAAGTCTTTTCTTTTAAAGCATGTCGTTGTTTTGGGACCTTTCTAGCAATGGAGCCTAGATTTTATTAGAGAAATCCATCCTGCTTCTAGTGGGAAACACAGATGGATCCTAACTACCACAGATTTCTTTACTAAATGGATAGAAGATATTCCCACCAGGAGTGCTTCCCACAAGGTAATCATTGGATTCCTGGAAGACCTCATCATAAGATTCGGTTGCCCAAGCAAGATTGTCACTGATAATGCAGCCTCTTTCAAGGCTGAGTCACTAGCCAAGTTCTGTGAGCAATTCAGGATCAAACTGATTCACTCCAGCCCATACTATCCCCGGGGTAATGGTTTAGCAGAGTCCTCCAACAAAATCCTGATAAGGATCAACAAAAGACTCTTGGAGGACAAAAAAAAGGCCTGGTATTCAAAGTTGAAATTCGCTCTATGGGCTGATCGAGTGACCACAAAGAGATCTATAGGCATCTCCCCTTTCCAATTAGTTTATGGAGTAGAAGTTGTTTTCCCTTCTCAGCTAGCCATTCCTATAGAAAAGTTCTTCCAGGATTATCAAGAAGAGCCTGATGACATGATCAGAAGAGTTCATCAACTGGTGGAAGTACAGCAGGCCAGAGAGCAGGTAATGGACAGAATTCAGGACCATCAGCAGAAGGTCAAACTAGCTTTTGACAGGAAGGTCAAGAAGAAATAATTTGAGATCGGGGATTTGGTGCTTAAGTGGGATGCACCCATACAGGATAAGGGCAAAGACAACAAGTTTGATTACCTATGGATTGGGCCCTTCAAAATCTCTGAGGTTTCCTCAAACAACACATAAGGGTTGCAGGATTTGGAGGGTGAAGAGGTTTTGAATAGCCCAGTAAATGGGCATTTTCTGAAGAAATGTTTTGTTTGAGCCTTAGACGGCTCCTTTGTTTGTAAATATTGTCCTTTGGTTCTTTGTTTATTTTCATTTTTTAGTTTTTGGCTTAGTAAATGACTTCATAGCCCAACAGAAGGCACTGAAGCTGCAAAATGAGTTCTTAGAGCATCACAGGGACGACTCTATCCCCCACGGAGCCTAATGTTAGCACCAATTCTTGCAAGCGGGGTGGTTTTTCCTGATTTCAGACCCTTGATGTAGAATGTGAAGAAATGGGGTGTGAAAACCCATCAAATGCATTCTAGTCCAAGGCTGCAGCCTAAGCGCTGAGTGCAGTCCACAGGAGAAGTCCATTTCGGGTTTAAAATCAAGCGAGCGAGCACTCTGATTTCAATAGCAAGGATCAATTGGTGAAGCAGATCGAAGGTTGGCTGGAAATCGTCATTAACAGAGTTGCGGCATGTTTAGCACGATAGATAGTGCTTATATTACATTCATCAAATGATCAGGACCGTCCATCCAGAGGGACGCATGGCGTGCCATTAGGCTATGTCACCACTTCAACCATCGCGACCTTGAAACACGTTTCTTTGCAACTGGGATCCCTGAGACGTGAAGTGCTGAAGGCGTCCCAGACCGGGGCCCACAGTATTACGAAGAAGTCTCAGCCATCCATCCAAAAGGGACACATGGTGTGCGATTAGGATCCTCGCCTTTTCTCCCATCACGACTTTGAAGCACAAGGAGAAGCCTCTTCCTATCCCCGAGACGCGAAATGCCAAAGGCGTCCAGGACCCGGGCCCACAGTATTGCTGAGAGGATTGGGACCATTCATTAGAATGACACACGGCATAAGATCTAATCACATTGGCATGTCGGCATTTGGGAGTTCAAAGAGTAAGATCTCCTTGGAATTTCACATCTCGAAACCCCGAACCCTGAAGCACTGAAAGCGCCTTTGAGGAAAAGCACAAGGTCATGGCTCGTGGTCACTTGGGGAAAAAGGAAAGAGTTGTACAAAGGGGGCCAAAGGTGCCAAGTTGAGTTTTAGAAGGGGGGCACCATGTTCTCCAGGTGCCAGTTTGACTTGATCTCAATCTTGATACCTTCTCGAAGTGACTGAAGAAGAGAGGGGGTGGTTGAAACCTCGCCTCACTCATCCCGACAGGAAGTATGCCTGAGATGGTCCTCTATACTGGTTTTTTCCACAGAATCCATGCCGAGTCCTCGACTCACCAGAGAAGCCTGCGCATGCTAATTCAACATTTAAGGGCTCATCTACCCCTTAGCATGAGCCATGCAAAGTTAAGATGGCGTATGACAGAGGAGCGCAGGCCAGATTTGATTGAAGAGACACCCCATCCTGAAAGTCCAGGATGCCTCTGTTGGGAAAATGTTTAGGAGTATATGTGCTTAGTTTTGAAATTTTGAAGGCATTGATGGTTGAGCAAGGCTCCCAATTGTAAAATCTTTAACGAAGCACTGGTTATTCTGGTTATGCATTGACTCTTGAGACTCCTTGCCTTATGAATGCTAGTTTCTTTCATATCTTTGTTTTCACTGTGTTAGACCAGCTCAGAATTGGAGGATCCAGTCGAGTTGTAGCTGTTATAGGATGATGTAGGTTGGATCATTGTAACATTTGCGTTGTCTCTAATCGGTCTTGATATTTTCTCAACGTTGAATGACTTGGAATTGGAGGATCCAGTCAAGTCACCCCTTCAGTTCCCCGAAACTCTGAACCAAGAGGATCTTGCATTTAGATTTTTTCTTCTGCAAACTGCTAAAAGGCCTGTTGCCTGAGGTAGTTTTACTTACTCCTCTCACCAAGTATTCCACCTACTCATATTACAATCAACCCACTGACTGAATTTAGATCAAGACCTCCTTTGTTCTTTACATACCAGACCTGGTCCCTGACTTAGAGTGATTCTATCCTGGGTCTCTAACCATTTCATCACCCATTAAACTTTTCATGACATAAAACTGATGGGCATTGGGCTCTACTCCTATAGCAATCCAGGAGTGACTTTTGACGCTAACACATTGGTTGAAAACACACTATACAAACAACTAGTGGGGATCTTGTTGTATCTCACACACTCCATACCAGACCTCTCATATGCATTTGGCGCAGTTTCCAGGTTCATGCAGGAGCTACATGAGCTACATTGGAAAGATGAAAAGTGTATCCTTCGATACGTACATGGCACCATCACCTTTGGGATTCATTATGTAGAATAATTTACATTAGATCTCATCGGGTTTACTGATTTTGACTGGGCTAGCGATAGCACTAATCGCAAGTACACATCCGGTTACTCACTCAGTCTTGGTTCTATGCCTATTTGTTGGTCGAGAAACCATCAAGTTGTCATTTCTCTATCTTTAGCCGAGGCATAGTACAAAGGGGTAGTTAACATAACCATTCAGGCTATGTGGATACAACATTTTCTCACTGAGTTGGGCATTCAATTTCATCGACCGATCGTCATCTAGTGTGACAACCAGAGCACTCTGAAGTTCTGCAAAGATCTAGTTCAGAGGTAACAGACGAAGCACATCGAGATCCACATGAAATACATCTGGGACTTGGCACATGAGGGGATCATCAACTTACAATTCTATCCTTCAGCAGAACAGACGGCATACATATTCACCAAGACCTTCACTGAGAAGAAATTCCATTCTCTGGGAAGTCATCTTGGAGTGAAGGACACAGTTGCCTAGCAACTGTATTTCTTCTTTTTACATACATTGTACCTTGAAGGGGGACTTTTCCCATGATGTTTTCCCTCTTTCCTCACTTTATTTTCAATACATCTTTTGTATTTGGGTACCTAACATGGACTCGTTGTCAGGATCCATTCTTTATTTTCACCATAGTGATGTTCAAGGGGGGTGTTGGAGTTACTTCACACACATAGGATTTCTTTCTCCTAAGGTTTTTCCTTGTTTATTAGTCATAATTAGTCATTATCCAGTCTCCTATATTTTAGGGGAGAATATTCCACCTAGAGAATATTCTCTTTCAGTTGACACTTCAGTTTGACTAGTTGAGTTCAGTTTAGATGTTGCATTGGTTTTATCACCATGAAACATTAGGATCATCACCATGCTAATTCAACCTTGCCTTGGGATCATCACCAAACTGGTGCATTAGCCTTGATTCCCTGATTTAACTCCTCACTACTCTCTTTTCAGTCAGTTAACTGAATACTAGTTGACTAGTTAACTCAACTAGGTGGTAGTTCACTCCCGTAACTGCCTGAGAGACTAGACTAGGTGGGATTTCACTCCCGTAACTACTTGTGTGTGTCCATATCACTATATACCACCACTATGGCGCATTGGTTCACCTCCAGTGCAAACTCATTGAGATATACATAGTATATCATGTGTAATTTATTCATTATTCATAACAGTTAATGATAATTCTTTCATTCTTTCTCTCCTTCTTATTCTTTCTTCTATTCTCTCTGCAAATGTGTGTATCATTGTTTAGCTATATCTATTATGTGCAGGTTCAACACATTTACATAAATCACTCAATTATGGATAAATACCTCCATTTGGGTTCCTGTTTATTTTGGGGACATGATTCAAAGTATGTGTGGCCTCCAATTGGTATCGAGGGCGGTCCCCACTATATCCATCACCCATGCATCCCTCCTTACTCTTTATTCCTCTATCATTAATATCCTGACTCTTGTGGCCTGAAGAGGGGATCTTATGGGGGTGATGCACTACGCCACCCTCATCATTGGCTATAGATATCCTCCTTTGTCTATGTTGTAACCGCTTGTGTTCTTCCAAGGGAGAGACCTCTACTGCACCAACATTTGAAATTTCCCTTGTACATGCATATTCGTGGGAGACTTATTGTTTCTTCTTGGGAGAACTTTTTCTCGAGGTAGTTGTCACCTTGACCCCAACATGAGAGTCCTCATTGTCATTTCCTCCTTTTGTAATTTATTGCACCCTATTAAAAATAGAAGCATAACCGATTGATACCAGGTGAGCCATGAAAATACTATCAAGGTCAAATCCATTGTGAGCTTCTACTTCTTTTGTATTTAAGAACTTGAATAATCCTTCCATCTCAGTCAGAATTGATGAACTCTTCACTATAATATAAAAAATATTGAAGGGCATGGGAATAAATTGTCGCTTTCTCTTCTTATCAAAGAATAAGGACCATGTCACAAATCATATACCCTAAACATGTCAGACACAAACTGGGGAAGGATCAAGAGCTTCCCTTCAAATCCAAAGATCCTTATGTATGTAAACTTCTCTTCAAATAGGAACACTCCTTTCCCCTTGATAAAATCCAAGGTCACTTCCATCAACCTAACTGGATTAGTCCCTATGAGCATGCTTCTACATGCCTTGATGAAGGAATCTTGGACTTGGTAAAAATAAAATGGTGCCTTGTTCTTTCATAGTGTGGCATATCAAAGTTTAGTGGGATATTCTTAGAAATTGAAATTTCTCCTTGGGGGCATGTGTTGGCATGTAATGGGAAAGCCCAGGGTTAATCATTAAACCACCAAAAAAATCCTAAGATATTGGCCCTTTCGTCATCGCCTGCAAGCATGTGAAGTCTCACCTGAGGTACCTATGGGGACTGCAGGAACCAATTTTCCGAAGTCATGAGAGAATATGGGGCATTCATCCTTATTGTTTACTTACTATTCATTATTTTATGAGGTGGACAAAATCATAATGGTACTATGATCTATGGCATATTTATCTTTCTTAACCATTCAACATATATGCAAAACCATTCATCACATCTAACATATTCATATTAATCATTCATTGTATGTGTGCATTAACCAGAATAAACAAACACATCAAAACACATCACAACATAAGGATTTTATGTGGTTCACCTGAAATTGGGCTACGTACACAACAATTGGCTTCTTATTTATTCATTCATATTCTTCATTACATTCATGTGCACTACGCTCATACAATGTTCTTCAGTAAAAACCCAAACCTTTTGAAGTTGTTCTATTTTTTAGTGCACACATACCTCTCGACTGATCTTCAACTGAAATCATACCCAACATCTCAACAAAACAAGAGTACTAAACTTTATGAGTTAACCAAATCATTCACTCATCATTCACTCACTTATCGAACTACTTCTACCCAAAAACCTATTACATATTTATAGTATTGCATTAGGGATAATCTCATTACAAAGTGTTTATAAAGTGGACAAATGTACCAAAACTTCCTAACTAACTTTCGTCTTTCACGTACTGACTCTTGAAAATAAGATAATGTTTTTCTGCGCACGCTATTTCTTTTCCAAAATGTCGCATGATCCTCTCTTGCACGATTCCCAAAATTTATCCAAAATAGTTTGCTCCAATAGGCCCCCAAAACTCACATTTCACTTACCCCGAGCCACTTCAGGCCTACTTTCATGTCACTAAAAACTTTTGAAACATATCTCTGACCATTGCAACTTTTTCTTTAACTTGTGTTTCCTACTACACAATTTATTCAACCATATTTGTAGTGTGCTCACCAAATGCTAAATTAAGATGTTCTTCCTGAGCAACAACTAAGTTGAATAAGTGTGGAACTCATTTGATACTTTCTCCTTCAATCTGGGTAGATGGTTTTTTTGTTTCTCAAGTATCATAAATGTTGTAATACCTAGGTTCCTATTATGCAACGAGTTCTCTTCCTTTGACCTTCATGTTCCTATTCTTCTTTAGTCACCATGTATATCATGGGTTGGATCCTTCTCTAGTTCTTGTGTCTCCGTATGCGTCGTTGACGAAATCGTGGATGTCTTGTTCTAGTAAAGTGCATCAAATGTGGGTCTACTTATTCCATCTTCGAGATGCTTTCTTGTACTAACGTTGTCTTAACTCATTGGTTCTTTTGCTGCAACGAATTTTTTCTTGTCTTTAGTGGTGCCATTGTCCTTTGAAACACACCTGCTCAATGTCCTAGGCTCTAAGCTTGACTTTCTTTGCAACACTAGCTCCCTCTAGCTCTTTTTTCTCTTGAATATGCATGTTCTCATCAACCTTGTTCTATTTTTATATCTTGCTTCCAATTCTCTTTGCGCCTAAACCTGCAGTATCATCTAATTGTACTCGTACTCCATTCCTTCCATATCCTGCATTAGATTCATACTTATCCGGAGAATCATGCCCTATATTTTCCAACGTGTCGAAATCTTCTTGTCGATTTGTCATTTATTACTACGCAGTGCCACTACTTCACCATCATGTTCTCTCTTCATTGCATGTCTCGTCATGGATGGTATTAACTTATTTCCCACTTTCTTCATATGTATTTGTCACAATAGAATATTCTTTATTGCACATGCATCCTTCATGTTTACTTCATCTCTGCGACATTTTCTGGTTGAACTATTTGAACAATATTTTTATGATTCTTGTCAACATTTTGTTTCTTAACTTATCTTTTTCATCTTTTCCTTTTTCTCGATATAATAGTACAATTTCTATGGTACACATTTTTCGTAGTTTGAATTAGTGCATGGGATCATGGCCGCCCCTGTACAGTTTCATCCGACTACCTTTAACAAGTCTTTCCACCACTTTTCCATTTAGTTTATCTAGTCGAACAACACCATCTTTTGCACAAATCTGATCACATAAGGTCCTAGCCAATGCATCTAGAACTTCCCTGGGTGCTGCAGAAACTTGGTGTCATAGAGTAACAATAAGAATCCCTTCTAGAACTTCTTCTGCTTGATGTGTCTATCATGCGATACTTTCTCACGTGCTTTCTATACTTGCTGGTGGAAACGTATGAAAAAATGATCTTATTCTAATTCTATAAGGTCTGATAGTCTCTTCTCCACTACGCTAGAATCTATAAGTTTTGTAAACAAAACAATGCATAAGATCAGTACTATAAATTCCATAGGCATAACAACTTCTTATCCATATGCCAACATGAATGGAGTTTGTCTTGTCAGCTTCTTGCTTGTAGTCCTATACACCCATAATACTGTTGGAATATTCAAGTCCCAGTAATCTAGAATTACATTACAAACTTTTGTCAGTGCATGTTTGAGGATCTTATTGAATGCTTCTATTGTGCCATTTGCTTGAGGATGGTAGGGGGTACTCTTTTGATGATGAATCTGAGACTCTTTTGTTAATGAAAAAATCGTCCTATTATGGAAATGAGTTACTTGATGACTCGTAAGTATCCTTGGGCACCCAAACCTTGTCACTACATTTTCAAACAAAATTCACGCAATTGTATTTGTGCTACAGTCTCTGACTAGATCTGCCTAGGCCCATCTGGTATATTAGTCTGTCATAGTAATTATGTATCGATCTCCCGACCTCCTAGTTGGTGGATTAATTGGTCCAACAAAGTCCATTGCCCATTTTTCAAATGCTTGTAACATTACTTTTGGTACCAAGGGAATTTAATCTCTTCTGGACGTTTTTCCAACACTCTGACAAACATCACAACTCTAGAAAAATTCCTTAGCATCTTTGTGAAGGGTAGACCACCATCATCCTACTTGAAAAATATTTTGATTTGTTTCCTTTCCTACATAGTGACCTCCTACAACACCTTTATGTGCCTCTAAAAATATCATACTTCATTCATGCTCCAATACACAATGTCAAATAATATTGTTTGGGCGTAACTTGTATGAATTTATTGTTATCAACTGGTAATCTGTTTCCTTCATGACTACTTGCTTCTTTTGTGCCACTGCAAATTGTAATGGGGCTACTCCTATATTTAAGAACTGAACTATGTTTGAAAATTAGTCGTCAACCATCTGGACAACAAATAAGTGTGCGTTTGGTAAATTGTCGTCCAAGTTTTTTGCGTCTTCTCTTGATAGTATGCGCGATAAGTGATCCGGGACTAAATTAAATTTCTTTGGTTTTATGATCACCTCAAAGTCATATTCTTGAAACAACAATATCCATATACATATTCTTTCCCCCCCCCAACATTGTCTTGTTCACTATGTATCTCAATGCAGAATGGTTTGTATACATCTTGAAGTGAGATCCAAGAAAATAATGTCTAAATTTCTACAAGGAACACACCATTTCCAAACCTTCTCATTTTGTCGTAGTATAGTTATGTTTTCTAGATGATAACTTATTGCTTGCAAATGCAATCGGATGGTATATCTCTCCTTCTCTTGGTTGAGATAAAACGGCTCCTAATGTGATCATCAATGTATCCACATCTACATGAAATTCTTTGCACCAGTTAGGAAAAACTAGAATCGACGTAGTGACCATATTTCGCTTCAACATGTCCAAACCATGTTGGCATTCCTCACTCCATTGAAATTTCACTTCCCTCTTTAGTATCTTCTCCATGGGGGCTATAATATGTGCATATCCTTTGATGAAATTTCTATAATATCCTGTATGACCCAATGTGTCTCTCAAATGTCGCATTGAAGTCAGTGGTGGAAAATCAACAATCACAACTATCTTTGCAGGGTCAAACAAGAATCCCTATTTACACATCACATGGCCCCCCAAAATTCCAAAAGTCACACAGAAAATGCATTTCTTCAAATTCAATGAGATCTGGTATTTCCTACACCTATACAACATTAAGCACAAAAGTTCAACATGATCTTTCAATGGACTAAATATTGTCCAGTCATCTAAGTAAACTTCTAAGAACTTATGGATGAATTCTTTGAAAGCTGTGAAAACTACTTTGGAAAAGATTGTTGGTGCATTCTTCAAACAAAACGACATTATTGTGTATTGGTAGAAACTCCATTCTATTGCAAATTTTGTCTTATATTGTTCTTCTTGCACAATATTTATCTACTGGTATCCTGAGAATCCATTCGTGAAAGAATATCCCCCCTGACCCCCTACATTTTCCAATAATTCATATGTAAAAGGTGTAGGAAATGGTTTGTGTAAACAAACATCATTCAATTTTATCATATCGATGGATATCTTGATTACTCCTGTCTTCTTATCTTGTACTACCATTGGGATGATCCACTCTGATTCTTCAATAGGTTCTATTATTCCAACTTCTAATATCATTTCTATATCTGCTTTTACCTTCTGCTTAAATTTTGGGTTCATTCTATATGGTCTTTGTTGCACTGGCTTGGCATCCAAATTGAACAAAATCTTCATTTCTCACAATTCTCCACAAATGTCCTTCATCTCTGAAAAATTAATTGGAAACAAGTCTTGATACTCGCAAAGTAATTCAAAATTATTCTTGCTTGTTTCCTCACTTTAGTAGTATCCTATGTTTGTGAAATTTGGATTATCTTATGTTCCAATATTTACTCTCTATGTTTTTAAAGGCTTCTCATATACTATAGATTCAATATTTGGTCCTTCTACTGTGCTCTCCCCTTCAATTTTTGGTATCTGCACATTTCTTGGATCTTCCTCATCTTGGTCTTCTTCAGTGACATCATAAAAATGCAAGATCTCTTTGTATGTCACAGTAACTCTAGGCTCACTATACAAATGTTCTAATGCCAACCAGTATTCTGATGCAAATATCTTATTCTTGATCACCTGGAAGGTTGAATCAATCAAAGGATTGTTTCTTTCAAATTTCTGTGGTGAGGGGTTTCAAAGATATTTTCTGGATATTCCACAGTTTGTGCCATTTTTTCATCGACATTTCGAATCCAAATCGAGATTCATCAAAGGATTATTACTTTCAAAACTAAACTTTACCTTGAATTTCTTGATCAATTCTTGCCAATCTCCTATGCCTCTACGCACTTCTAGCTTTATGTACCAATTCTTCGAAATTACTTCCAGAGTATGCACAAACAAGTGTGTCCACTCTTTCTTAGGTACTGTTGACCACATCGTAGTACATCTTGCAATATTTTTTCAGGGAAAGTCAATCTAGCATACTTCTGTATAACATAATTTTTCTCTATCCCAAACCTGAGTTGTAGTAACCTTTTTCACTACTGCCAATCACTTATGCCATCTTTGTGCACAACCCACTTTCATGTTCAACACGACATCTAAGGATAACAATATTTTTTGATATGGTATATTCATTTCAAACTCTTTTATAAAATATTCTATAGGTGTTATTCTAACAAACTTTGGTGGATCACATACCTCCATTCTGATCCATCGTAGTGCACAGTTAATCCAAGCACATTTTCTTGTTGATACTTCATGCAGTATTTGTTTCAAATTCTCCAAATCCTATTCTGAGTCTAATGCATAGGAACTAACACTCCTCCAAGTGAGTATTCCTTCTATTGTATCATTCACATAATCTTCCATTCACGTAGACATGTTATACAGATTGTCAAGTTGTTTTCTCTTTGCGGGTTCTACATACCTTCTTCCTTCAGTCAGATCTAATGGTGTAGTAACCTTTAGTTCATATACCTCAAACACCGTCCATATATTCTTAAAATCAATGATGGTTTGATTATCGAATGCCCAATCAAGTCCCAACAACGTTGGATAAGGTGTATTTTCATCTACTATTTTGATCACTTCAAAGTATGAAACACTTCGTAATCCATCAATATTGAGACTTACTCCTGTCAACCTTCTGACTGGAACAATTTTATGTTGGTTTTCTAGTCTCAACTGGATAGGTGACCAAATCAATTTTGACTAATCCCTCATATCCCAAGTCTATCTCGGTATGACATTGACATCAGACCTTAGATCTTGGATAATGTTGTCCATGTCATAATATCCTATATGCGCATTGATCTTGAATTCTCTATTCATTCTCTTCTTTTAGTGTACTTGGTTAACTTCTCTTTGTGCGACAATTATGTCTCTTTCTTAGGAACAATGGTCAATCATTCAATGTAGAATACTCAAAGAAGATTCATCTTCCATTAAGTCTAAACAACTTCTTAAAAATATTCTCAAAGTACTTACCTTTTCAATTTGCTTCTCTGAGTGGTCATAGACGAGAGGCATATCATATATCGGTGTTCTATCATATAAAGGTGGTGTAGTCAAAGTTGATTTTATCCATTCTGCTCCAACCACTTCTTTTTTTTCTTGTTGGCAGGTCTCTTTCTCCTTTCTAGGATCAAACAATGGAGTAGGATTTGTTGATTTCCTTACCCATCGATCATATTCCCTTGATTCATCGCATCAAATATGGGTCTCATCCCTCGACGTGTAATTGTTGCTACCTTAGGTTGTTCGTCATTCTCTTTGGATTTTATCATATATACATTCACGTTTGTGTTCATCTTTTATTTCCATTTCACAATCAATTATGGACAATCCTCCATCACATGGTCTAGTGCTCTGCAATATGTACATGTCTTGTAGGGATTTAGATAGTCTTTAGCCAAATTTCTGGGTTGATTAAAATTATAACATATGATAGGTCCTCTTCCTCTGCAAAATCCACCTCTTCTGCGACCTCTAAACTCTCCTTGACACCCTTGATTATAACCTCCTCTGGGAGTATTGTACTATGGAGCTCCCCCTTATGGTTCTTCTCCCTGGAATCTATAAGCATCTATAGTGCATTGTCTCATCAAGTCAAATGTGTGACAATCCTTCTCATCATGTCCTAGGGATTTACAAAAATTGAAAAACAAGTTCCTCACAACGCTCTGATATTTCTGCATCAATGGACATTTATGAGGTGGTAACCCATCGTCTTACATATTTCGCACCATGGCCCTAATGGATTTGGTTCTCTTGTGTTCAAATATTGCTTCAACGCTCGACATTCATCCTTATCATTACCTCCAGTTCTGTAATTAGTGCACCATACATTTTCGTGTTTTTCTTTTCCCTTAGTGATCTCTTATAACTAGATCATCAACGCAGCTAACTGCGTCTGGACTTGAGCCATCCATGTGCTAATTTATTTAATGGGGGATGCTTCTAGTTATGTAGAAATTTTTAGTGCTTCTGCTTGGGTCACAATACTCTATTATGTCAAAGGGAAACGCATGTGCAACAACAATCCTGCAATAAACCACTCCCTATGTTGCGCATGTGGAATCTAGAATGACAACCGATCCTTCAGTACCTTAAATATTTGATCAAAATCCCAAACCAATTCATTTACTATCTACTTAATCTCCTTCAGCTCTGTAATTCATTGTGACTCGAACTTAGGCTTCTGAAATTAATTCAATAGAGATTATTTCACTTCCACCCATGTTCTAGTCTTTCCCGTAGGTGTAGTATTATGATATTTCATGTACCATAATAGTGCACATTCTATGATGGTCATTTCCAAATTCGCAATATTCACATCGTTGTCTGTGATGTTTTTAAAAACCCATATTGTCTCACAAATAAACAGATGTTTCTCTAGATATTCTAAACTGACCCATTGAAAGAGAGGCATCATTAAAGTGGGATCTACCCTTTCCATTGTCTTCTACACAATATTCCTTTTCTGTCATACTATATGAAGATGATTTATTGTACTACATCCACTTCTTTGGCTCCCTTGACTGCTATCCTTACTTCCCTTACTAACTACAATCACCAAATTTTCTTCAGATCTCAGAGATGTACCAAGGGTCATGGGTTCGACATAGAGTCTATCCTGAGTGGGATATTCTTCTACCAAAATGAGCTAACTTTATTTTCATGGTATGATCTAGAATATTACACCTGTGTCTCTCTCTTAGACCTCATTGTGATGTCCCTCTCTCTCAACAATAGTCCTCTTCTTATTCAACTTAAACCTCTTAGGACTGCACAATATTCCACTCTCTTATTCTATCACACCTTCTTCCTCTCTCAACATCATCAACTCACCCGTTCCTATTTCAATCTTCCCTGCGCCACTCAAACCATTCCCTAGTCAACCCTTAGTTCCCCCTATGTGTGAAGGTTCTTAGCTTCTAAAGCAATCAGATTCCATATTCATGACTCTTTTTTCGCACAACAACATCTTAATCCAAGTAGATATTAACTTCAAGTATCTTCCTCATGGTCCCTTAAATAATTCTTGTTCAACAACACTATATGACTAAGTACAGTCTATAGCAAATTCAGTAACATAGCCTCCCAATACACTATCTAGACAATAATCTATTGTGTGTGATACCTTATTGTCTATAGCATTGAGTTCCCTTATTAAATCAGGAATCCAATTATTCATAACCTTGGTGCGATATCTTCTAATATGCTCAACAAATATCTGGATCCACTCTGCTAATACATTCAGGAAATCAACAAAGAAAATTCCATGCAAATCTGTAAAAACATACCTTTGTAATAATTCCTCTACGTTGATCCGTGGATTTTGATTTTTATATATTGGAAACTTGATCTCCCTAGTGTTCAACCATTCTCTGATCTCCTTCATAGTTTTCCTCCACATTCCCCTCATTCGCAGATCCTGGTCCCAACAATATATGGAATCATTTGTTGGTGCGTAGTGGGAATACCTGGGGTTAATCATTAAACCACCAAAAAAACCCTAATATACTATCCTTTTCAGTATCACCTACAAGCAGGTGAAGTCTCACCCAAGTTACCTATGGGGACTAAAATAACCAAGTTTCCACAATCATGGGGGAATATGAGGCATTCATACTTATCATTCATTCTTTTATCAGGTACGTGAAATCACAACAACACTACAAACTATGACATATTCATTTTACTTAACCATTCAACATATGTGTGGAACCATTTAAAACATATAACATATGCATATTAACCATTCAATATATGTGCACATTAGCCATAATAAACAAACACATTGAAACACATCACAAAATGCAAGATACCAGATATATAAAATATGCGGAACAGAAATGAAATGCTAGAAATGACAGAATAACAGTAATATATCCAGCATAATATTCACAATACACAGAAATGATATACGGAATAGCAACAGAAACAACACTTTGATTCAAATAGCAATGTTCACAGGCCTCTTCGAGGGGGCAACCTCTAGTCAAGCAGTGCTCTGTTACAATAATCTCCAAGCTAGGGTTTTCATTCCCTTGACCCTTATTTATACTAAATGTCTCTATTAAGAGAAGCATCTAGAGGAAGATCCTTCTAGAAGCGGAAGCTTCTATTAGGTTTTCATACATCCACCTTATTCTATTTTATTGAAAGGTCTTATTAATATTGACCTTTATTACATCCAAATACATTGATCTACCTATGTGCGGGTTAGGACCTTAACATGTCCGCCCCCTTAAAAACAACCTTGTCCTCAAGGCTTGAGATGTGGAAACTGTTGCAGAATGGTAGCTGGTTCCCAAGTGGCATCTGCTGGAGTCATATCTTTCCACTGTACTAGCACTTCCTTGATGGTTCGCTGATGCAGGCAACACTCCCGCTAGTCCAAAACTGCTTCTGGTTGTAGCCAAATGGATCCTTCTTCAGCTAATTCTGGAAGGTTGGTTTGAATTTGGCACCTAGTTCCAATCACCTTATTCAAGCATGAAACATGAAAAACAGGATGTAGCTTCAACTGACTGGGCAGAGCTAACTGATATGTGACTTGTCCCACACACTTGAGAAATGTGTAAGGGCCATAAAATTTGGGTGCTATCTTCTGACATTGCTCGTCCTTGAGGCAAGTTTGCTTATATGGTTGCAGTCTCAGAAACACTTGATCCCCTTCGGCAAATTGACGTTCAGAGTGACCTTGATCTGCTTGCTGATTCATTCTATTTTGGGCCATGACCAAGTTCTCTTTAAGGGTACGAAGGATATCCTCTCGGACTGTAAGTGTTTGGTCAACCGCCTGGACCTTCGAGGTACCCGGTAAGTATGAGAGAACTGATGGTGGCTTCTGTCCATACACTGCTTCA
>ML781090.1:1785180-1800893 GCA_009831015.1 Picea engelmannii | reverse complement strand
TTTACAGCTGTGGGGTTATACTTTGGTCTGAAGAATTCTGCAGTGCTGAAATCCCCAAATTCTGAACCATAGAGTATTTACTTAGCAACACCAACATAGATGCGCGTCAATAGATCTCGTTGGTTTAATTTTTTTTTTATGTTGTTGTTTATGTTCCCCAAGGGTTAGGTATTCAAGGGTTCTACAGACAAGGGTTTTCCCTATGCTATAGCTCTTTGATATATGTGTGGGGTCCAACAGTAGTACTCGGCTCAATATCTCAGGGCACTAACTAAGGAGGATAGACCATACCCTTAGCCATAATACCCGACTACCCAGGTACTAGAGAGTATCTTCTCGAGTGTTGTTCTCGGTGACATTATAGCAGTCTGGCGGCCGATAGGTTTATCTAAAGAGGGATTCAGGAAATCTAGGCCGATTTGTACACAAATGTTGTCTGATGCGCTACCACTCGAAGGGGTACCAACAGGGGTTACAAGGGTGGCCAACAGATGTGCGCTTAAGAACCCCTTGTATTTCCTGTGTGTATAAATCCCTCAACCGCGGGTTTATGCGCGTAACGACAGATCTTTGTGGCTTAAAGATGTCGGAATACGTCTCTACCCTGAAAACAATACCCACAATTTCTGGTAAGGAAAGTGCTCTGATACCACTTGCAACATACCAGATATATAAAATATGTGGAACAGAAATGAAATGCTAGAAATGACAGAATAACAGTAAAATATCCAGCATAATCTTCACAATACACAGAAATGATATACGAAATAGCAACATAAACAACACTTTGATTCAGATAGCAATGTTCACAGGCCTCTTCGAGGGGGCAACCTCCAGTCGAGCAGCGCTCTATTACAATAATCTCCAAGCTAGGGTTTTCATACCCTCGACCCTTATTTATACTAAATGTGTCTATTAAGAGAAGCATCTAGAGGAAAATCCTTCTAGAAGTGGAAGCTTCTATTAGGTCTTCTTACATCCGCCTTATTCTATTTTATTGAAAGGTCTTATTAATATTGACCTTTATTACATCCGAATACATTGATATACCTATGTGCAGGTTAGGACCTTAACACAAAACACGGATTTAATGTGGTTCACCCCAAACTAGGCTACATCCACAATGATTGGCTTCTTATTTATCCATTCATAGTCTCCATTACATTCATACGCAATGCGCTCATACAATGTTATTCAGTAAAAACCCAAACCTTCCCAAGTCGTACTATGTTGCAGTGCACACATACCTCTAGATTGATCTTCAACACAGCTCATACTCCATAGCTCAACAAAATAATAGTACTTATATTTACCAGCTAACAAACTCATCCACTCATCATTCACTCACTTCTTGAACTACTTCTACCCAAAAACCCATTGCATACTTATAGTATTTCATTAGGGATAGGCTCGTTACAAAGTGGAAATTTTTTCCCTAAACTTCCTAACTGACTTCCATCTTTTTTGCGTCGACTCCTGAAAATAGGATAACTTATTTTTGTGCGCATTACTACTCCTTTGCCAAAATGTTGCGTGATCCGCTCCTACATAATTCCAAAAATTTATGAAAAATATCTTGCTCCAACATCATGCCCTCAAATGTATTATTATAAACAAGAGAAAGAACCAAGTAAGAGGTCATGTAGAACCTTTTAGTCTGAATAAAACTAGACAGTTGGTGGGAAATATCGTTCGAGATAACCTAGGCCCAATCAAATATGGCACCTAGCTTTACTAAGTGATGGAGCACATATAGAACATACTTGGGGACATATGTTGTTGATTCTTGACCCACCAGTTGCATGAAAAGCTAAGTGAATTCTTTAAATGGTTTGACCAACATGCATGTGTTGATTTCATTGATGTTCAAGGATCCTTTTATCATAGGATTTGTACTTGTGTAAATCCCACCACAAGTTCTCCAAATCTCGTGTAACAATGGAAGATCCCACCACTGTCACCTTAGCAAGAGATTCCCTCGTTTTAGTAATGGAGGAGGTCCACCATACGAGAGGCTTCATTAGTGACCTTAAGGGTTCAAAGTAGAAAGTATTATAGCCAATTTGACCGCGCCCTCTCTTGATCACCTAAATTCAAGGTCTAGATCAAAGGCAATGAGAGGTGTGAAGTTGTTTGAGTACCTTCCTAGAACAAGAATACTTTATAGCACATCTATGATTATTTCCAAGTACAAACATACAATTAACACCTCATAGGACACTAAACAACAATGATTTCTAATTGTTGTTATAAATATGCAACATTAAAAAATAGTACAACAATAGTAAGTAAATAATAAAAACAACAATAATTATGCTTCAGAAATGCAACAATTGACAAGGAAAACTTAGCACATGTCCACAATATTAAATTCCAATTGTTAGACACAATTTATGGGTATGTTAGGCCACCTTTACAAGAGTGTATGCAGCAAAAGAAAGTGTATTCAGATGGTTGTAGAAAATGTTTGCAGCAACAATAAGTTTACTACCAAATTAGCTTAAGTTAGTGTTAGTAAAGTTAGTAGGAAGCTTAAGAGAGTTGAAAGAGAGTGTTTGTTGATCAACTTCACCACAAAAGAGTTGAAAATCAATGCCTTTAAGGGCTATGGAGTCTTTATAACAAAAAATACAACTAACTTAGAACTTGATCTAGATGTAGCCAAGAGGTAGGACTCAATCTCTAAGGTTCTACCACATTAGGGCCTTAGAGGTTGAGTATTAAAGAGAAGGATTTCTAGGGTGCAAGCACTTTTGGGCCCTATAAACATTTTCTCCCTTTTCTAACCCTATCTAGGATTTCTTCACAATTTTTGGACAAAATTGACCCTTTGAGAGGAGGAATCACTTATGCTCCTCTCATAGGGTTTCACCAAGAAAGAGATTTAGCATGAACAAGTGAAATTACCACATAGAATTAATAACATGAAATAAAATTGCATAAAATTCACTTACTTCACGAAGATAGCATGAGATTATTCGATGTATGGGATGACCTGGGTTCTACCTTAATTATCCTACTAAACAATTTTCACCGTCGTCCCTTCTGGTAAACCAGAAGGCTACACTGCGCACAGAGTGCATGGTGTAGTCTCACTCGAGATGGTTTATGGGTGACTGCAGGACATGAATGTCTTCTATCATATAAGAGATTGGGGATATTCATTTTACAACTGTTATACTTTATCATGCATTCTACCATAACATTCATTAGATCTATCAATTTATCCATTCAACAACAATCATCATACTAGTGTGCACTATAAATAAACCCTAACAAATGCATTCGTCCAACCATTCAATCATAATAAATCATATAAAAATAATACATCACACATAAAGACACCATTTTACCATGGTTCACCCCCTCCTGGGATACGTCCATAAATATCTTCTTCTTATTTATTATTCTCCATCAAAATAACATTGTGTGCATTACATCATAAGGTTGAAGAATAGTACATGTGAGGCTAACCAGTGTCACACCAAGCTCCACAGCTTGCAACCTGACCCTCAGTTATATATCTACATTGACTCTATCTGAGCTCTACATCTCTCAACAATTCAAAACCTCATAATAAAAAAGGACTCTCCAAAAGTAAGTTCTCTCTCTCAAAACAAACACTAAATATAGTGATGATGATGATACCTCAATCTACGTCAGACATATTCTATTTATACTAAAAAATTGGGTTGAAACCCTTACATTGACAAAAAACCTAACCCTAAGTGGACTCCACTTGCCCACATTCCAACTTCCTTCCACGCAGTTCGTCTTCATCTTTTCTTTGAATTCCTTATTTCTCAGCGCGTTGCTTCCTTTTCCTTTTTCCGTGCTTTATCTTTCTTCTTTTGTGGCGTGTGTTTATTCCTTTGATCCATTCTACACTTAACTCCCAAAAATTCTTTTTCAAACAGGACCCAAACACTAACTTGTGTCTCGTCTCAAGCCACTTATAATTAGTTCACTTGTGGTAGCGCTACCTCTAGTGCATGAAACTTCTTTTCCAAATCTGTCACTTTCTCCTTTTCCTGCACACTATTTTCTACCAGTATCTCCACATCCTGCACCATCATGTGCTCTTTCAACACTTCCCTGCTTTCCACATGTTCCTGTGATAGTCTTTCTTTCTCTGTTTCCAGTTCTTCTATCATTCTTTCGACCTCTTGCTGCAATGGCTCCAATTGATCATGCCTTCCTTGCTTTTCTCCTTGTATTGTCTTCAGTTCTTCTTGTAGTGTAACATGCCCGACCACCCAAGCCGGGCCATGCTACTCCAGAAAACACTTTTATGCGCTGACACCACATTGTAACATCCCCAACATCCAACTGGGCTATGCCACATAAAATTTTCGAGTTGTAATGCAAATTAAAAACATATACGCACAAAAACTCTTGTAGAACTTTATATATAAGACTTAAATAGAAAAATACATACTATAAATGCACAAGTTCATATGGAAATAATAGTATCATATACATGCAACATAGACATGCAATACACAAAAATATAAAGACAATTATAATCCACACATAGGATAAACCCATAAAAATAAACACATAAATCATAATGCAGCACGTAATTTATCACACAATCAACACTTATCTTGGTAAAAATATCACCAACTGCATGCAGACCTTCCACGAACCTCCCATCCTTAGACCACACTGCTCATCACAATCAGCAGTGGGTCAACCCTGAGTTGGGACTAAAATCCACCCGGGTAAAGGGATTCCTAACTTGGATGATGTATCTCAGACAACAGGAAAGACTTCGTCACGCGTGTTGATGCAGGAGCATCACTGACTCATCAAGCGAGCTAGCGTAGAAGTGAAGGACAGCTAGACGAGTAGCACAAATTTTGAAAATTCTTTGGGGACTGTTGCACAAATCTTAAATGATTCATTTAAGAAGAGGTGCCTTTGTACATTGTAAATGGACCTTGAGTGGATAGCTCTCGTCCTTTAGTAGATAGACGACATTTAATCTAGTTAATGCTGGTAGATAGGAATTTAATTTTAGATTTGATAGCTTTAGAGTCCAAGAGGGAGAACGGATATAGACACCCTCATTTGAACATTGTAACATAATTCAGAAGCAGGAAGAGAGAGCAAGCAGAGAGCTGTATGAAGAACACCCATGTACAGGCATTTGAATTAGTAGAAGAAAGATTTGATTCAAATTCATGGTTTGTGTTATTTCTCTGTGTATTGATGTTATGCTCATGAATGTTTGCTTCCTGTCATACATTTGCTTTTATATGTTGTGTATGTGATTTCATGGTTGAATTGAAGTCTAAGAGGGTGAGTGAATGAGTTTCAATTGTTTCTCTAATTGAGCTAGAGGATTCCTGCAAGGATTGCAGTTGAATTGTCCGCAAGGAGTGCGTTGACAGAAGGGTTCAATTAGAGATAGCTTTTGTTCTCATTTCCTCGAAGGTGTAGTTAGGCACAGTGTCGTGCACGGAGTGCGCAGGCCAGGTAAAGGTCTCAGGCTTGCGAACCTGAGTGAAGTACTAAATACCGCTGCTGCAAGGAGTGTGCAGAGTCGAGATACTTCAACACTCAGTCGAGGTTGAAGGGTTGCCACAAGGAGTGCATGCAAGAGGTTTCCAAGAAGATTGAAGTCGTGGAAAAGCTCAGGAGGAGTAGGCCTTCGAATTCACTGAAGGATAAGCGCAGGGAAGCTACTATTGGAAGTCCGAGGGAAGCGTCGCAAGTTGGCGGGCAGGTGAACGAGTCTCGTGGGGAGATGCTTCTTCATTTCGTGGATTTACAAAGGGAAGAACGGACGGTCGAAATCCTTTAAGGAGATTTCGCGAAGTTTCATGGATCGTTGGATCTCACGGAGGTACAGGGAGGTTATAGCGTAAGTGTGGAAGAGTTTTGAAGCTCATGAGGGGAAGAGCCATCGATCCCGAGTCACAAGGACTGTCAGATCTACACGTGACATCATGTATCGGGAGTTCACGAGTTGAAGCTCCAATTTGTTTCAACAAGAATTGCGATATTGTGATCTGCGATATCCCGACGAGCTCAGAACCATCCATCAGTGGGGACACGTGTCGGGAGATCCAAGGGAGTCCGAGTTCGGAGAATTGGGGTTCTCGTGGACAGAGTAATCTTGTTGTTTGGAATCGTGAAACGTGAAATCTCGATGGGAGAGTTGTGTGGGCCACAGTAGGAGTTAGTGGAGTACAGGTGGCACAGTATCGGGGATCGGGAAAAGGCAAGTCCCGAATCCATTGACATCAGGATTCGCTATCCCATGAATTTTGAAATCCCGACGAGGTGACAGGATCATTGAATAGTCAACGCACACGTGCATCAGAGTATCGACACATCGGGGTTCGGAGTTCAGAAATTCCATTTGTTGACATAGCGAGTAGCGATTTCCTGATAGGGAGAACTCCGACAACAAGGGAGAAAGTCCATGTTGACTCGCATTGGATTTCGGGGAATCGTGAGACATAAAACATGTGACCATAGGATTTGCGAAATCGCGAAGTCCGATTTCCCGATCATTAAGGGAGATCATTTGAAGAGTTGTTGTGGGTAAGGAAAATTCCCGATAGGGAATTAGAGGAACTTTTGAGTTCTTCGGGCCGTGAGTGGAAAGATCCTGAGGGAGAAGGCGTGCTCCGAGGAGTAGGCTTGCATCACGTGCCAACTCAAAATAACAACCTACAGTCCCTCATTCCCCACATTCCTATCCCACCCGAGGAAGTGTGCCTTTTCTCTGCTCAACAGTCACTCGGATGCCCCACTTCCTTTCCAGGGCTTCAATAACAGGCTAGACCAGAAGTCTCGGAGCCCTGTAGATGCAATTTAACACCTTCAGGAAATCAATTCCCAACAATTCTCTCACCCAGAGAGAAATTTCTCATGGGCCCGACTACTCGCCTCTTCAATATCCCACAGTCCTGACAACCCACTTCTTTATTCCAGCTCCCAAGCTAACTAGGTATAGGTATAGGTATAGGTATGGGTATGGTACTAGTTCAGATACAGATACAAGTATAGGGAGGTACGAAGGACAACTCAATGAGTTTGTCAATAATGATGGAATGATAGAATGAATGATGGAAAAATGAACTAAGTTCAAACTATATGTATGCATGTTCCCAACTTGACACTTGTCATGTTGGGAGCTACTTTGGCCCATTTGTCCCCATCCTTAGAACTTAGGATAAAATAATTATCCATACTTTATGAATTAAGGAATATTATTATAATATTCCTTTTTGGCTTAAGCTCCCTAGCTTAGCCCTTTTCCTTAACTTTTATCCCACCCTTTCCCCAACTAGTGGAGTTAAGGCCCCCATATTATTTTATCCTAGTTAGTCTAAGCGCAACGATGTATTTTATATCAATGACGAGACATACACAAAAATAGGCTCACTGGCCTTTACAATCTAGGATCTCTGGCCTAATCATCACATAAGCCTTCTGGATTATAATAAACTGGCTCACCGGCCTATAAAACATAACATATACACAAAGGCTCCTTGGCCTCAAAATCACGTGCACTTAAGTTTGTTGCGTGCGGTATCCTCGAATGTGCACACTTCATCATTTTACTGTGTAGTACATGTGCACACTATATCATGGAAGGTGCATACAAAAATGATATCAAACAACTCACCAACTTAAGTACATTTTCATTTTCATTTACAATTGGGTTTATCCTAGGGGTATTACAATCCCCTCCCCTTATTTATGCATTGTCCTTGGTGCATTATGTACACATATACAAACAAAATTTAAAAAATCCTAAAAAATATGTAGGTGTTCTTCCTTCATTGCATCCTCATGCTCCCAAGTAGCGTCCTCAAGACCATACTAGGTCCATTGTACCTTTACAAGCCCTGTGGCTTGATTATGGAGCTGTTTGATTTTTCAGTCCAAAATGTGTACCGAATGTGCTTGGAAAGCGCTTTCTTGCTCCACCTAAATCGCATTCCAATCAATAACATGATTAGCATCAAGTATATATTTCTTGAGAAATGATACATGGAATACATTATGAATAGATATAGATGTAGGCAATGCAATCATATAAGCTAATAGACCAATCCTCTCTAGGATTTTAAACAACCCACAATAGAAAGCTTCCAACTTTGAAAAATTTCCCAACTTCAAGGAACTTCAGTTGGCCTTCACTTTCAAGAATACATGGTCCCCCACTTTAAATTCCCTGTGGGTTCTTCCCTTATCAGCATAACTTTTCTGCTTGACTTGGGAAACCTTTAAATTTTGTTTTATTTTCAACATTTGTTCCTCCATTTCCCTAATTAAATTTGGCCCAACCATTGCTCTATCTACTGGGTTATCCTATCTTACCGATGTGTTCCACTTTCTTCCATAAAGTGCCTCAAATGGGCTCATCTTTAGATATGCTCGGTACCCATTGTTATAAGAAAACTCTACTAAGTGTAGGTAGTCCTCCCATTTTGATGGTTTATCCATCACACACATGCTCAACATATCCTCAATCACTTGATTCACCCTCTCTGTTTTTCCATCTGATTCTGGATGATAACCTGTATTAAAATTCAAATTTGTTCCAAAACCCTTAAATAATCCTTTCCAAAATTTTGATGTAAATTTTGGATCTCTGTCAGACAAAATTGTCTTGGGTATACCATGTAATCTAGCAATTTATCTCATATAAACATATGCAATGTTGGTTTCCTTGTGAGTGAGCTTTACTGGAATAAAATGGGCAGCTTTAGTAAGCTTATCCACCACTACCATGATAGAATCATGTTGTTTGTTTTTTCTGGGCAGTTTGGTGATGAAATCCATTGTTACAACTTCCCATTTCCACTCAGGAATGGGTAATGGATGTAGAAAACCTGTTGGGTGTCTATTCTCAACCTTTACCTTTTGACATTCCAAACATTTGGTAATAAAATCAACAACTTCTTTCTTCATGCCTGACCAATAATATTGGATCTTGGCAGCTACAATATTTTTCTGCTAACCTGGGTGCCCAGCATAAGGTGCATTATGCATTTCTCTCAATATTAGATTTTTCAATTCCTTGAAATTTGGTACATAAATTATACCCTTGTACATGAGAATTTCATCATTATCTAGCTTATATTATTCAATTTTCTGCTGCAAAATACCTTGCTGTAATTTTTCCACTAATTCGTTGTATTGCAAATCTGATTTGGCATACACAACTTCTATATCTAAATTTATAATGGCCCACAATAACGAGCCACCAATTTTGAACAATTTCCTAACTTCAGGGAATTTTTTTTGGCCTTTACTTTCAAGAATACATGGTTACCCACTTTAAATTACCTATGAGTTCTTCCCTTATCAGCATAGCTTTTCTGCCTATCTTGAGTAGCCTTTAAATTCTATTTTATTTTCAACATTTTCTCTTCCATATTCCTGAGTAATTCTAGCCCAACCACTACTCTATCTATTGGGTTGTCCCAACTTAGTCATGTGTTGCACATTCTTCCATAAAGGGCCTCAAATGGGCTCATCTTTAGAGATGCCTGATACCTATTGTTATAAGAAAACTCTACTAAGTGTAGGTAGTCTTCCCATTTTTATGGTTTAACCATCACATACATCCTCAACATAACCTCAATCACTTGATTCACCCTCTTTTTTTGTCCATCTGATTCTAGATGATAAGATGTGCTAAAATTCAAATTTGTTCTAAATCCCTTAAATAATCCTTTCCAAAAGTTGGATGTAAATTTTGGATCTCTGTCAGAAACAATTGTCTTGGGTATACCATGTATTCGAGAAAGTTCTCTCATATAAATATTAGCAATGTTGGTTGCCTTGTGAGTGAGATTTACTGGAATAAAATGGGAAGCTTCAGTGAGCTTATCCACCACGACCATGATATAATCATGTTGCTTGTTTGTTCTGGGCAGTTTGGTGATGAAATCCATTGTTACAAATTCCCATTTCCTCTAAAAAATGGCTAATGGTTGTAGCAAGCCAACTAGGTGTCTATGCTCAGCTATTGACACTCCAAACATTTGGAAATAAAATCCACAACTTCTTTCTTCATGCCTGGCCAATAATATGGGCTCTTGACAACTGCAATAGTTTTATGATAACCTGGGTGCCCAACATAAGGTACATTATTCATTTCTCTCAATATCATATTTTTCAATTCCTTGGAATTTGGTACATAAATTATGCCCCTGTACATGAGAATTTCATCATTTCCTAGCTTATAGTCTTCAATTTTCTGTTGCAAATTACCTTGTTGTAATTTTGTTATTATTTCCATGTATTGAAAATCTGATTTTGCAGCCTCTAATATTCTATCTTTCAAATATGATTGGTACATGATACTGGTTGTAGCAAGGAACCCATGCACCCTCCTACTAAGTGCATCAACCACCTTGTTCTCTTTCCCTTTGATATGCTTTATATCAAAGCCATATTCACTGAGAAATTCGAACGACCTTCTTTGTCTGGAATTTAGAGTTGGTTGTCCAAATAAATATTTCAGACCATTATGGTATGTCCTCAACTCGAACCTTTTCCCCATGAGGTAGTGCCTCCACATATTCAAGGCATGCACTATGGCTGCCAAATCCAAATCATGAGTATCATAGTGCCTTTCATGCTCCTTCAACTTCCTTGATTCATAGCATACAACATACCCATTTTGACTGAGGAATCCACCAAACACTTCTTTACATGAATCAATGCATACGATTAAGTATTCATTTGTATCAACAATCCTTGATATTGGATCACTTTTTAATAATTTCTTCAATTGTTGGAAACTCCTTTCACAATCCATTGTTCATTGAAACGTCACCCCATTATTTTGCAAGGAAGTGATCAGGTGTGTAATCTTGGAGAATTCTTCAATAAATATCCTATAGTAGCCTGCAAGGCCCATGAATTATCTAACCTCTATCATGTTCTTTGGTTTTGACCATCCTCTAATGGCCTCAATCTATTCAGGATCCACTTTTATCCCTTCCTCTAAAATGATATGTCCCAAATAATGAATTTGCTTCTGATAAAATGAACACTTGCTCAATTTGGAATACAACTGATGCTCCCTTAATACCTATAATACCATCCTCATGTGTTGTTCATTCTCTTCCTCCAACTTAGAATATATATGAATGTCATCTAAAAATATAATGACAAATGTATCTAAGTATTCTCTGAAAATACCATTCATTAAGCACATGAAGACAACTGGTGCATTTGATAACCCAAATGGAACCACTGTGAACTCATAATGACCATACCTTGTTCTGAAAGAAGTCTTGTTGATGTCTTGTTCTTTAGTTCTTACCTGATGATAACCTGACCTGAGATAAATATTGGAGAATATTTTTGCATCTTTCAATTGATCAAGGAGGTCATCGAGCCTTGGAAAATGATACTTATTCTTTAAAGTTACCTTGTTCAACTACTTGAAGTCAATGAAAAGTCTTAATGTCCCATCCTTTTTCTTCATAAATAATGTTGGGGCACCCCAAGGTAACACACCTGGGTGTATATACCACTTCTTCGGAGCTCTTCAAGTTGCATTTGCAATTCCCTTAATTCTGGTGTACTCATCCTATAAGGGGTCTTGGATATTGAGGTTGATCTAGACATCGTATTGATGGAGAAATCAATATCTCTTTTAGGGGGTAATAGTGGTATCTCTTTAAATACATCTTCGAACTCTTTTAGGACTGCATAATATTCAATATTTGACACCTTAATTTTAAGTGTTTCTTCCATATGTGCTGCAAATATTTGACACCCTTTTCTGTAACTTTTATTCAACTGCAATGCTGAAATTTCTTTGATGAAATCTTACCAGACTCTTGTTTGATGAAAGAAACATAATTTAACAGTTCTGAAAACTGTCTTTCATATTCATATATGTTCATACTCACAAGATTGAGTTCAAAGAACTCCTTCATTTTCTTGTCATAGTATCTCTTCTTCAAGTATTTGTTTTGAAAATACCTCTTCAATTCCCTCCAAGTAAAATTTTTCTCATCAGTGTATTGCACCTGCACAAATTGGTCCCACCACATGGATGCCTTTCCTTTCAGTTGATCAGGGGTGATTTTAAGAACCCCCACTAAATTTATATGTATAATAAATGGGCGAATCCCCATGATACATAGGAAAAATTGAAGGCTATTTTATCAATAATATAAAATGTATATATAATGTTTTGGCGAATCTTTTAGTCAATTATATAATCTTGTAAAATATTGGCGAATCTTTTACTGAATTATAAAATCTTGTAAAATATTGGCAAATCTTTCACTAAATTATAAAACCTTGTAAAGTTTAGGGGATCCTCCAATGACCTCACCTAAAGCCTCAATTTCCTAACCTGATTGACATATCTTGCCTTGCATTGACATACCTTGCCTTGAAATGACATGCCTTGCATTGACATGCCTTGCATTGACATGCCTTGCATTGACATGCCTTGCCTTGACATGCTATGCCTTTCCTTGCCTTGACATGCCATGCCTTGCCTTGAAAATCCATGCCTTTCCTTGACATGTCTTGCCTTGCCTTGACAAGTCATGCATTGCCTTGAGAGTAGCTTCAAAGAATCTATAAGTATATGGTTGGGGTATGCATGCACATTCAAAGGAGAGTGATAGCCAAAAAGAGATAAGTTATGTGATTGATGTCTATTGCTAATGTTGTGAGTGTTAGCGCTAAAAAATGCACCATCAAAATTTTAGATGATATAAATCAGATTATTATGAACCTTAAGTCATATTATCTTGCAGCTGTGGTCATCGACTCCCCACCTTAATTCATCTTACCTGCGGATGTTTGGGCACATATGGACATTCGATAAGGATGCAAAAGTGACAATGTTGGGTTTGGTACCAAGTCTGGCACAGTCTTGTAAGCATGTTAATTGTGTTTCTGGTCATAACTAGTCAAGTATTCAATGCTTAGTTTTAAGGGTGAGGCATCAAATGTTGATAAATATCAATGACTAATGGGAAGAGCCTTTAACAAGCCAGGGAAGAAGTCTGATCCTGAAAGCTAGAAATTCTCTTGGCCAATTCAAATGCAGTGTTCATGCTCCAGACATGCCATTCATCCGAGAGATCAATATGAAAATCTTGTTGGGATATTTATGAAGGAACTAAACTATGGAGGATAAGAAGAAAAAATAAAAAGGGAATCTAAGGCTCAAGCAATTAGTTTAGATGATGGTTTGGTAAGTACTAAAAGTAACCACAGCTCATCTGACAATGATGTTTAGGGAAGGTTTCTCCAACTCTTCTTCAGCTGCTAATACTTCCATAAATCAATCAAGAATGCAAGAAAGGAAAAAACAGAGTATACAACTAAGTTTTCAGTGCAAAACAGGAAAATTACACTATGTGCATTGAAAACTGGTTGTAGAATGTCATTTCACAGGAATTGGTCAGATAAGGTTCAAAGTTCCATAAAATCAAGAGGATCTCTCGAATAAGACCAAGACTAGAAAATAGTCAAAGTGGCACACATGTCTTTTATTTTGTAGAAACAATGCCTTCAAAATAGGAGATTAGTTATTACATGTGTCAAATCTTTGGGTGCCAGTGTAGGAAATTTTGGTGGAATAGTTAACCCTCAGACCCGGGCCGAAGCTAAAGGAATAAACAGGAATTGGGATAATATATATGAACCATTCCCAAACCCTATATATTTTTGAGGAAGAACTTTCCATCATTTCTAGAATTTAAGACCATCAACAAGCAAGAATCTGGGAAGAATAACAAGAAAAAGAAAAGAGGGAAACAATAGTTTTCTCCATTTCAGGGTTGGCAGGGTTGTAGAGTTTCCATAAGATTCTATCATGTATGAGGCTATGGGATTGTCATATAATCATGCAAATTATATAAAGCTCCAAATCAGAGTTCAAAGCACCGAAAAGAGCACTTTGTACTCAATTTCTTCAATTGTGATGCTACTCTTTTCACCAGAGAATTAAAATAGCCCTCAATATAAGTTTATCTCATATTTGAATTTCCAAAAACAA
Source organism: Picea engelmannii (assembly GCA_009831015.1). Lineage (NCBI taxonomy): Eukaryota > Viridiplantae > Streptophyta > Pinopsida > Pinales > Pinaceae > Picea > Picea engelmannii. Next base: position 1,786,879 of record ML781090.1, on the reverse strand, counting down.
AGGCAAGACGAACCTCATAATTTCTAGTCAATAATGGATGAATGAACTGTGTAAAGAATGCATCAAGACAGCGTATTAAGTCCTTTAAATATACCATTAGCATGAAGATTACCCTCTGCAACCTTTGGACAATAATTAACCTTGAAATACAATGATAAACCCACTTATCTATAGTCTTTATGGCTTTTTCTCAACCCACTTCTCTGGCTCCTCTTCAGCAAGTGCATGAACCCACTTCTCTGGCTAACTTGTGGCAAGGTTTACATGATCTGCTTATCTGCTCATGAGGGTTTACATGAATGATTTGGATGCACGAAAAAAATGATGTATATTGAACTTTACTTTTGTTGTGGTAGTATATGTGAGAGGGATTTAAAATTTTCCCAAGAGAGATACATGTCCTCTGCAACTATTCAAATTAGTTGCTTCTGTATATTTTCATTTTACAGTCATGTTGTCCATGCCATCTGTGAATAAGTGTCCTAGCATTCGTAATCCAAATGTCACTATAGCTTTCAAGGCTTCCTAGATGAATGGCAGTGTTCAATGTCTTATTATATACACTGGAAAGAATTGTTGTCAATGGCCCTTTGATATTTTTATGTACTAGTAGTTTGTAGCTGAGTCATTTTTGGGGGGTTTTAAGTTGGGAATGTATAGATAATAGTCTTATGTTTCACTATTACTCAATTGTTGCAATTTAATATTGGGAGAGGCTGCAAACTTGCTAAATGATTAATGACCTAAGTCAATGGGAAACTAACTTGAAACCTAAATCAATTTTAAGGAGGGATATGCATATTCCTTGTTATGATTAATTATTTGTAGACACAAAGATTTCATGATTCATCTGACCATTTAGCTGCAAAATTTTATTTGAAAGACCGAAAGAGATCTACTTCATGATTAATAATAATGAACTATTCATATGTTCCAGGAATCTTCTTCTCTCATTAATGTTGTGGTTTTGCTAATGATGGTAATGCAAAATGTCTCAATTCAAATCAAATTGTCCAAATCTTCTGAGAGTATTTATTGATTTGAATTTAATAGGTTCAATTATATGCAAAACTTAATATGATTTTTCATTGCTTGGCTGAATTTAAAACATCTTTTGGTATTTAATAGCAGGTGATGAGGATCATGTTAGCCATCTGAGAAGGCTTTCAAAACTAGTTTCTCTTAAATTTTAATTCCATGTTCAGTTGACGCTTGATCCATACAAATGAGTATCCTCTCAATAAACTTATATTTTTCTTGTTTTGTTGTTTCCCCTAATAAGTGCCCTTGTTGTGGGGGAATACGTTCCCAATGGAAGCTATTCACCAAGATGTTAACATTCTTTTATATTCTTTGATGGTAAGAATCTATCTTTTAGATGGTACATATTATGATATTTATTCAATTCTGTTATTGTTGACATCAAATTGTTACCTATTTGGTATTTTCTAGATATGGGACTAGATCGTGTATGAGTTACTCCAATCATAACATCAAAGGCTCAAGGAGGCTGTCAAAAAACCCATTTCAATTCACAATGTTCACAAGGATATTTTTTACAAGTTCTTTGTAAAAATGCAATGTTTAAAATAGGAATTCTTCTATTTACAAAGCATTAGATGTAATTTTTAGTATGTATATGATACACGTAATTGAAGCTTTTCTCTGACTTAGAATGGATGCAACATTAAAGTAATCA
>ML781090.1:1767342-1779061 GCA_009831015.1 Picea engelmannii | reverse complement strand
CAAATGTCTACTTTCCAAGTCCAATATGCAGTGAAATATCAATCAGAACACATGCAACACATTATTCAACAGACCAAGATACCAAAGACGCAAGTGTTAAACCACACATGTCAACACCATATGAAGGAATAACAGATTTAACAACCATTATGTCCACACAAGTGGATGAAGGAAGTTGTGCCATTTTCAAATTTCCTTGAAGCTAGATGTCTATCTGTTAGCACACTCTTTTCATTAGTCAGAAAAGAGTTCTCAAGGACTACTACAACTTTAAAAAAGACAAAAAAAATACAATGCCCCTTCATACATAATAAGACCCCTGATGAGTAGACACAGAAGCAACAATCTATAATTCTTATTAGGAGGGAAGAACAAAAAGATACATTTTCTCCATTTCAAATGAGCATCAGCAACAACTGTGTAGATTCTTACTTAAAATTAATAAAAACATGTCTGAAGCATTCGATGGGCAGATGCTCAGTTCCTCTTTGCATGTTTCAAAGAGGATCTGAGCATAAAGCAAGATTCAAGTCACATATCTCATAATATTTGACTTGAAGCTTGCTTTATGGATATCTCCTGTGCTTGTTTGTGATTTACCACTGATAATGAATCAAGATTTTTACAGTTCCAATTTCAACCAGTCATGGAATATAGATAAGTCAATAAAAACTGTATCTTTTAATTTCTTTATGTTCTAGTGTATGATCTTGTATCTTGTGGTCCTTTATGTTGGCAGATAGTTTATATTTCACACCTACATTTTGTTGCAGTGCTGAAACCCTGTATTCAGATTTCGACAAGGCCGGACCCTAAACTAATCAACTACACCCATCCAATCAAATCCAAGCAATCTTTGCAATCTTCCTTCTATGTTACGATAGAAGTTAAGCACTGGATAGGTTAGTCAAGCATGATACAACAAAGATTGATTTGCTAATCTGCAGTACCTAACTGTTTATCCCATATATGCAGTGAGCCACAAGCGATCTAGTAACCATATTGACTCAAGAATAAAATGTAATGAGATAGCTGCAAACCTAAAATGCATCAAGATGACAAAGTGAAATGCATGCAATATAAACAATGTTTGTAGCTACATACTAACAAAATCTCTATTGCCAGAAAGTAAATAATATTATTGAACCTCACCTGTATCCAGCATCCAAGTCTCCCAACCTGACATGGTGAGGCATGAAATATATCTATTGTTAAAATAAAGTAAACACAATCACAACTTTAGTAGACTGCTTATGGATAACTTAAGAGGCAAAGAACTAAATTCTGAGACAAAACATAAGGGAAAAAAACAAGAGAGAAGTTGATTAATTAATAATCTAAGTAATGCCTCATTTTTGTGTTATGATAGGCTCGTTTTTCATTTTGGTTCTTAGCATATTGCCCCTGTTTTCAAAGAGCCCTTGCCCATTCAAATTGCCAAGAAAGATAAAGGAAAAGGCAAGGAAACTTGTATTGGTTAACCCAAACAATGACACCTTGAATTTGTAGATTCCTTCATGTGTTCAGAAGGCAATTTTAACAATATATTCTAGTTTTACACTAATTTCATAATATGTCAACCTCGTATCCAAATTTTGAAAAGTATCTGACTCCATGAAATTTGTCCAACATTTCATCTATGAATAGAATGGATAATTTTTTCTTGATTGTTATCTTGTTTAATCCTCAATAATATATAGACAACATGAAGAAACATCATTTTTTGTACTAAAACCACCAGGGATACATAAGGACTTCTTCTTTTTGTAATAATGCCACATTTCAGTAGATCCTGAATTAATCTTTCTATTTTTGTTTTATGGTGATAGGGGTCAAATCTAGCTTCACTTCAATCACATGTTCAATTCCTTGTTCTAGTGGCATCTCCATGGGCAGGTCTTGGAATACCATTTTATGTTTGGGATTAGTTCTTGAATCCTCGATGCCAAGAGTCAATTAGTTCCTAGGCTAGTATCTCCATTTATTTTGTTATTGATTAAAATGATGACAATAATAGGCAAATACAAAAAAAAAAAAAAAAAACTTTGAATTTATAACATATGACTTTACCAAGGGGGCAACAAACATTAATCTGGGTATGAGCCCAGCAAATGAAAATCAGTAAGGGGGAAAAAAAATTAATCTGGGTATGAACCCAACAAATGACACTCAACAACAAGCAGACTCTAAATCATTTTTTGACAGCACAGAATAGTGTGCCACCAGAGTGCCATTTTTTTGGAAAAACACATCATATATTACAATACAAAGTTAATGTGTTTTTTTCCCATAGAAACCAGGGCGAAAACATAATTTAAGGGCACAACAAGATAGGCCTTTAACAATATGGATTCTTTCCTCTTGAGACAAGACATTGACACCCACCACGTATGCTTTTTTCTATCCTTTTTTCCAAGATTTGACACCTCTGTTGCAGAAATTTTCTAGCAGGGGAAACACACCCAACAAATTGCATGCTAACTGTGTGCCATTCAGATGATCGAAAATGCACCTAGTGAATAAACTCCCCAAACAGGTGAGTTTTGGGTGTGGATCCCAAAACCCAGTATGCATCTAGTGGAGGTGCAAGAGCCCTATAGGTGAATCCAGTACCTCTACATCCAAGAAGATAATAGAGAATTGAGATGACCAATGCAGATAGAAGGCATTGACAAAGGTAGAATTGTATGCAAACTATTACAAGACAATTTAAACAAACCTACACAACCTAGAATCTATTTACATTCACTTTAAAAATTGTCTAAATTTTAAATTGACTCAAAGGATACTTTAACCTTTTGTCCAAGCTAGAAATTGTTGAATGATATGTTTGGAAAGATTTTAAGGTAAGTATGCATCCAACAGATTTGGAAGCACCAACCCTATCACCCTTCCCCCTTAGGCCGATTGTATGAATGCAACCTAAAATCATACCTTGAATTGAGAAAGAGACAAAAAGTATTTCCATCGCTTTGACATCTATCTATGGGCACGACCAACAATCTAACATAAGGTTGTGAATTTTATCTTCTAACTCACCTTTTGGTTAAGCATCTACCAAAATGTTGTTTTTAGATAAAAACAAAATAAGGATATTAATATTTTATCATAATTCGGAAAAAGACTTCAACAAGATTGTGGTCTATGCTTGTGGCATAGTGATAAATGAATTCATTCCCTTCCTCTTGATCTGTATTGCTTCTATAAGTAGAGAAAATAAAATTGCCTTCCAAAGATCAGTGAACCTAAAAAAATTCCTCGGGAATGACTCGGAAGCATTATTCATCAACCTCAATTGTAGTCAGAGCATTCCCTAAACCAAGTTAGTGAAAATTCATGACACCCATCTCTAATGGTAACTGTCATATCCTCTCTTTCATTCTTGGGGATCCAAACTTGATAGCATCTACTCCTTAAACCATCCTTGGACAGATTATGAAGAGATTCCAGATACTGAAGTTAATGTGGGCACCATGGTCCAAACGAAGGTGTCCAAACAACTCAATTGCATTGACGCCATGATTTAGAACCTGTACATCTCTATCCAAGTACCAACAACAAACAAAAAAATTGGTGTAAGTGAAAGTGAACTCAACAACAGACCTCTAGAATCAAAATCAACAAAAACCAAAGAAGAAACCACAAACATAGACGATGCAAAACCCTCTAGGACAGAACCAAAACCATCAAATAGTCTAGAAGAAGATAGAACATTGTTATCTTTTGCGGCTACTCGAAAAGTATTTTCACCTAGCTAGGAGAGCGCTAAGTCTCCTAGTCCCTTGGAGATGCTTGATGGACATATGGATGGCTCAATTTAGGTGGGATGCTTGACCATGGATAGAGTTCTAGCATGACACACTTACCTAGGAGGTTGTTATCCTAATTCACATCTGCAAACACATCACTCTGATAAAATTTGAACTCTCAATCACATATGCTTCTATTAACTGTAAGAAATACATGCAGTGACTCAAAACTGGAATCAATCCACCACACACTCTGCCTTGCTTTTATAGGACAAGATGTCTAGATTTTTTACAACAATAGAACCATCTCTGTGGACCACCTTCTAACCCTATCTTCTTAAAACAAAGTGCCCAGCCAACATGAAGGGCTTCCTAAAATAGAAAATCCTAAATATCTCTAGAGGATCACACCAAAATTGCATGAGAGGAACCCTTAAATGGAGTGCCCAACATGGAGACGATATATTACATAAATGAATGTGTCCTCTAGCCTAGAAAAAGCGCCCCATCTAATCTTGGAAGAAATCTCTCAAGTGATTTTCCAAAATCAGAAAATTATGCTAAAAATAAAACAACTCTAATTCTTAATTGTTCTAAATTGAACTATGAACAACACTTTCTAAACAAAAAACATGTTCATTAAAGCAAATAACAAGAACAGGAAATAGCCCAGCACCCTTTGCATAACTTCCCTGCACCCTCTATGACTGTCACATGACTGCCCAGTGCACTCTACCATTGTCTTTGTCTATGCCATCATAGATCGATGCAGGTCTTCTTGAGTGCACCAGGTTGTGGGGAGATACCTTTTGAGAAACCAAGTAGCACTAACATTGTGGTCTTTAGACCTCAGTCACAGGGTTTGCTACATTTGAAGGTTGGAGTTCAAATTTCAAAGTCTGCTTTAAATTTGCCTAGGATATTTTTTTAAAACCATAATTGGGGAATTTTATATTGATCAAAGCTTTGGCAGTGCCAGTAGAAAATTTACATCACAGTTATGTTTCAATTTTTTTGAGCAAAAAACAGTGCCAACGACATAGTAACATACCTATTACAGAGCCTATACATATCTTTAGACAATATTTCCCAGTATTTCTTGATGCTATATAGTCTACAATATAAATCTAGAATTATAACAACCTTAAAAAACATAATACTTAACATAAAATATGATGACTTGTTGCTTCTTCCAGGTCTGTGTTCGATGGGACAAAGTTCTTGGTGTTCATTCTCATGGAGAAAAAACTGAAGTGAACTTATATTTAAACATAAGTGAACTTAAGTGTTCATTCTCATGATGACTTAAACATAAGTGAACTTATATTTAAGAACACAAAACACTGAAGATTATAATACAGGAGAAAACATATCCTCTTCCCAGAATAGGTTGATTAGATGAATAACCTGTCGAATCAAAGTATTTATGCTTCAATAATACCTACAATATAGTTTGCAGCACTTCAACGATGGTCCCTTGTAATAAGTCTTCCAGCATAGGGTGACTCTGATTCAAAATCCTAATCAATAAATAAGAGATCATCCCCAGGACAAAGGACCTCTACAAATGCCAAGTCTATAATAGATATCAACCTACTCAGAGTGGCCCTCACTTTGTAATCATTTTAGTGTGTTTCTAGGGTTGGGCTCAACACTCATTTATTATATTCCCAACCAGTTAAGACCCAGCTTGTCAATATGTGAGCCCATAACTCCTTTTATAAAGGACACCATACCTCTTGGGTTGAGTATAAATACAGACTCAAGACTTGTTTGCAACATCAACATGAGCTATTTCTCTCTTATACATGTGACTTATTCTTTTATCCTATGGGCATCACCAAGTTTTTGTGAACCAGGGTTTATGATCATCTTCTTTATAACTAATCCAAAGATTATGGCTAAAGGCATTGCTCTAAGGATTGTGGATCTAGATTTTTTGGATTTTTCTCTTTGTTTAGGGTTTCCTAAGAGGGATCACTTCAAGCATTTGATTCAGAGAATTTTTTGGCATGGAATTGTCCAGTTCACCCTTTCTTGGAACTTGTCCACAAGGCTGGCTTCAAGATTGGAAAGTCCACAACAAAATTCCAATTGTGAATGCAAGTGCATGCTTGTGATATCACCCAATGCCTATAAGCATCTACTCCTCAATTCAATTATATTGAGGAGTAGGACATTGTACATAATTATCACTAATTGGAATAAAGAATGCATAGGACACATTGCACACATAGTCCATGTCAGTGCATTGGGATGAGTCACATTGTACATAATTATAACTAATTGGAATTGTAATATAATGAACTCATGTTAGTATATATTAGAATGAGACTCAGAGTGATAGGGTTGGTTGGTTCATGTTAGGGTTAGCTATTGTAAGTTAGGATTTTGTATGGAGGAAGAGGAAATAAGAGTTTGAAACCCTCAAAGGGTATTGTAGAATATATAACGAGATTGTATAACTTATCTTATGGATGGTAATGGAAATGAATGTGATGTGGCTCCTCCTCTCATATTTTGATTGTCTCTTGTGTATGAATGCTTACATACTTTATGGTTGAGTTGTGTCATATTATGCTTTCTATAATCATGTACATTTGTCTATGTATGTTTTTTAGTGCCTCAGGAGACCTTACCCTTCATAAGGGTATTGAAAATGACAACACTAATGGACTATTGTTGGCTCATTTGTTGAACCTAGAGTCTATTAATAATAGTGCCAATAGAGTAATACATGCATGTGCCTAAGGTGAATAGGAAGAAGATGGACAATAAAGTAGTCAAGTACATATTTATTGGCTATTCATAAGGAGTTTAAGGGATACAAGCTATGGATTCCATTTGATCATTGACATAGCTATAATTGGGATGTGATCTTCAAGAAGGATAAATCTCGTCAAGATCAACACCAACAATCTATTCTAGAAGAAAAGATACAACATTTGGTGATTCCATATGAGCGTAGTTTGTAATATGAAGCTAATGATTTTGACGAGCAAAGTAGATATCGTAGGTGCTAGATGTAGATATTCCAAAGGCATGAGGTGAGGACTATCTTCATCTTGGATTCCAACTAAATGAAAATACACATCAACACCAAATAAATATGTATAGCCTAGAAATGACCAACGAGAGACTAAGGGAAAAATTCAAGGAGCCTTCATGAGTGAAATCATCCTAGAAAGTATGGCTATGAGTCACACATGATTTTATCTATATTTCTTTATCTTTTATGGGTGATGAGCCAATAAATTCCAAAGAGGCTCTTAAAGGAGATTACTTCTCATTGTAAGCAAGCCATGGAGGAAGAAATTAAGGTCTTAGAACATAACCAAACATGGCATTTGCAAGAGTTGCAAGGTAGTTGAATGCAAATGGTTTTTTAAGAAGATGTATAAGGAAATTGATTATGTCAAGTTATGAAATTCTTGTTTAGTAGCAGAGGGATACTCTTAATTTGAAGGTGTTGATTATGAAGAGGCTTTCTCCCAAGTAGCCAAAATGTCCTCTATGAGATTTAACGCAACTCGCCCCTCACCGAGCCAGCTGCTCCACCAGGACCTTCTGTTTCTCACGGGCCCGAAGAGTCAACTCTCTTCAACTCCCTCGGGAGTCCACTACCCACAGTACACTCCTTCGGTGATTCTCCTTTCGGAAATCGGGAAATCGGAATTCGTGATCCCGCGAGTTCTGTGAGCGCAGTCACATGTAACTCATAACCCCGAAACCCCGATAGTCAACGGGTCAACGCTTCCACCTTTCGGGGATTTCCCTATCGGGAAATCGGAGGTTGTGTTGTCGAGCGTCTCCTACAACACAAAACCCCGAACCCCGAAACTCTGACTGCGCGCCACCTGTCCTCCACTATATCCTGTGGACCCGCCTTGCCACGTCACCCTCAGGATTTCGTGGATCGCGAATCCATAATGTGAAGTTCCCTGGGTGTCGAAAACCCCGAAATGCCGAATACCGATATCCGGGATCTGATGTCGCGTGTCCCTCCGTGGATCGACGGCTCCCGTTACTTCGGGAAATCGGAACTCGGGACTTCACGGGGCATAAATCTCTTGTATCACAAAACCCCGATACCCCGATTCTCCGATGCCACCTGTCAACATCCCAGGTGAGGCTTCTCGCCCTGACACCTGTCTCCCACACGTGCTATCGGGAGATCGCAACTCGGGATTCCACGGGACATAAACTTTTACCTCGCCACTTCCCGAACGCCGAAACCCCGATGCCACGTGTCTGCTTCCCGTGGAGAGACCTACACCTCAACACCTGTCTCCCCCTTGTTCTATCGGGAATTCGCGGTTCCTGAATCACTAGGTCACTGACCCTGCCAAGCCCCGAATCCCGACTCCTCCAGATCTTCCGCCACGTGTGCTCCCTCCGATCAACGGCTCTGGTCGATTCGGGAAATCACCCGTCGCGATTTCAAAGGGATTGAACCCTTGACTCGAGGAACGCTGAACGCCGAAACCCGACCCGCCGGGATCCTGCGCCGCGTGTCCTTCCTCCGATCAACGGCTCTGGTTGATTCGGTGAATAACAACTCGGGGATTTCACAAGGTGTGAAACTCTCGTCCTGTCAAACCCCGAATGCCGAAACCCCGATATCCGATGGACTTGGCTCTTCTCTTCCTGTACTCACGGATTAACTCCCGCGTAGCTTCTGTGCGATCTAACGGTCCTCGGGATCTCGTGAAACTTCACGGGAATTCCCAGCCGTCTGTTCTCCTCTCTGAGAATTTCTCTTGCTCCTAAGGATAGGTTCTGTCCATACTCCACTTGAGTCTATTCCCCGACTCTTATGAGGAATTATCCCTCCTGAGCTTTGTCTCTCTCTGACTCCTTCAGAGATTTCTCGACGCGCTCTATCTGCGTCCGGTCTCCAACTACTTCCAACAGTGAAGATGTCTTCCGGTTCCTGTGCACTCACGCTCGCAACAGTCTCAACCCTTTCCTTCTCAGATTTTCTACTGAGACTCCCATCCAACCTGCACTCACCTGCACGTCTTGAACAATCCCGGCTTACCTGAGCAACGAGGACAAAAGTTCAACTGCTCGGCCTCCTCGACACACTCTATGCGTAGGAATTCAACTGCACTCTATGCAGGAATCTCCTGGCCTAAGAAGAGAACAATTGAAGCTCATTCCCTCCGGTTCCTAACCTCGTATGCAACTACATAAGCAACATATAGGAGATAAGCATAAAAAGAAGCAAGTATGCAACAGCATAATATCAACAACACAAAAGTATCTAACACATCCATGGAATTGAGTCAAAGCTCTTCCTATTAATTCAATAATTGTACATGGAGGTTCTTCACAGACTCTCTGCTCTTTTTCTTCTTTCTCCTCTTGCTAATACTGAATCATAATCATACAATGATACAAGGGAGGGTGTCTATACTCTGTTTTCCCTCTCAAAAGGTAAACTGTCTAATCTACAGCTAAATTCTATCTACCAGCCTTAATTGCATTTACTGCCTTCCTATCTGTAACATAATACAATGCGCCTGGCTTTGAATGCCTTAAGTAAACGGCGGCGCAATGAATACCAAGGTGAAATTCAAAATCAAAAGAAAGAAGGTTTGCTGGCTCGTCCAGCTGTACAATTCCTTTCCTCCTCGCGCTGGTTCATATGATGAATTTCGAATGTTGCGGATGCTCCTGCATCATACTCCTCGGCTCAAAAGATTTCATGGGCTCCTGCTCATGAGGTCCTGCACAGTCTCCCCATGTTTCAAAATTACTGCCTCTGTCTCCCAGCTGGCATCCTCCACTGGGTGGTTCTTCCATTTCACCAGGTATTCCAAATACTGCTTCCTCCTGATCTTCTTACCTGCTCGCTGATCCAGTATGCACTCCATTTCAGGCTTCTGGGCAACTGGCAACTGCTTCTGCCACTGGACCACTGGTTCCTCTGTTCCAGTGCTTGTTCCTTCCGTCCTGTAGGGGTATAAATCCGAAATATTGAAAATCGGAGATATCCCGATGCCTTCGGGCAACTCTAGCTCATATGCATTCTCCCCAAATTTCTTCAGGACCTTGCATGGCTCGATTTTCTTCATCTTGAGTTTGTTGTATGTTCCCCTTGGGAACCTCTCTTTCCTCAGGTGCGCCAGAACCATGTCCCCAACCTCAAACTGAAGTTGTCTCTTCCTCTGGTCGGCTCTGCGCTTGTATTCTTGATTGGATTTCTGCAGTCGCTGCTTCACCTGCGTGTGAAGTTCTTTCATCGCCTCAGCGAATTCTTCAGCCCTCGCACTGCTAGTCTCAGCCTGTTCTGGCTCCCTGAGCTCAGACACTCCCCTCGGCTGTGTCCCATATAAAATCTAAAATGGGCTCTTACCTGTACTCCGATTCACTGAATCGTTGTACGCGAATTCTGCCTGCGGTAGGATCTGATCCCAACTGCGGTGATGCTCCGTCACCAGACTCCTCAACAAATCCCCCAAGCTTCTGTTGACCACCTCGGTCTGCCCATCTGTCTGCGGGTGGTATGCTGAGCTGAATGCCAAGTCAGTCCCCAGCTTTCTCCATAGCATCCTCCAAAAGTGACCTATGAACTTCGTATCCCTGTCCGAGACTATGCTTCTCGGCAATCCATGCAACCGCACGATTTCTTTAAAAAACAAGTTGGCGATGTGTGTGGCATCGCTGGTCTTATGACATGGGATGAAATGTGCCATCTTCGAAAATCTGTCCACCACCACAAAGATGGAATCCACTCCTCGCTGAGTTCTCGGTAAACCTAATACAAAATCCATGCTAATGGCTTCCCACGGCCTCTCGGGTATGGGTAACGGCTGATATAACCCAGCATTCTGCTTTCGGCCCTTTGCATGTTGACATATCCTGCACCTGTCAACAAAACGCTTCACATCTATGCGCATACCTGGCCAGAAATATGATTCGCTCAGCTTGGCGAATGTTTTGTCATGTCCAAAATGACCTGCCAAGCCTCCGCTGTGCTTTTCCATTACCAAATTCTCTCTCATAGAGCAATCTGGAATGCACAGTTGGTTGCCTTTAAAAAGCAATCCATCCTGTATCAAGAAATCTATCCACGGGCTCCTATCTCTGAGCACCGGATTCTCGATTGCTTCATAAGCTTCCCCAAAATCAACATCACCTGCATACATATCTTTCAGGTTTTCAAAACCCAACGTTCTGACCCTGAACTCCTGTAGCACTAAACATTTCCGACTCAAGGCGTCAGCTACCTTATTAGCAGTCCCTGCAATGTGCTTTATAACAAAGGTGAAATTCTGCATATATTCTACCCACTTCACATGCTTTTGATTTAACTTCTCCTGCTGACTCACGAATTGCAGTGCGTGATTATCACTGTACAGCACAAATTCTTTGGGTATGAGATAATGCCTCCACTTTTTCAGTGCCTGGATAATGGCATAGAATTCTTTATCATATGTGGAGTACTTCAATTTTGCATCATCCAGCTTCTCGCTGTAATATGCAACAGGTCTGTCATCCTGACTTAAGACCCCTCCAACAGCATACCCACTGGCATCACACTTCACCTGGAAGGTTTTCTGAAAATCGGGCAGCGCTAACACTGACCGCTCAGTTATCTTTCGCTTCAACTGATTGAAGCTCATTTCAGCCTCCGCTGTCCACTGAAAAATCTTATGCCGTTTTTTCACAGTGTCCATCATTGCAGCACTAATTCCACTGAAGTTCCGAATAAACTTCCTGTAGAAGCTTGCCAAACCATGAAAGCTTCTTACCTCAAAAACATTCCTCGGCGATGGCCACTTCCTGATTACATCAACCTTCTCAGGATCCATCTTCAACTCATTTGCCGAAATAACGAACCCCAGATATATGAGTTCCGTCTGCATAAACGAGCATTTTTTCAAATTGATCAGCAGCTTCTCCTGCTGCAGTCTTCTCATCACTATGGCCAAATGTCTCAAGTGTTCTTCCCTGGTTTTACT
>ML781090.1:1748744-1765744 GCA_009831015.1 Picea engelmannii | reverse complement strand
TTGAGCCTGTAGAATTCTTCAGTGTACTCCTTCACCGTCATTAACTTCTGTCTCAGGTTCTGCATGCGCCTGAACAGTGTGATCTGGTAATCCCTCGGAATGAACTTCGCCTTCATCTTGGCGATCATCCGATCCCAGCTTTTTATTTTCTGTTTGCCTCTGGAACGCCTGTCTGCCTGCAGCTCGTCCCACCATAAGGGTGCGTGTCCCTTCAGCTTGGTGACAGCATGTCTCACCTTCTTGTCCTCTTCGATGTCTTCTTAATCGAAGTAGGTGTCGAGTGCTCGGATCCAATCCAGCAACTCTTTTGCATCCAGGCTTCCCTCGTAAGCTGGAATGTCCATCTTTACCTTTGCGCTCATCCTGGCGATAGCTTTGATTAACCGCTCATTTGCTGCATCTTCTGCTGCGACTCCACCTTGCGGTACAGCCTCAGCTTCGTCTTCGGGGTCACTCAGATCTCCTGAATTTTCCGTGCACCTCTCCGCTGCTTCCATATCTTCAATTCTAGCACGAAGATTTCGTACTTCCCTTTCCAATTCTACATTTTGTTCATGACTGATTCTTTCCCTAGACACTTCCCTCTCCTCCTCTGGGTCGGGTGGTGGCCTACCTCTCCTCGGTGGAATTATGTCTCTCTTCCTCTCTGCTACAGAAAACAGAGAAAACATTTGGCTCTGATACCACTCTAACGCAACTCGCCCCTCACCGAGCCAACTGCTCCACCAGGACCTTCTGTTTCTCACGGGCCCGAAGAGTCAACTCTCTTCAACTCCCTCGGGAGTCCACTACCCACAGTACACTCCTTCGGTGATTCTCCTTTCGGAAATCGGGAAATCGGAATTCGCGGTCTCGCGAGTTCTGTGAGCGCAGTCACATGTAATGCATAACCCCGAACCCCGAAACTCCGACTGCGCGCCACCTGTCCTCCACTATATCCTACGGACCCGCCTTGCCACGTCACCCTCGGGATTTCGTGGATCGCGAATCCATAATGTGAAGTTCCCTGGGTGTCGAAAACCCCGAAACGCCGATTACCGATATCCGGGATCTGATGCCGCATGTCCCTCCGTGGATCGACGGCTCCCGTTACTTCGGGAAATCAGAACTCGGGACTTCACGGGGCGTAAATCTCTTGTATCACAAAACCCCGATACCCCGATTCTCCGATGCCACCTGTCAACATCCCAGGCGAGGCTTCTCGCCCTGACACCTGTCTCCCACACGTGCTATCGGGATATCGCAACTCGAGATTCCACGGGACATAAACTTTTACCTCGCCACTTCCCGAACGCCGAAACCCTGATGCCACGTGTCTGCTTCCCGTGGAGAGACCTACACCTCGACACCTATCTCCCCCTTGTTCTATCGGGAATTCACGGTTCCTGAATCACTAGGTCACTGACCCTGCCAAGCCCCGAATCCCGACTCCTCCAGATCTTCCGCCACGTGTCCTCCCTCCGATCAACGGCTCTGGTCGATTCGGGAAATCACCCGTCGCGATTTCAAAGGGATTGAACCCTTGACTCAAGGAACGCTGAACGCCGAAACCCGACCCGCCGGGATCCTGCGCCGCGTGTCCTTCCTCCGATCAACGACTCTGGTTGATTCGGTGAATAGCAACTCGGGGATTTCACGAGGTGTGAAACTCTTGTCCTGTCAAACCCCGAATGCCGAAACCCCGATATCCGATGGACTTGGTTCTTCTCTTCCTGTACTCACGGATTAACTCCCGCGTAGCTTCTGCGCGATCTGACGGTCCTCGGGATCTCGTGAAACTTCACGGGAATTCCCAGCCGTTTGTTCTCCTCTCTGAGAATTTCTCTTGCTCCTAAGGATAGGTTCTGTCCATACTCCACTTGAGTCTATTCCCCGACTCTTATGAGGAATTATCCCTCTTGAGCTTTGTCTCTCTTTGACTCCTTCAGAGATTTCTCGACGCGCTCTATCTGCGTCCGGTCTCCAACTACTTCCAACAGTGAAGACGTCTTCCGGTTCCTGTGCACTCACGCTCGCAACAGTCTCAACCCTTGCCTTCTCAGATTTGCTACTGAGACTCCCATCCAACTTGCACTCACCTGCACGACTTGAACAATCCCGGCTTACCTGAGCAACGAGGACAAAAGTTCAACTGCTCGGCCTCCTCGACGCACTCTATGCGTAGGAATTCAACTGCACTCTATGCAGGAATCTCCTGGCCTAAGCAGAGAACAATTGAAGCTCATTCCCTCCGGTTCCTAACCTCGTATGCAACTACATAAGCAGCATATAGGAGATAAGCATAAAAAGAAGCAAGTATGCAACAGCATAATATCAACAACACAAAAGTATCTAACACATCCATGGAATTGAGTCAAAGCTCTTCCTATTAATTCAATAACTGTACATGGAGGTTCTTCACAGACTCTCTGCTCTTTTTCTTCTTTCTCCTCTTGCTAATACTGAATCATAATCATACAATGATACAAGGGAGGGTGTCTATACTCCGTTTTCCCTCTCAAAAGGTAAACTGTCTAATCTACAGCTAAATTCTATCTACCAGCCTTAATTGCATTTACTACCTTCCTATCTGTAACATAATACAATGCGCCTGGCTTTGAATGCCTTAAGTAAACGGCGGCGCAACGAATACCAAGGTGAAATTCAAAATCAAAAGAAAGAAGGTTTGCTGGCTCGTCCAGCTGTACAATTCCTTTCCTCCTCGCGCTGGTTCATATGATGAATTTCGAATGTTGCGGATGCTCCTGCATCATGATTGTTGTTGGCAATTGTTACTACCTATGATTTGCAAGTGGATCAAATAGATGTGGTGTTGGCATTTCTTCACAATGAACTCAAAGAATAAATATTCATGAAATTGTTATTGGCCATTGTTACTACCTATGATTTGGAAGTGCATCAAATAGATGTGGTGCTAGCATTTCTTCACGATGAACTCAAAGAAGAAATATTCATGAAACGACATAAAGATTAAAACTTGGGATAGTATTTCACATGCTCTAATTAAGGCAAGGTCAACGAATGGAAGAAAATTCACTTTGATAATAAGGACAAAACGTTGTTGAAAGTGATTTCGAAATGGACAATCATTTTTTTTAACAACCAAATCATTGAAATATGTGAACGGGATTTCCTTGTTACAAAACAAAGCATTGTTCTAATTTTACCAATATCATTCATAATTCTTTTCTATGAGGAATTTAACACATTAAGATGAAGGACCAGGTAAATACCTATCAAGATGTTCGGAAACCCTAGTAATTATTCATAGCCAAAGCCTCGCGCGAAACCTTCCGAGTGGGTTCGGATAACCGTACCAAATTTTAATTTCTTTTTCTCTGAACAGGCGGCTCCACCAGCGGCACCACCATTGGCATCGCCTGCCCTTTTTTCCATTCTGTCGAGGGGAAATAAGCACGAAAATAGATTTTTTTCCGTTCTGTCGAGGGGAAATAAGCATGAAAATAGATATGAAAGGTAAATCGGGCCCCGAGAAATTATAGATTTTCGGGATGATATAAAAAATAACCTTTCACTCTACTATATAGTTCTCATGAACGAACCAGACAAGTAACAAAGCCTTGATTTTAACCCAATGCATATATGGGCACTGGGTATATCCCATACAATTTATACCAGGTGGGAGGGCCAAAATGCTCTTAGAAATCCCCTTGTTCTTTGGAAATTGGGAAAAGGGAAGATTGTAGCTACCCAATTCCCATACCACAAAATATGGGCAAATTAAACCATAAACCCCGATTTTACCAAATGGCAGGGCGAAGAAGCTATGAGAAATTCCCATACTTTTAGAAATTTGGCTAATGGAAGCTTGTCCCTCTTGATTTCAGGGGCGAAATATAATTTGTTTTCCTCCATCTCTCCTAAAAACACATGCTAACCCTATACACGATTTTCCCCTAAAATAAATTATGGGCTAATGATATAATTTTTAAAAAATCACTCTAATACAAAAAATTCGCCCAATAAAAAATTGGAGGCCCCTAAATTTCGCCCATGAGCGAAATTTCGCCCCTAAAATCATCTATGCAGTTGATAGATGGAAATTCTTCCTTTTGAGTGTGAAGAGTAATTATGCAATTGAAAATACTTCCTCATGCCTAGCAACCATGTCTCTGCATTTTCATCCTTCTTATTCTCACCATTAAATATAGGAGGTTTGATTTTGTTCATTTCTCCTTGTTGCTCATCCACCCTAGACCTCCTTTTATGTTTCATGATAGGGGATGAATTTCAGCTATTGTGTTCTCTCCTAGTGGAATGCCTTGGGGAGTGATGATGATGTCTTCCAACACTTCTTGTTCTTCTCCCCTCATCATGAGACCTGTGACTTCCTGATTTTCTTGAGTCATTATCCTTATCCATCTTCTTTTCTATTTTTTCCAATCTCTACATTAACTTTATGTTGAATCCCTCCTGCTCCTCCTTGGATTTTATAAGCCTCTCATTATCAACCTTATAACTTTGGACATCCTTTTGCAAAATTTTAATGGTCTCTACCAAGTTCATGTTTTCTTCCTTTCCTTCTTCATGTCCATTTGAGCTTGTACCCTCATTAACTATGTTGGCATACATTCCTCTGATCTCATATTCCTGGTTGTAATTCACCTGTGTATCTTCCATGATTTTGAACTCTGTGTTGACCCTGTTCTGATTTAATTGTTGTTAAATCTACGAAATGTACAACCAACAAAACTTGTTAGGATAATTGATTTAACAAATTCATGAAATTATGCACAATTCTGGTTCAATAATGCATCTGAATTCTCTCATTTGATTTCCTTAAAATTGATTGCCCAGATCAATTTTTTAGGTGAATAGGTATAGTCCACCGTCCAAGCCCTTTCTAATGCCTGCTTCTGTGCTCAATTCCAATTCTTGAGCAGAAAGTTATGGTTATTTGAAAATTGTCCTTTCTGTGAGGGTAATCCTACAACTAGTGTTCTTTTTTTGGAGCCAAAATAGCTCTTGGATCCATGTTGGATCCTCTCATAATGTACACGGGACCTTTTTATTTCTTTAGGTGCAGGCTCGTACAAATCAGAATCCCGCAGGCTCCTTCTTTTATCCCCTTTCTACCTTAAAATCAAAATTTCGAACGCTAGCCCCTTTACTTAGGCAGAAATTGCATGTGACCGAGGGATACGACCATGCGCTTAGCTAAAAGGTGCATATATGGAGCTTTGTGACTCCGAGGCTCCGAAACTTTGAGCTTCATAGGTTTCTCCCTCAACACACTCCAAAACCCTCAAACAATGAACTGGCGAACTCCCAAAAGTGCGCTTTTTAGAGCTTTGTTACTCCGACACTCTAGATATTCGGGCTTCAAAAGATTTCTCAACACAACAACACCAATAACCTGAATGCAAAATTTGAGAACTTCCAAATAGGTTTTCTCTGGAGCTTCGTTACTCTGGTGCTCTAGAGCTTTGGGCTTCAAAATATTACTCAACACAACATCGCCAATCACCCGAACACTGAATTGGTGAACTCCTGAACAAGCGCTCTCCAGAGCTTCGTTACTCCCACACTCTGGGACTTCGGGACTTCGGGCTTCGAGAGTTTTCCAACCTCCTCTAGAAACTTCTCCCAAATTGCCGAATGTCGGACTCCTGAAGAGTGAAGATCCACAGTTCATGTGTTCCCATCAAAGAACAACCTGGATTGACTCCGAGCTTCGGGGCTTCAATACTTTTCATGCTAGAACTCTTTCCACCCAAAATCCTCTGGATTGTCCATTTTCTGAATACTCACTAATCGACGACACTCAGTTCTTCATTCTTCCTATGTCCAATTTAAAAAATGTATTTTGAATACTAAATTTCTCGTAGCCATTTGGTAAATTAAATCATTTTGTATCTTGTTTGTGAAATATCCATCTTCATCAAGTACCATGCAAGGTATCCAAAATTATACATGATTTCTAATCAAACTTGTCATTTGACAATAATAATTATCATTAATATAATTTATTGTTTGTTAGTGTATTTATAATAAATATAGTAAACTAATTATGTAGTAAGTATTTTCTCTTTTTTTTCAGAAATTTGAGATTAGAATTTTGGATTGATATGATCATGTACTTCATATAAAATAGAAGCTTAATTATGTAGACAAAATCTTTTTAATTTTTTATTTTTTTTACAAAAGTTTAATTATGTAGACAAAATATGTTTAAAAATTAAAACTTCTCTAAGAGAAATATACATGATAAGAATTATGATAAAAAATATTTAAAATAATTTCAAAATAAATAATGAAATTTAAGTGAATAAAATGAAAAACTTTGGAATTAAACATTTAGTTGATGTTAAAAATAACTTATAAACATTGGTCACAATCCCCCTGCTAAATTATGAATTAAAAGGGGTAATTAATGGAAAAATCACAAGAGGTTATATAAATGTTGGCTTCCAATGCTCCT
The DNA here is from genome assembly GCA_009831015.1 of Picea engelmannii. Lineage (NCBI taxonomy): Eukaryota > Viridiplantae > Streptophyta > Pinopsida > Pinales > Pinaceae > Picea > Picea engelmannii. The sequence continues at coordinate 1,759,302 of ML781090.1, read as the reverse complement.
TAATTATGAATTAAAAGGGGTAATTAATGGAAAAATCATAAGAGGTTATATAAATGTTGGCTTCCAATGCTCCTTTTGATTGTCCCTATACATCCATATATGTATTACTACTGCTCAGATATGTATGAATCAAAAACTTGTGGAGTTTTTGGAATGGATGGATTCTATTAGCTACTCATAAATAATAATAATAAATGCTCCCCCTATCTTTATAGATCATCTCTACCATTATTTTTTATTCAGTGTCCTTTTTGGAGCTCCAAATATGCTAGCTTCTTAGATCTAGAGCACACAGACCCACTCTGTGCAGCGCAGTTACAAAGACTGCACAATTCAATGCTTTGTCGTTGAGCTCTCAGACCTTGCTACACAGTTCCAAGACTGCGATATAGACTGTGCGCTATTATGATAACACTAACAAATAATTTTATGTAATAAAATTAACATTGTGCTACTCTTAGCACATAATATCACATATATATTTTCAGTGCAGGTTCAAGAACATATAAAACTACTTAAGCTTGCACATATACAGATTGAAAGTATTTTCAAGTGTTCGCATACAACATAACTCAAAACTTAGAATCATTCATGTGCACAACTCATAAATATACCAACACAAAAATACTTAATGTATTACCAACTTAGATGTTGTGCATTGTTACAAAATACAATACTATGCAGAGCTTCAGCTCCAACAACTTCTGTAGACTTTCAAAAACAGAGCTTGTTCTCTTAGAGTTCACCAACTCTCTTCATAGTTGTTATTGCTTCTATGTATCAACTATATCGACTATCTACTTACTCGGAAATATAAAGACTAAGACTGAGACTTCCTATAGATGCTAACTGACTCAAACATTTAAGACGACAATCAATTTTGACTGGTCTGACCTTTGAATTTTTGACAATTCTCTATAAGTGTAGAGGAACAATCAATTCTTACCCTTTTTGTTACATGAAATTACACAATGGTTTGTGTATGATTGAATTGATGCCTTGTGTTGTTGATTGATTGTTACTCAATGTGTGTTGTGTTGATTAAAAAGTTAGGATTGTATATATTTAAGTCTCAAAACTAGACATACTATATCCACTATCAAGCATTCAAAAGAATTCATGGTCATACAAAAACACAAAGTGTATGTTACATCCCCTTATTCAAATTTCAGGATAGGTCAAGGACACATACTACAACAAAAAATGATACTTTTATTGAAAGACATTATATATAAAGCTCTCTGCTAGGATTATTTTCTCATTTTTCAATGATACTATGTAGCATTATTTGATTACATATTCAAGACACATTCATTTTTGAACAAAAAAAAAAACTTACAAAGTTTTTCTTCAAAATAGGTTCGAAAACTACAAAGTTTGGCAACAAAGCTTTCAATTATTTTGCAAAATTTTCTACTTTCAACATAAATTCTTAGAGTTCATTTTACAAAAAAAAAAACAAATGTTTTTTCCAAAAACTTCATGACTTTAACAATGATTTGAAAAATGAAGAGAACCAATTAGATATTTCAATGAGACTATCTTAAAAGCACATTCACATTGTCAACAAACCTTGTGTAAAGTCAACAAATCTTGCATGAAACTACTTCATTGTAACTTGGAAAAACCATCAAAATTTAAATGATAAATTTTTACTAATCTATAAGCCAATTGAAAAAATAAAAAATACACATTTGAACAATCACTTGAATTCCTATCTACAATTGTTATCTTAGAAGAAGATAGTTTTTGTAGTGAAAAGAACACACTTTTCACTTGTAGCATTCATTTTTCAGTTTTGGAGAGATTGTTTCAGCAATACTTTATCCTTGAAAGTTGATTTTTTCAATCAATCTTTAGAGGGATTTGATAGATCCTTAAAATACCTTTCTAACACTATGTTGTATGTTTAATTTGATTGTGTATAATAGCTATAATTTGCATTTTAATGATTGCATATCTCATGATTGCATATAATCCAGTTTTTACTAGATGAATATATAAAAAATGAAAATGAATCTTGAAAATATAAAAATACCTTTTGATACTCCTGTGAATCTACTTTTCAACGCAACTGGAAAAATGAAATATTGAAAGATAAATATTAATTTTATCAAGAATGCTAGCATGCTCAATAGAGTGAGTTACACTTGTCATGAACCACTACAATGTAATTATCAGGTCCTTAAAAACTCAAGGAACCATAATACTATGTTAAAATATGCAAAACAACTTAACACAAGAAGATGGTGAAAAAAGCAATCCATTCTGCTCAAAATATTCATCTCAATAATATGAATTTATAGTACATAGATGTAACCACCTCATAAACTAGAGATTTAAAAACCTGATTAAGAGATAGAATTGAGTGGAGAAAAATAAGATCTAATACACACTTAACCTATATTTTATAATATGAAACACATTAAAATGGTGTAAGACTTTTTATTTATATGGAAAATCATAAGTTAATAAGTTTTCCATAAATTATGAAAAAAGTTAAAACCAACCATATTTACAAAATAACTATATTACCAAAAGCAAACCACAACATTCCAATGAATAATTCCTCACAATAAGTATACTTAACATCTCAATATAAATATACTTAACATCTCAATAGGGCTACTCAATAGCCCCACTAAACAAGCCGTTGCCACTTCTCTCTCAATGATAATTCAATGGGCAGATGCAATTTCTCTTAGACGACATATAACACAACTCAATTCTATGAACAACCATTTACCCATAGAAACAATAACATTATACTCTATTTTAAAGCAAATTGCCCTGTCCGCTTCCCATAATTTTGTATGAAAAAAAAAGACATGGTCAAGTATTGAAAAATGATCCCTAGTATGGTGAAGTATTGAAAAATGATCCCTAGTAGGCTAAAGTATTTAAAAATAACCCCTTGTGAGTAGTCAAATTGGTATTCACACCTCAGTTTAAAAATAGTCTAATTGGTCTTTACACATGTGTGTTTTCCAGGCATACAATAGATCCATGGATGAGGCTTACCTAAGTGCATTACTGATTGTTATATTCTCTCTCCATGGACGAGGCTTACCTAAGTGCATTAGTGATTGTTATGATTGTTATATTCTTGGAGAGGATTGTTATTTTCTTTTTCAAATTTCAATTTTTTATTATTTTTATATAATTACAATTCTAACATGTGTACAATTGAAAATTGAAATTTGACTTTGAAAGGGTTTGAAATTTCATCATTTTTAAAATTCAATTACTTAGTTCAATGACTCAATATTATGCTTCAATTTCAAGGACTCAACAAACTCTCAACCAAAAGGATACTTTAATTTCAAGACTATTAATTACATGACTCATGGACCAATTAAAGCATATTTTACATGGACCATAAATGATTATGACCTTTGAATTTTTGACAATTCTCTATAAGTGTAGATGAACCAGCGATTCTTAGCCTTTTTTTATATGAAATTACATAATGCTTTGTGTATGTTTTGTTGATTGTTTGTTACTCAATGTGTGTTGTGTTGATTATAAAGTTATGATTGTATATTTAAGTGTCAAAACTAGACATACTATATCCACTATAAGCATTCAAAAGAATTCATGGGCATACAAAAACACAAAGTGTATATTAGATCTCCTTATTCAAATTTCAAGATAGGTCAAGGACACATACTACACCAAAAAATGATAGACACATACTACACCAAAAAATGATATTTTTTTTGAAATGTGTTATACATAAAGCTTTCTGTTATACTATGTAGCATTATTTGATTACATATTCAAGACACATTCATTTTTTAACAAAAAAAACTTAAGAAGTTTTTCTTCAAAAATAGGTTTGAAAATTACAAAGTTTAGCAACAAAGCTTTCAATTATTTTGCAAAAACATTCACATTGTCAACAAAGCTTGTGTAACGTCAACAAATCTTGCATGAAACTACTTCATTGTAACCTGAAAATACCATCAAAATTTAATTGATAAAATTTTACTAATCAATAAGCCAATTGAAAAAATAAAATATACTCATTTGAATAATCACTTGACTTCCTATGTACAATTGTTATCTTAGAAGAAGATAGTTTGCGCAGTGAAAAAACCCATTTTCACTTGTAGCATTCATTTTTCCCATTTGGAGAGATTGTTTCAGCAATACTTTATCCTTCATAGTTGATTTTTTCAATCAATCTTTAGAGGGATTTGATAGATCCCTAAAATACCTTTCTAACACTATGTTGTATGCTTAATTTGATTGTGTATAATAGCTATAATTTGCATTTTAATGATTGCATATAATTCAGTTTTGAGATGAATATATAAAAAATGAAAATGAATCTTGAAAATATAAAAATACCTTTTGATACTAGTGTGAACCTACTTTCCAACCCAACAAGAAAAATAAATATTGAAAGATAAATCTTAATTTTATCAGCAGTGCTAGCATGCTCAATAGAGTGAGTTACACTTGTCATGAACCACTACAATGGAATTATCAGGTCCTTAAAGACTCAAGGAGCCATAATACCATGTTAAAATATGCAAAGCAACATGACAAAAGAAGATGATGAAAAAAGCTTAAACAATTCTGCTGACAATATTCATTTCAATAATATAAATTTATAGTACATAGATATAACCACCTCATAAACTAGATTTACATTCACAATGACACATGATTAAGAGATAAAATTGAGAGGAGAAAAAATAAGATCTAATACAGACTTAACCTATATCCTATAATATGAAATACATAAAAATGGTATAAGATTTTCTATTTATATGAAAAATCATGAGTTAATACTTTTTCCATAAATTAGAGAAAACGTGAAAACCAACAATATTTACAAAATAACTATATTACCAAAATCAAACCACAACCTTCCCAATGAATAATTCCTCACAGCTAGTATACTTAACATCTCAATATAAATATACTTACAATCTCAATAAAGATACTCAATAGGCTGCCACTTCTCTCAATGAGTAGATGCAATTTCTCTTAGACAACATATAACACAGCTCAATTCTATGAACAATCATTTACCCATAGAAACAATAACATTATACTCTAGTTTAGAGAAAATTGTCCCTTTCCACTTCCCATAATTCTGTATTGAAAAGTAGGTCTGAAAAAAATGACCTGCCAAAAACGTAAACACTATCAAGCTTCACTGTTATCTCATTTGGAAATTTCTGCCAATCCCAAACGGCGTTGAAGGAGATCGTCGAGGGTATTGATTAATTCTCCAACTCTCATTGAGATTGAAATGATCATCTCATTTACTTCCCTGAAAGGCGTCGAGAGATATGGATCAGGCGCACCGCATGGAATGAGATGTTCAATTCAATCTCAGCGAGAGATGGAGAATTTAAATGAAAGCAATTACTTCATAAGGATTTGAGAGACTCATGAAATCAATGTGCTACATTTGGAACGAAAATCCCATCTCCATCCTGTAAAATAAAAGATACTAAAATGAAATATGGAGAAGGAACTGTGATAGAAAGCCACAGAGTGAGCCCTGCATTTATCATTACTTGTATCTATCTGGTTCCATATATTGCAATTTGCAAATTATTCTACTATTGCAATGATGGCGTCTACTGGTGTAATGACGGCTTAGACGGCATCTTGTCTGGCAACACAGCTGGCTGTTTGTCTCGTATTTGTCTATGTTCGATGACTCTTAACATATCGTTGTATCATATGCTTTTTAATTACTGCGACATCCTGATGACGTCTACTATTGTAATGACGGCTTGAAGGTTTCTTGTCTGCTCACACAGCTGGCTGTTTTTCTCCTAAAACGTAGTCTAAACAATTTAATTTTTTTTCAGTTTTGATTGTTTTTCGCAGGGTAAAAAGGAGTGGGCTGATTCGGGAGCAATGCTGCTGAATTATTTTTCTAGTAGTTTTTTTTGGTGGTTTACTTTTAAATTTCTGATCAATACAGAACATTGATCCATTTTCTGAGTATTTGGGTTGGTTTAAAACCGGGCAAAACCCTGGAGTAAGGTTTGTTTTTTTGCCTGAAAAATGAAACTAGGGAGAGAAGATTGCTCCCGATTTAACCTACTCCCAGTAAAAGTTATATTTTTTTGGCATGGTAACTTTGAACTTTTTGGTAGGTTAAAATTTGTCTTTTTGGCATGGTAAAATTTGTCCTTTTGGTAAGGTAAAATTTGTCTTTTTTGACCGGTTAAAATTTTGGTAAGGTAAAATTTGTCTTTTTTGGCAGGGTAAAACTTGTTTTTTGACATGGTAAAATTTGTCTGCTTTTGGTTTTGGGCAGGGCTAAAACTTGTACTTTTTGGTATGGTAAAATTTGGCAGTGAAATTTGCCCCTTTTTGGGTGGGGTAAAACTTTCTTTGGCAGGGTAAAATTTGTATTTTTGGTATGATAAAATTTGTCTTTTTAGTATTGTAAATCTTTTGTTGCATTTCATGAATGATTTGCTCAGTCAATAAAGTTAAAAATTGATTTGTTTAAATTATAAAATGAATAAAATAATTAAAAAATTATGAAACAATCAAATTTAATACAAAGTTACATTTTGAAATTGCATATTAACATTTTAAACTCATCTAACACACAAGTTGTTTAGAGGCAAATTGTGATGGCCTTCACATTTTAAAACTTCCAAAACACCTTCTTTATAAACATACCAATTTCTTATATTTGTTATAAAAATACCACAAGTTCGATATGTATACTATAGAGTTGTAAAAAGTTGTTTTCCCTTTCCGCATCTTATCAATGATGCATAATTTTGACTACGAAAAATTAAAGTTGTAGGATTTTAAATTTTAACATAAAGTCATTTACATGGGATACTTTATTTAAGGGGAAGGTGAAGGTGAAGGTGAAGTTGAATCATAAAAATAAAGTAGGATCATCACAAAATTATTAACAACCTTAAAATTATGTATAATTTATATTTTTTTTATTTTTTTAAACTTTTTTTTAATTGTAAACAAAATAAAATTATTAACATTGAATGCTTTGAGTGAATTTTATAAATTTAAATATAGGAATGTCCTATAAATTTAAATATAGGAGTTGTATATGATTTTCCTTCATATTGAGGATTTTACATTTTAACATAAAGTCATTTACATGATATACTTTATTTAAGAGGAAGATGAAGTAGATTCATAAAGGTAAACTAGAATCATAAATTTATTACACAAAAATGTATTAGATTTTTTAATTTTTATATTTTTTTAAGACTTTTTAATAGTAAGATCAAATAAAATTATTAATCTTCAATGCTTTGAGTGAATCTTATAAATTTACATTGAGTGAATTTTATAAATTTAAATATAAAAGTTGTATATGGTTTTTCATTGATATTGAGGATTTTAAATTTTAACATAAAGTCAATTACCTGGGATACTTTATTGGGGAAGGTGGAGTAGAAGTAAAGTAGAATCATAAATTTATTTTTATTTAGGGTGAATTCTAGAAGTCTATAAATTTATTAATAATCATAAAAGTAAAGTAGAATCATAAATTTATTTTTATTTAGGGTGAATTCTAGAAGTTTATAAATTTATTAATGTGAGATATTTTATTTTTGGGTGAATTTTAGCATTTTTTGTTTAAGTTAATTAGGGTAAATTTTAGAATCTTCTGTATAAATTTATTAACCTAGGATATTTTATTTTGGGTGAATTCTAGAATTTTTGTTTAATTCAATTGATTGTGATTTCTTTTGGGAGTCTTTAATTTGGTTATTATTAATAATTTTGTTAAATCCAAATATAAATATATTAAATTTATGAATAATTTATTATGTAATATAAATTTTTATAGCAAATATTTAAGTTATAGTGGAAATATTTTTTTTTAAATAAAAATTGTATTTCCTTAAATAGTCTTCATATTAGTATACATGGCTAAACTTGCCACCTTTTCTGCCATACATATGGAAGCCACAACAGGTGACCCGCGATAACAAGTATTCATGTTTTTGTTAACGTTTGAGAAAAACTGGAAAACACAACTAGTCCTAAATAGAGTTGTAACTATGACCGCTCTGAACATTGAAACATAGCAACAAAAAATAAAAATAAACAGTAGGAAAACTCAAGTTTCCATCGCCACTTGGAGAGTGTGGTCGTGCAGGAAAGAATACATAAGGTTGGCAGTAGGTCGGTCATCTACGCTTGACAAACTCGTCTGAAAGAGAATCAAACATAGCATCCAAGTGACAACTGAGGATATCCTGGCACTGAAGCTGATCGTCCATGTCCTGTCGCATTTCGAAGATAATTTGCAGATGTTCTTCTGAGAAATTGCAAATGTTGGGTGTCTCTGGCTCAGAGGTTGCAACAGGATGAGGTGCATTGACAAGTTGTGTTGTCACCGTGATCCTTTCCTCATGCGAAGCTGGAGGGGTCTCTTCCTCAACCGGACAACCAACTAGATCTGACGTAGGGTCAACTGTTTGAGGCGGTCGTCCAAAATTTTGAGGGGGATCCTGAAGGTTCGAGGCAAAGAAAAGGAGAGAAAATGAAGGTACTTGTGGAGGAACTAGATGAATCTCTTCCTCGACATAAGCCATGGGACTATCCTCATCTACCCAGTTTTGATCGGATAAGGGGGAAATCTCCAAGGACGGACCATCAGGGCTTGTCGAATGGATGGGAGGAAGAATTAGAGCTGAGGAGGGCTAGGTTGGCCATGTCGAGTCACAAACATGTAATATGTCCGCCCACATTTATTTTTTCCTCTTTCACGTGGAATTTGAAAGGTAGGGATGAAAATGACAACCTAAATGAGAGGAGAACGCAAGAAGGGGAAAAAACCAGGAGGGGAGAGGAAAACTAACAACCAGATCGAAAAGAAATGGCAATAGCCATTCCTTACCTCCATAAAAGAAGTTGAAATGACAAGGAAAATATCCATAAAGATCGAATTGATGACTCTTAGCCTCTGCGTACTTTCTCTATGAGACCTCGACATTTGATTTGGGTGCTCCATTAAAACTTCCACCTTACGCAGGTGCACTACCATCCCTACCAATTGAATGTTTCACATACTGAAGAGACAGGGAGGAAGGATACCAATAGGGAGTGTTAACTGCTCCCGGTGCATGCGTACTAGATGTCACCCCATTCGGGGGAGTTTTAGTCGAAATATTAATTGTTGTGAACACAATATAATATTTTAATGAATTAGATTGTGTGTAAAAAAATATTTATGAAATAATAATGAGTATAAAAGAGGGAAGTTGGGGATGAAAATTAATGGAAATATTATGACCATATTATGTGAGACAATTACACATGTTGTTGAACTAAATATTTAATTTTGACATAGTTGTTATCATCACTTAAAACTACATAAGGGGACTAATTGTAAAATAGAAACACACACAAATAATGATTGATTGAATACACTTTCTCATTTGTGTAGCATCCTCCTCGTTACGACAACCATTCTAGTAACAGGTGCAAGAATTTTTATTTTTTTTAAGTGTGTGCGCGTGTAGAAGTAACAACACACTTAACTGTACGACGCCACTCGACAACCAACAAGACACAACCACGACAAGGCAAAACTGAAGGCACACAACGAGTAATCTGCAACAATATACGATCACAGGCATAAGGCGCACAGCGCAACATTAAGACATACTGGGGGTGCACAGTAAGAACACAGAGGGAAGACTCCAGGGGTTAGGGTTACTATTTTTTCACAGGAAAGCAGGGTGTTTAGTCTTATGTCTTCTCGAAAGAAGATTAGACAGGCTCCTGGCCGACTACTCAAGCAGAAACTAGTAACCCAACCTAGAACCAGACACAAGCAAGACGAACACGACAAGATGACCCCGACATATCACAGTGACCACAAGCAATAAACACCCCTAGACATAAGGCGTACAACTATCAACCGTAAGCATTAAACGACACCAGGTGTTAATGTACAGTAGAGTCTCAGACGGAAGAATCCAACAGTAGAGTTTACTATTTCTGCACAGAAAAGAAGGGCTTTTAGTCTTATGTCTTCTCGAAAGAAGATTAGATAGGCTCCTGGCCGACTGCTCAGGCAGAAACTAGTAATCTCTGTCAGGTGTGTCACAAGAGTGGCAACCCTGCCTTTAAAGGGCCCGAGACTCTTGATACGGCACTGGATTCTTTACGCAGAAAAACCACACACAGACAGGTCTCCTAAAGCTACCAGGGCGTGACTATATCCCCCCCGACTCAAGCAGACCAGGAAAAAACGATCTCGTCCAGGTACAACAACAACTCAAGACAACCACTAACTCTACGGATGCGCATGTCCGAAGGACTCCGACAATGACCCAACAATGCTAAGACAAGGTAGTTCCCACGACTCAAGGCATGTAATACTGTCCCAATACTCCCTTGAACTCCAGGAGTAGACGAGATACCCAGCCCAACCGTTTAGGAATGTAAATTTAGTAATCGCAGATTCTGCCATTACCATCTTAGTAATTTAAGGTACTTGTTTCTAGGACCTTATTTTTATAACCATCCGTAACCAAGTTTTAATCGTATTAGGATAAGTCCACAATGCCATTATTTT
>ML781090.1:1699156-1727264 GCA_009831015.1 Picea engelmannii | reverse complement strand
TCCTGCACATTTGGTTTCCTGCAGGAGTAAAATATCAGGATGTTCTGTCTTTATGCATTCTCGGATGATCCGTTGCTTGGATCGTCCATTAAGGCCTCTTATATTCCAGGATATTGTCTTCATCATGTAGAAGATGGGGGGGGTGGAGGTATCCCTCCGAGAGCCTCTGAATTTGGCCGGAATTAATCATTAGGTGCCCTGCTTCCTTGATGAGTTGTTGTGCTGGTTTGCGCCCCCGCCTCTTGTTTTCCTTGGAGGATTTTTTACTTTCGAGGCTAGGATCAGCCATGACGCCTAGCCTGGCCGTGGATCCCGCTGTGGAGTCGGTAAATACTTTGTGCACTTTCCGTAGCTGTTCTACTGGGATATGCTACAAATCTTTCTGATTGAGGGCTTCCTCTAGTTTTTCTAGGTCTATTTCTTCCAGTTTTGTTTCGTTCATCAACATGTTGGTGTCTTCGTCCCGGCTAGACTGTGTTACCTGAGCAGTTTCCTTTGGACTGGCGCTATGAGGATCTTCAGGGATTTTTCCTTTTGCTTTCGAGGTTGCTTGAGGAGGGTTCTGAGAAGCCTGATCTTGCGGTGCTTGATTCAGAGCCTCAAAGGAATTCTTGGAGGGGTTCTTTGAGGTCGAACTCTGGTTCTATTTTTTAGAAGGGTTCTTTCTCCTTCCGGTTACGTTGGTGAAGCCGTCCTTCTGCTTAGGTTCAGAGGATTTAAGGGCTGAGGCATTCAAGGGGCAGTCTCTAAACAAATGGCCATGCTCATGGCATTTTCTGCATCGAAAGGGGATATGCTCGTAGTCAAGGGTTTGGTTCCAGTCATCATCCTGGTATTCCAGGGTGATGGAGCCCGGCAGGGGCTTTGATATATCCATGTAGATGCAGATGCAGGCATAAGATGTGTATTTTCTTATCTTGGTAGCCTCTGATGATTTTACATATTGTCCCAACGTGTTCCCTATGCCCATTAGTATTTCTTCCAGCCAGAATTCCCGGGGTAGTGAGTACAACCGGATCCAGACTGGAGCCCATGAGAAATCCTCTAGATCTGGGTTGAATTTGTCGGCCCAGAATCTCAGAAATAGACCTGCTGAGTTATAAAAGTAGGGTCCATTATCAAATATTTTGTCCTTGTCCTCAAGGTTATACAGGATTATTGTGAAAAATCCCTTGGAGCTGAGCTGAACCTCATAGTCTCCCTTGGGGTTCCACCAGTCTTTAATCCACCTGGAGAGGTCTCTTTCAGTCGGCCATAGGCCCAGGAATTTACCTATTAGTGCATGGTCCATCATAAATTGGGTATGTTCCCCCACCCTAGTCGATGTAATACGATAAAGTGGCGTTTTTTCCATTTGAGGAATACACTTACCTGGCAGCCAGTTTCTGGATGTTTGTGGGCGGGATGTGCTGGACTCGCTTTCCATTTCTTTGTTGGAACTGCGCTCCTGTGCAAAAAGTTGTTCCCTGAGATGTGCCGGCGGTTCAAAGGCCGGCCGCTTGGCCTGAAGTCTGGATCTACTGTTGGCGGCAATGTCGCTGTACGAGGGGGGTTTCCCCCCCCCCCGTCCGTGCTCATTGCTGGAGGTGCGAGAATCACGTGAGGGTTTGAGCTATAGAGCTAAAAAGGAGGAGACAGGATCAGAACGCCAGAGGGCGCATCAGGCGGTCACGGGTCGAAGTTGCAGTCGAGCGTTAGGGTTTACATCAGAGGGTTTTCGTTTCATGGTTGTAAAATATTACCTTAAGAAGAAGAGGCTAATTTTTGTTATGCATTTTGAATCGTAGCAAATTTTATTGATTCGATACATGTGTGGTTTTAATTTGATCATGATTATGACTTTTATTTTTCCTTCTAAATGCCAGGTTTGAAAAAAGAGAAGTCACCAGAAATTTCAGTGGGTTCTTCAATTATAGAGTCGCGAGGTAAATAATACTCAAAGAGACTGCATGTTTCTGCTTCTGTTCACCATCAGAAATCATATTTTTACAATTTTGTACTCCTAGAGAATAAAAGTCTTTCAAATATGGTCCCTGGAAACAACGCCAAAAAGGTATTGTTTCTGAGATTTTCCTAGGCTCAAAGACAATGTCAAGGCATCTCACAGTAATAATTCAATTGATTAAAATGACCTTTTAATACCCTAATTAATATGAGTATTCAATGAATATAACCATATATAAAGAGGTCTTATCTCATTCATAAAATGCATCAAAATATTAAATCACGAAAGGAAGAATGAAAGAAAACATAATTGAAATAGGGAGAAAGGTATTCAGTAAAAATAAATCTTACTCCTTATTCAACAAACGAAATAACAAAAAACTTATATATATCATGAAATTACTTGAAATTATAAGAAAAAATGTCAAAGGACAGGTCTTATTTTACTAACAGTAAAACAGAGGAAATTATGTACTTTTAAATCTTATTGCAGTGGAGGTTGTACCAAGTTGCAACAATTATGACATAAATAATTTGGTTAGAAGAAAATGGTTTATGAAAAAATAGAGAACATGTAAGAGGAAAACACAAAACTCCAAAAATGTATCTTGGAATCTCTTTATCTTCTGTAAAATAATTTTATTGAAATTTGTGAATAGTTTAGGGCCCAAAAGTCCCTTTACATTGAATTCTCGCCAGCCTTCACTGCAAGGAAAAGACCCTCTGGTGAAGTTTTTGTGGACACGCCTATAAAAATAACCCAAAACTTCGTTTATAGTGGATGATACTAGTGGAGGCGAGCGAACAAATATTTTAGTGGATGTTTTACGTCGATGCATTTATAAGTACATAAAGAACCAATGCGTTTTATACAACAGATGCATTGGTTCCCTCAAAACTAGCACACTGTAGCAGGGTTATTTCAAATAAAAAATTTATTATCCGGTGCTCTACGGAAATAATGACGCACTGGGAAATAATGACACACTGTAATATTGTTCTTTAAAATATCTCTGGTGCGAAACTTAACATTGGAAGCACCGATGCACTATTAGTAGAGCGCATCATTACATGGTTAAATAAAAATCGTTTATGCACCAATGTAGGATAGTGTCAAAGACTATATTCCGGTGCACTCCATTTTATCATGCACAACAATGCTCCAATATGGAGCACCATGTTAGGGTTAATTTCCAAATTTACGTGATGCTCTATGTAAAAATGGCCAAATCCAGGGCGTCTATTATTATACCGCACCGTGTCATGCTTAAACAAAAAAAATTGCTAGGTCCTTTTAGGTCTCGCTAGGTCGTTCTTCTATCTACGGTCCACATTAATCACAATGTACCTACACATAATTATTTTATTATTTTATAATACTATAAAATTCGACTGTTTCTAATTAAAATATGATTTAGCTCTAAATATATAACAAAATATAAAACCAATGTTTAACAATATAAATTTAATCTATATCAAAAATATTTACAATAAACACTATATGCAATTAAAGAAATGTTAAATGAATTATATACAAAGAAAATCTAGAATAAAACTCAAAAGTATATTCTATTAAAAATGTTTTGAATTTTTATTTAGAATTTTGATCTATGTTACAATGCTCTATTTAGATATGGAAAGATGGAAATGGTGAGAGTGGCATCAAAAATCATATGTGAGCTACCTCACTTGGAGTCAATTTTTTAAAGTTATCCATGGATGTTTAAATAGAGATACTCACTATTTGGGGAAGTTTACCAAGTTATGCCAAACAATCTCAGTCCCCAACTTTATGGAATCCTTTGAGAAATTATCCATCCATACTAAGAACTTAATAGACTATTTCTATAAAGAATGTTTCATTAGTGGCCCGAAGGAGGAGATTCAAGCACAAGTTTAAATGCATCATTCGTCTACATGGTTAGAAGTGACTCGAAGGGACCTAGAAACATAGATAGTGATTAATGCACAAACAAAAGAAACATCATTCATTCCATGCACTCATCCTCCCCAGAGTAATTCCCCAAGAAAAACTTCTAGTCGTCCCTTCAAACTACAACGGTTGTCTCTAGAATAAATGGAATACCACCAAAGACGTGGACTCTGCTAGAATTGTGATGAAAAATATTCTCCAGGTCATTTATGTAAAAATTAGAATGTTTTCCAAATTGATATGAACATTCGAACCTTGACTGAAAACAAAACTACTGAAGTGACACCAAAGTTATAGGTTGAAGACACAAACACTCACACTTAGGTGGATATCGAACCTACATTCCCTCATGAAGAACCCCTAATATCCATGCATGCATTATTAATCATTTTGACTCCATAAACCTTGATACTCATAGACTATATCAAGCACCAGAAATCCTAGTTATTGATGATCTCCTAGATGAAATTTATGGAGAAAAGTCTTTCACTAAGATTGATTTGTGTTCAAGATACCACCAGATCAAGATGAAAGAGACAAACATCCTTAATATAGCCTTCAAAACACATGGAGGTCATTATGAGTTTTTAGTAATTCCTTTCGGTCTTTGTAATGATCCATCCACTTTCCAGAGCCTCGTGAACAAGATTTCCAAACCCTTATGATGCAAATTTTTTTTGGTCTTCTTTGATGATATCTTGATCTAATATAGAAAATCATGGGAATGACACATAGATCATGTTGATAAGTCCTTGCAACTCTTGAGATAACCAATTATTCATGAGGCACTCCAAATGTTCTTTTGGGGATCATGAGGTTGAATATTTGGGTCACATTGTAAGTCAAGAGGGGTATGATTTGATCCCAAGAAAGTGTTGGTTATGCAAGATTCACCCCATGCCAAAAAATGAAGAGCTTGATGGAATTCTTAGGATTTACAGGCTACTACAGGAAATGTTTCAAAAATTATGGTAAAGTTGTAGCTCTCCTAACTTCACTCCTTAAAAGGAATGCATTTTTCTAGAGTGAGGTAGCAACACATGATTTCACTACTTTAAAGGATGCCATGTGAACTACTCCAGTATTAGTAGTGTTAGAATTTAATAATATTTTTGTCTTGAAATGTGATTCCTTAGGCAAATGTATTAGAGTAGTATTGAGGCAAGAAGGTTGCCTCTTGGCATTCACCAGTAAGCAATTATGTGACCACAATTTGGGAAAATCCACATATGAGAAGGAATTGTGTTCTAGCCTTCATGTAGTGCAAACTTAGAGATCATATCTCATATGGAGGTATTTTCATATCAATACTAACCATCGTAGTCCAAATTACTTCCTTGAACAATGGTTTTCATCACCAAATAAACATAAATGGGTCACTAGGATGTTGGGATAGGATTACAAGACCATATATAAGAAGGGTAAAGAGAATGTTGTGGCTGATGGTTTATCTAGATAATTTGAGGAGGATGGGTCACTCCTTTCCTTATCATTACCAGTTCCATGATGGATTGAGGAATCCTACGGGAATGGATATAAAAAAATGCATTAATGTATCTCATCCAATGGATTCAGGTAGATCCCAACCCACCTAAAATTTATACATGGAAATAAGATACATTACGTTATAAAGGCCGACACATTATTCTGGAAAAATATTCAACCCTAAAAAAATGAGTCTTGGAGGAGTTCCATTCATCATTGATAGCAGGTCACTCTAGATTTCATAAATCCTATGAAATAACTAAGAATGAATTCATCTAGGATGGCATGAAAATAAATATCCAAGATTTTATAGCATTATGTGACACTTTCCAAATAAAAAAGGAGAGACGGTTAAGATAGTAGGGACATTACAACCACCAACAATACCAACACAGATATGGATAGACATTTCAATGGATTTTTTTGTGAGACTCCCAAAATCAAGTAACAAGTCAATCATCGTAGTGGTTGTTGACCATGTTTCAAAATCTACTCATTTTTGTCTCCTAGATCATCCTTTCACTACTTCCTCAATGACCCAAGCCTTCATGTATCAAATCTTTAGGCTACATGGTATGCCCACTTCCATTGTCTCGGATTGGGACCCCACATTCACCAGAAAATTTTGACAGGAGATATTGCAAATTAAAGGTACACAATTGAATATGATCATTACATATCATCCTCAAACTAATGGTCAAACAAAAGTGGTCAACAAGTTCTTAGAAACCTATTTGATATGATTTTCTTTCAAAAATCCACACCAATGGGCACAACGGATTCCCATTTCCAAATGGTGGTACAATATCACTTATCATGGAGCTATAAAAATGACACCATATGAAGTTGTTTATGGCCAAAAAGATGTCAATGTCATCTAGGAGGATATTGGTGGCCACCCACCTATTCCAACTGGCTCCTCTTGTCAGCTTTTAGTGCAGCACATTCTTCTGTACTTCTTCGTAATTGTGGGTTCTACACTTTTGGGGCTATCTGAATCCCTACACATCTTCTAGGTGGATATTGGTGGCCTCCCACCTAATCCAACTGGCTTATTTTGTATGTTTTCATGTCATCACATCTTGTTGTACTTCCAGGTCCATTTTGGGGCCCCAAACAATGTTTTTTTTTTTTTGGCTCGCCATAGTCAAACTGTATATAGATTCAAATTTTGATAGTTTAATGTGTATTTCTCGAAAATACCTTTCCAAAGGGCTATCACACACCTAAAACTAAGATCGTATGCAAAAGTTACGACCCTTGGAAGTTAATGTACTAACTTACCCAAACAAGGCCCACATGACTTTTGGCGTTTCATCTCCTAGGGTTAGGTTTTTAGATGTCTAGGGTTTTGACATTCATGTTTATCATAAAAAGGCCTTTAGAGCCTCACTGTAATCATATTCTTGTGAATGAGCGTAGCCTTCACATCTCTTATCTGTAACGTCCCCATCTAGTACGACCCCTACGATGTACAACCGGTAAAAGCACCCATAAAAACTTTCTCCCTCTTTTAAAAAAAAAAAAAACTCTTATCACACTTTTTAGTTAACTTGCACTTGATACAAATGGTGTTGGTGCAGGGTTATAGTATTCTATATGAATCCTGCAAAGGGTCAACATCGTATTAGATTGAGATAACCTCAAATGCCATTTTCTTAAGCCAAACTTGAATTTCAAAATAAAGTATCTCACCTAAGTCCACCATCTCAGAAACTTGTTGGTGAGTTTATGCTTCACTCTATAACTCTCTTTTATAGATTTATAGTCACAACACAATCACCCATAGATAAAACTATACAAACCATTTCATTATTATCATGCTGTATAAGCAACTTACGATTGAAAAACTATAAGGGTGAATCTAAGAAGGTGTCACACTTTTTGGTAAGATGGGAGGGAAAAACTAGTGAGGGTGGAGACACTCATTTGAGGTCTTTTAGCTCTTGATTAAGAGATAGAAAAATCCCTTAATTGATGATTTGTGTGAAAATAATTTAAGTCTTGATTGATGAATAAATTAATCCTCAGAGATTAAAATAAATAACTCATCCAAGATACCACCATTGATTGTGCCATATGGTATAACCTAGTCATATCCTCTCTCCATCTCCACATATGACTTTCGGATACCACCTTTTCCATGCTCACAATCATAATCCTTTAAATTAGTGAGGCCTTTTCCCACAACCTTCGCCCTATAAAATAATAGCCTAGATTTCAGTTGAGTATGTCAATTTCCTATAACAATTTAAAGGTCAGATAATCTTAGAACTAGTATAACAATTTAAAAGTAAGATGATCTTAGAACTAGTAGGGTGATTCGTAATCTTTTGTGTATATGTGTTTTTTTAGGATCAGTAATTTCATTATTAATTTGTGTATATATGTTCAATAATTGAACATGGATGTTACCAATTCATTTTTGCATCTGAGATGCATATATATATCTTAATATAGGAATTTTAAAAATTATTAATTCAATATTTAGATTTTAAATATACCGCTTCAAAATTTTGCAACTTCGGCATGCATATAAAACCTATGTTTACATGGATTTGTGATGTTTAAGTACCAAACCGAAATTGTCGAAGAAGATTTAAGTATGAAACCTAATTTTACATGGGTTTCATGCAAAAGAATTAAGATTCGTTTCAATTCTATGGTCTCTCCCTAAAAGCATTTGGAAAATTCATATTTACTAATAAATGAAATTGTAAAAGAGATATCACAATTATGCATATTAATTTATAAGCACCGATCATAATTTGAGAATTGTTGGATAAACGAACTTTCACTGGGTCCATTTACATATATTTAGGACAGTGTGGGGTGTTGTCTCTTTACTGAACTTTTAAAGAGAATGTCCGAACAACAGTCCATGGCATCCTTGGTAAATTTTGAAGGACAATGTTGTTAGGACAACAGTCGCATAAAACTACACAGAAAAGAAACACTAAACCGTAAAGATTTCACTAAACCACCTGGATAGTTTAGGAATTATTATTTTTAGGTAAAGAGGAATAAGAATAGCAATACATTCATGGAGATTCTCAAGAGATAAAATCATCAAACAAGATTCCCATAGCGTCCATTTGAGATCATATCGATCTCCTGTTATGAAATGGACTGACCATAATTCCAAGGGTTCTATTAAAGAATTACAACGTCATTTCCAAAAGAGAGTAAATGCAATTTCTGTTAAGTCATGTCCTTCAAGTCATAACAAGTCGACTGAGATACAAAAATGTATTTGCAAATAAAAATTGGTACAGTGGCCCAGACTGTTGGGTAAACATTAAAACTCACTACAGATTCTTGTCATCTTCTTGTTAACGGGACTGCGAATTGCCCAAAACAGTCAAGATTATCAGCAAAGAACGAAAACTCTCTCAACAGAAATTATATAGGACATGAAGATGAGTGTTGATTAGGGTATTTGAGCCTCCTAAAAGAATGATTGGAGCATTCATCGGAGGTATATAACAAGAGAGAATTGTGTTTATGTGTTATCCCCTTTAGTTAGGACTTCACCCAGTGTAATTTTTTTGGCCAAATTTCATAAGATTTCAGGATTCTTCATAAGAAGCTTTTCTAAGTTTTATTTTTATTAATTAATAAGAGGATATAGAAATTAACATGTAATAACTTTGATACTCTCAAATGCAAATGATCTGTTCCACACAACAGCAAAACGCAGAGCAAAATTAAAGGCAAAACGTGCCCAGTCAACAGCCAACGCATCAAATTAAAGGCAGACGTAACCACTCAACCTCAACGCAGTCATCCAGATACCAAACGCTACACCGTAAGGGAAAAATGTGGTCAATATGGAAGCAACAGTAAGGATTAAAATCCCTTGTAACAGTAAAATCGTGGTCAACCTGGGTAAAAGCATAAAAACATATATACAACGCAGTCATATTAATGCAATAGTGGTCATTCCGGTTATCAATCCACTATCCAAGAACCACATATATTTGATGCTCAACCAGAACATTTTGGTACACTACCCATGATTTGCTATCAACGATAATGTTGCCTATCACTTTAAACATTGACTCCTTATTACAAATTCTCAATATAAAATCGTACAAAAATAGAATAGTAGATCGCAGTCATCAAGTAGGAAAAAAAAGCAGTCAATAACTAAGGGATCTCCGTCAGTAAAATAACGAAATCGTAGTCCATACATCAACCAGGGAGATCTCAACAAGTGTAAATCGTAATGGAATCAAAAATGAAATGCAGACAACTAAAAGGCCCAATTCACCAGGTACTCAAGCTATGGTTGTGGTCTTAAGGTGGCAATCACTAGATCATTTTATCCAGGGATGGAATGAATTCTTTATGAAAAAACAAACGCAAGCCATATGCTGACAAGGAGTACACCAAATAAAAGAAAAATATAGAGTTAAAAATTTAGGGAAATAGGAATGATAACAAGGAAAAAATTTCTCCACAATAAAAGGTGCAAGGATCCTCAATCACTCAGGGGTAAACGACAGAGGTAGATGGTTGACAGGAACGTCCTACGCTCACCATCCTCGCATATAAAAGTAGGGCGTTGAGATCCATAGATCTTTTAATGCTAAAGCGACGACCGTAGATCAGGCTCCTGGCCGACTGCTCAGGCGAAGACTGGCGAGCTAGGGACGAAAGCTAAGCAACCACGAAGGACACAATCAAAACAACAAGGTGGTCTAGACATGCGGGAAAACGAAGGCCATGGGAGTCAACAACCATCTAGCTAAGCTAAGGAAATTTTGGTTGCCAATTTAAAAAAAAAACATCATTTTACCCTTCCATTAAATAAGCAGATCCAAGCATAAATCCTAATACATTCTACCATACAAAAATGAAGAGAGCGTACCGTTGCCTATTCGCCCGCTTCGAATGACGTCCCACATGCTCCGTGCAACTCCTGCTCGCCAACCATCGAGACTTCACCGGTACCTCCCAGCCCAAGCCGCAAAGGGGCCACACACACTATCCAGAGGTTTCTTCTAGCTCCCAGCTCGCCTCACAAGGCTGAGCTACCACTCCTCACCGAGCTGGGTATCCCAACTCCCACAAGTTAAGTCAGTCAAGTAGATATTTCTACAGTGTAACGTTACGCAAATAGAAGATGGTCCTTCATCCTTCTCATTCCTTCATTATATAGAGTTTCGAACTTCCTTTCTTTCCTAAAATCTCATTTAATTAAAGTGTTTAAAAATAAATTCCTAAAAATTATTCTCTGTACAAGTGTCACCCATCCCCTACATTCCTCCAATAATTAATTTCTTTAATTAATTAATTATATTATTTCCCTCACCCACCTAGAGTTACTCCTAGAATCACTCCTAGGTGTCCCCAAATTCCCTTACAGGTTTTAAATGATTTCCCTATTATGAAATTACTAATTCAGTTTAAAATTAGAAATCTCTTAAATGGTAGATTCTTTACTAAGTTGACTTTCCTCTTTTCCCTTAAGTTCCCCTTTTTCCCTTTTTATGTTACCTCCTTTCCCTAGTTTCCTAATTTTTTTTTATTTTCCCTCTTTCCCCTTTTTACTTAGAACTCAAAAAGGCAGGTGTGAAAATTACCCCTTTTTCCTTTTCTTATTTAATTAGTATATTTTAATTTATTAAGGTAATAAAACAATTTAAATTTTAATCCAACATAATTTTTGAAACAATTTATTTCTTACTCCCTTCATGTTACAAGAATTAAGGAAGATCATAATTATTATTCATGTGGTTTATTATTATTATTATTATTATTATTATTATTTTATAGAGAGATAAAAATTTACCACTAGCATAGTTTAGACTTAAACCTTAGATTTTTGTATTGGGCGACATTTAATTAGGGAATTTTTTTTAAGAATACTTAACACGTTATTCGTCCTAAGGCCATCTGGGTTCATTCCTCTATCATCAACAACACGACGTGCCCTTCAGGACGCACTAGGTGCTCCAAGGGTGTTGCTCGCCTCATTTGTTCCCTTGCGCGATGTGCCCTTCAGGATGCACTATGTGCTCCAAGGGTGCCACTCGCCATTCTCCATTTTCCTTGTGCGATGTACCCTTTAGGATGCACCATGTGCTCCAAGGGTGCCACTCACCTCTTGACTGAATTGGTAGACATCAATAACCCCTGGAGTCAATACTCTGCCAGGTGAACTTGTGGGAGACTAAGGGCCTCTAAGGAATAAGGCCCGCTCCTTATTGCGCGCCCCTTAAAATCATCATGAGCGATTTTTGCAGTCTGCCCTCACGACATCGTGGGTCTTCTCGAACTAGGTAACCGTTAACGTACATTTCAAGCAACGATGGGAGTTATAGTAGGCTGTGGAAGGGCTGTTGTCCACACCTCTCCCTCAACATATCTAGTCGTCATGGGTGACCCCTTTACTCCATATGTGAGTCTGGTCGGCAAGCTATCGTCAGCCTGCATCATCAACAAATCATGTCAGAACATATCCATATCGTACCATATAATTAGGTGCACTAATATCACAGTAAAACAATCAAACCTCAATGGTACACTCCCTGACTCGATCTAGAGTCCAAGGGGTTCCATCGATGCCTCTGCATCCTCGAGGTCCAAAATCCTTCACACTCAGTAAACCGAGTCAATAGCACCTGTCTATGTCAATGCAGTAAAACAACATGTCATCAACCCATAATGCCTCATAATCAAATCAAGGGTTTTAATAGCATAATAATCTGGATCACTTGCGAGCAAGTGTCCTCAAAGAATAAGTTCGCTCAGTGCGCTAGAGAGGGATGTTACATTATCAGAGATAAATATGCCACCATTCTAGCAGGTCTTGCACTCTGTATTTTTATAGTCTTTTTACAATTCTTTGATTAATAGAAATAAATTATTGTTATATTTCTCTATTTCTGGAAATTTTCATGAGTATTTCATTACAATATATCTTCTTTCATTTCGTTCCAAAAATAATCTGGATCAGTGGTATCAGAGCATGCTGCTCTTGATCATTTTTCAGTGCATGTCCCCGACGAGGTCCGAGTATAGCCAGTTGGGTCTCGAGTTTGTCTCTCTTGAGTAAAATCACTCTCGCATGCCCAATAAACCCTCGATGGCGATAGAAAAGAAAAACAATAGAGAAAAATATTCTACTAACCTATTTCTTGAGAAATCTCTCGCACGACAAATGAACGAAATGATGGATAATTTTTCATACATGTTTCAATGACTGTCGATAGCAATAGGCACATGTTCATCAAGTGACCATTTTGGAGGAACCTCTCCCTTCAAGGTACAAGTTAATTTTGATATTCCCATATTTGAAGGTCAGATAAATGCGGATGCCCTAGAAAAATGGTTAAATCTATTAGAAGGTTATTTCTCTGTTCAAAATTTTTCTGACAAGGAAAATATCACCTTCACACTCCTCAAGGCTCTCCCCCATGTCAAACATTGGTGGGAAATTTACTGGGAGAAAATTTCCATAGAGGAATATGGAATATATGGGGTCGAGCCCACTTAGAATTTTTTTGTGGATGCGTTCAAAGAATAGTACTATCATGTTGATAACTATAAAGACCAATACATGAAATGGACCACACTGTGGAAAGAGAAGAGCCAAACAGTGCCAGAGTTCATAAATAGTTTCAAGACCTTGCACACCAAGATCGGTATCAAAGACTCTAAGTGACATCTGGTTCTGAAATACCATGGGGCTCTGCATAGGTACATCCAAACTGAAATGGGTTTCCTAAACATCTCATCAATGGGATTTGCCTATCGATATGTTGTCAAAATCAAGTAGAAATTTAGGCACTAGAACAATTGGGAATTTGGGTCTACAAATCTGCAACAACCAAAGCATGGCAAAGATAGACCTAACCAAAAACCTCTAGACAACCATTCCAAGACACATGACTAAAAGTGTAAAGTAAAGACGAAGAATGACACTGGGAAGTGGTGTGACTTCCACAAAATCCTCTGGCATAACACCGATGAATGTATCTCGAAATAGTCATTGGTGGCCGAGCTCAAAGACACGGAGCCGAACCCTGATTTAGAATTCGATCCATAACATATTGAAAATAGACAGATCATCAATGCAGACCCGACTTCTATTGTCGTAACCACAATAATTCAACTAGAAGAACCAATAGATCCTGAAGAGGGGTAGTGCCTCTTCCATTAACATATGTGCGTGAAGGGGACCCCATTGCATTTCATTGTTTATAATGACAAACAAAAGAACCTCATATCATCCAAGTTCATCAAATAGTTGGGTTTTTCGAAAACACCACACCAACAACCATACAACATCGGGTGGCTTCACCAAGGATGTGATATTTGCATCAGCTAGCAATGTTGGCTATCCTATGGCATCCATCCCTTCAAGGATGAGGTGGTATGCCATATTTCCCCTCTTTATTTCTGTGATGTTGTTTTGGGCCAACCATATATTTGGAAATGTCATGTTGTCTATGATTCTAGAACTTGTAGTGTCATTATTACTCTGGGAGGTCATCTCTACAGGATACCAGAGGTAGTTCCAACTATTTCTCCACCAAACCAGCACCACAAGGTAATCTCTCATACTGAAAAATTCATCCTCTTCAGAGTCTGTTCAAAGGATGTAAAAAATACCACTACAACCATTGCAGTCTGAACACCTTATATCCAACAAAAACTGATTGTCTAAGAGACAAAAGATATTGTTTCTTCACCTACAATGGTTCCTACACAATGCCCCATCCAACCCAGAGACAATAGGTTGGTGGGACAAATTCAACCCCTCCAGCAACAAGTTTGTGATAGTCTTCCACAAGCCAAGAAGCACAACTTCTCTAATAAGGCATGCAGCTCACCAATCTTCATATTCAGAAAATTATTTCCCCTCTTCCCTGGGCACTCAAGTAAATGGATACCATTGCTTCTTAAGGCGGGAGGATTGATCCAGATTGATATTGGTGGCCACCCACCTCTTCCAACTTGATCCTCTTGTCATATTTTAGTGCAACACATTCTTATGTTCTTCTTTGTAATTGTGGGTTCTACACTTCCAGGGATGTCTGAATCCCTACACATATTCTAGGTGGATATTGGTGCCCTCCCACCTAATCCAACTAGCTTATTTTGTATGTTTTCATTTCAACACATCCTGTTGTACTTCTAGGACCGTTTTGGGGCCCTAAACAATGTTTTTTGGCTCGCCACAGTCAAACTATAGACGAAGTCAGATTTTTGGTGGCATAATGCGTATTTCTCGAAAATACCTTTCCAACGGGCTATCACGCACCTAAAACGGAGATTGTATGCAAAAGTTACGACCCCGAGAATTTATTGTACTAACTTACCCAAATGGGGCCCACATGACTTTTGGCGTTTCATCTCCTAGGGTTAGGTTTTTGGATGTCTAGGGTTTTGTCAGTCCTGTTTATCATAAAAAGGCCTTCATAGCCTCATTGTAATCATCTTCTTGTGAATGAGTTTAGCCGTCACATCTCTTCTTAGAGATAAATATGCCACCATTCTAGCGAGTCTTGCACTCTGTACTTTTACAGTCTCTTTACAATTCTTTCATTAATAGAAATCAAGTATTGTTGTATTTCTCTGTTTCTGGCAATTTTCATGAGTATTTCATTGCAATATATATTGTTTCATTTTGTTCCAAAAATAATCTGGGTCGCAATGGAATCCCATGCACTAAACACCTCCAAGTTTCATACAATAGATAGAATGCTCCACACCAAAGAAGTCATTGTCTATATCCTTAAGGACAAGTTGGTTATGGTGCAAAATCAAATGAAAAAACAAGTTGATAAACATATATATAAACATTATTCAAGTGTTTATTCTCCTATATCCTTATAAATAGACATCACTCAAAGATAAATTTCCCTAGAATCTAGCTCCTAAGTTCTATGGTATGTTGGGTTAAACTTGACTCGATGAAAGAGCTAATGAGTAGGTCAACAATAGTTGTTTTTAGGACCATGGTTTTGGTAGCGCATGGTATTATGTCCATGGATTGCATAATGAAGCCTTTAAATAGTCTTAGGATACTCCATTGTAATGAACTTGGAGGTGAGGGGTGAAGGTTCACTTGGCTACCTTGGTCATATTTGGTCATGGGAATAAATATATCTTTGGCTCATTTTTCTCGTAAGCATTTTCCAAGGTAAATCATGTGTCAATGATGTGTGCATAATTTTATTTTATTTTATTTTATGTTTTTTGTTGATAGTTTATTATTTCTCTTGTAGAGTTTTTGAGATACCTACATATAAGATCTAACTAACAATGAAACATACACAACTTGCAAATGGCGTGAAGAGAAGACAAAAATGGAGGAAATAATGAAATAATTTCTATTAACTGAATGAGAGAAATGATAAAATATAAGTGATATACTCTATATCACACAACTAACTCCCCATAGTAGTCAAATAATGCACATTAGGAGTGTTCTAGAGAGATCTGACACACACCGGTAGTTACTAGAGTCAACTTCCACCTATTCCTAGTTAATTGGCCACATGGTTGTTAGTTAACTAGTCAAACCAAAGTGAAATGAGGAGGATATCACTCACACATGTGGAATGTGCCTCACTAGTGATGATCCCAATGCAAGTGTGTATTACTAGTGATAATCACGAGGTTAGTATGCAACACTTGGTGGTAAAACCGATGTTGACATGCAACACTTCACTCAACTAGTCTGACTGAACAGTAATTAAGACTTGGGTCGAGGGTATGTGGCACCCTTGTCTAGGGGAGAATATTCTCAATGAGGGGAGAATATCTCAGACTAAGGGACCCTCAACATAGCCAAATAAGCTTAGGAAAAGAAAATAAAAATAAATCCTAGGTGTGTGTAATATCTCCAACACCCCCCTTGAACACTACTAGGGAGTATACATAATGGATGGGTCTCGGAAATAGAGGACGTGTTAGGTACCAATGAACAATGCAAATAATGAACACTAAAATAAAATGAGGAAAGAGGGAAAATCTCATGGGAAACCCCACCCCCCCCTAAAAAGACAATGTATCAAAAGAAGAGAAATACAATTGTTAGGAAACTACATCCTTTACTCCAAGAAGATCATGCAAACTATGGGATTTTTGTTCAGTGAAAGTCTTGGTGAAGATGTTGGTAGTATTCTTGTTGAAAGGGAAGTATTACAAATTTATGACCCTGTCATGAACGAGCTCCCTGATAAAATTCATATGGATCTCAATATGTTTTGTCTGTTCTCTTTGTAATGGATCTCGATAGAATTTGAGTGTACTCTGGTTGTCACACCAGATCACAATCGGATGGTTGAACTGAATGTTGATCTCAGTGAGGAAGTTCTGTAGTTAGATTTCCTGGATGGTGATGTTGATTGCTCCCCTGTACTATACATATAATGAAGATAAATCAATAGTTGACTACTTTTTACTTGACCAACAGATTGGGTCGGATCCCCAACTCAACATGTACCCGTAGGTGGACTTGTGATCGATTCCATCACTAGCCCAATGAGAATAAGTGAAGCCTATGAGATCCAACTTGCAACTTGCTGCATAGTGGATCCCATAATTGATGGTACACTGAATGTATATGAGGATGTGCTTGGAAACCTTCAGTGTCACTCATGCGACTCCTGCATGTGCTTGGAGAGTACCCCTACTACATATGATAGATCTGGTTGGGTGTGGGTGAGATAGATAAGGCTCCCCACAAGTATTTGATACAAGTTGTTGTCCAACATTGGTGTATCCTGACCATCCTCAAGTATAACCCTAGATAAGAAATATGTAGGTACAAAATTGCAGTCTGCCATGTGGAATCTCTCCATGAGATCCCGAGCATACTTAGCCTGAGATAGATTGATGCCTAAAACATATTTTCTGATCTTGAGACCAAGAAATAACTAGAGTGGAACCATTCTCATCTTCTAAAACCTGTCATGAATAATGCCCTTGAACAAGGAAATCATTGAAATTGAGCTATAGGCGATCAAAAGATCATCCACATATAGGAATAGGATCAAAAGTGAGTCAGTCATCCTTGGCATGCAGACATTTGGAGTAGGTTTTCATCTAACAAAATTATTCGATCAAATAAAGAAGGATTCCATATTTCTATACCATGATCTAGGAGCCTACTTGAGGCCATAGAACGACTTTTTGAGTCGACACATTAAAGATGATTTATGTATGAATCCAGGTGTTTGCTCCATATAAATATCCTCTGAGAGATCAACATGAAGAAAATCATTCTTCACATCCATATAATGTACTTTCCATCCCCTAGCTACTCTAATGCCAAGGTACAACTTGATAGAATCCACATTTTCTAGTGTTGCAAAAGTCTCATCATAGTAGATCTCGTGGATCTGCTGAAATCCCTTAGAAACTAGTCTTACCTTTTGTATGCTCACATGTCCATCCACTAAATTTTTTTTCTTGTAGACCCTTTTGAATATGACAATATTAATGTCTAAAGTAAGTAGAACTAGATCCCAAGTCTAGTTCTCGACGAGAGAGTTGTACTCCTCCTTCATGGCTACTTCCCGGAAGGGGTTCTCTACAACCTCTTTGTAGGTCTGCAGGTCTAAAGACTGAACCATATAATAATGTGGATTTATCCTGGGTTTAGTGGAAGTGAGTACATGAGCAGGATCCTCAAACTAATATCTGGTCCTCCTCGCATCCGTTGGATCCCCAACAAGGCCTCCTGCATCCTGAAGTGTGGAGTGTGCCCACTTGGGCATCTGCTCTGGCTCCTCATATTCATGTATTGAATCTGCATCTAAATGATTTGACTGTGCATTTGTATCCCCTGAATCCTCTGACTCTATATAAAAAATTGGATTTATGGTGTGATATGAATGTGTGGACTCATCGTCCACAACTGGTGGAAGTAAAAAGGCCTCTACATGTGGCTCATGTGGAGCATGTGAGGTACTTTCCTCAAAATGGACATGTCACTCAATGATGAGTTGGTATGTAGAGGGATCAAGTAATATGTGTCCATTCACACCATCAGTATAGTTGAAAAAGATGCATGGGTGTCTATGTGGATCTAATGTTTTCCTCTTCTCATAGCAAATGCAGGCCCATGCTCATGATCCAAATATGGAAGTGGGTGACTTCTAGTTTGTTTCCACTCCAAGCCTCGAAAGGATTCCTATCCTTAACATATCTGTGAGGGGATATTTTTAGAATGTGATTGGCACAGTTAAGTGCCTTAGTCCAATTCTTGGGAGGAAGTTCCTTTGCATGTAGCATGGAACTAGCCATCTCTTTGAGAGATCTATTTTTCTGGTCAGCAACCCCATTTTGTTGCGGAGTATATGGTATTGTGTGTTGCAACTATATCCTAGCCTCAAGAATTTTTTTTTGAACATATTGTTTTACATATTCCCCCCCCTTTATATGTACGAAGGGCTCTGATATTTCTCCCTGATTGAGTCTCAACAAGTTCTTTGAACTCTTTGAGATGATCAAATACCTCAGAGTTCTGCCTAAGAAAAAGTACCGAAATATAATGTGAGTAATCATCCAAAAATGTAAGCACATACCTTGCCTTGTTGATATATGGATGTGGGAATGGACCCATGAGATCACTATGAATCAGATCCAATGGAGAGGAGGCCTTGTGATTCTTCCCCTTCTCAAACTTTTCTTAAGGATGCTTTCCAAGGACACACCCTTCAAAAACCCCTTCAGAAAAGTGGATATCAGATAACCCAGTGACCATCCCTTTCTTGCTAAGTTGTTGCATTTACCTGAAGTTCAGGTGTCCAAACCTCTCGTGCCATAATCTACTATTGTCATCAACATGCATGATTAGTACAGAGGAATCAAGTTCAATAAAATTAGAAAATGTGTATAATTAATATTTATGATTTACCTCCTCGACAATAATTTTGGATTTTTCTTGCATGTCAAATATGAACATAGAGTTTGGTGTGAACTCCACCTTTTTTACTAAGCCTGAGTGTGTAATATAATACAATGAGAGAATATTCATGGAAAATTGAGGAACATGTAGGTCATTCTCGAAGCTTCCATGATCTATTTCCACTCTCCCTTTTTTGGTGACCTCGATTGGAGAGTCATCCCCCATGAGGACAGGAAGCTCCATGCATGCAGTTATAATATATAGAACATCCTTTGGTTTTTCTATGTGATGGGAAGTGCCTGAATCTTCAATCCATGTGTCAGGTGAAGAGTGACTATCTACTAATGTATGAGAATTACCTTTCCTAGGGACTTTATCTTCTGAATTTTTCTTGGCAACTTCGGGAATGTGATCCTAAAGGTTGTTTTTTATAAATAATTTGAGCCATCTAATCAATTTTCTTCTTCATGCATGCAGATTTTGGATGGTTCCTGTGATTGTAGTAACAACATTTCTTCCCTTTCTTGATTTTTCCACCTTCGGAACCAAAGGAATCATTGAAGGTTTTGTAGTATCCTTCAGTCTTTGAATCTGCATGTGCCTTTTGGTTGCCTTTCTGTTTGGATTTAGGATTTTTAGAGATTATGTCATCATGCACAACAAGTGCATGTCACTTTGGGCCCTTGATTATGCCATTTTGAATGAGCTTATATCCTAATCTTGTGTCAAAGCCTCAATAAATTTTGACAATGAAAGCATGGTCCGGATTGATCCTGCGGTGAATATGTTAGAATGAAATGTGGAGACAAATGCATTATATTTTGGTCCAACTTTTTCCATGATAGCAAGACTCATTTTTTTTCCTTCTTTTGATTTGTCGATACCATAGTCTTTCAATTCACAGAGGAGAGATTTAAATTTGGTGAAGAAATCTTGGAGATTGTTAAAGTTCTTCAAATCCAAGGAGTTCACTTCTACTTCTAGAAAATGGCCCCTCATTTATTCCTTATTTCCAAAGAGACCAACCAATGTGGTCCATATCTCATTTGGTGTCTTGCATGCATCAATGTAAAACCATAGGTTGGGAGAAATATACATGCATAGGAGACCGTATGCCTTGTCCATGTGGTTGAAGTATTTTTATTTTTCCACTTCTGAGGTGGGTTATGTTTATGTGTCCATGCTTTTCCAATACAAGCCTTTACCCATGATCATGTGGGTAACTCTTGTCTTACAGTCAAAGTAGTTATATAGCATTACAATTGCAGATGTGGGAAATTCCATCTATCTTGTTTCTTTGTTCCTTCTTTAGTATGTGAAAAATTGTGCTAATGACAGTCCTTGCTAGTGTCATGTGGAATATGATACCATGTATATTTTATGAGATACTTGCATATAATATCTATCTAACAATGAAACATACACAACTTGCAAATGGTGTGAAGAGAAGACAAAAATGGAAGAAATAATGAAAAAATTTCTATTAACCGAATGAGAGAGATGATACAATACAAGTGATATACTTTGTATCACAAAATTAACTCACCATAGTAGTCAACTAATTCACATTAGGAGTTTTATAGAGAGATATGACACACACTGGCAGTCATTGGAGTCAACTTCCACCTAGTCCTAGTTAACTATCCATGCGGTCATCAGTTAAATAGTCAAAATAGAGTGAAATGAGGAGGATATCACTCACACATGTGGAATGTACCTTCATGGTGATGATACTAATGTAATTGTGCATTACTGGTGATGATCTTGAGGTTATCATGCAACACTTGGTGATAAAACCAATGTTGACATGCAATACTTCACTCAACTAGTCTAACTAAACAGTAATTGAGAATTCACTTGAGGGTATGTGGCATTGTTTTCTAGGGGAGAACATTCTCAATGAGGGGAGAATGTCTCAGACTAAGGAACCCTCAACATATCCAAATAAACTTAAGAAAATAAAATAATAATAAAATGCTAGTTTATTATTTCTCTTACAGGATTTTCTTATTCCTAAAAACTAATATTAGAGCCATTGTGAGGAGATCGCATCCACCTCAAAGAAATTTCAAAATATTGTTTGATATTGGATCCACGATTGCATGGGGAGGAGATCATATGGGTAGGTTGTATTCATCTCCAAAATTAGAGGCAAAGATGATGGGGTACTTGGAAATGGGAGGCTTCATGTTCGACAACACATTTATTCCAACAGAGGATGGATACCTTCAGTAACCACTCAGACAACTAGATCAAATATGAACACGCCAATGTTTTGACATGGTAAAACCCCTATGGGGAAACATCCATGGCCCCAACCAACATGGTCACTTGGAGAAATTTATTAATGAAAAATAAAAATATTATTGAGAGATTTACAAGAGAGTTTCTCACAATCAATCATCGGCAAATGGACCTCCATGCTCTTTAAATAGAGATTATGGATCAATCAAGTGTTAATCCACATATCAATGTGATCATTAATATTGAGGGTTATATTAACCTTCATATCACTCCATGTCAGTAACATATCATGACTGTCATATTACCTAACTACAAATTCATACTAATGCATACTAAATAAACACACATTTTACCTAACAACACATTAGACCAAGTTGATCTTAACTAACTTCTAAGATTATAAATATCCTAACATCCTCCCTTAAGAAAAACTTGGGATAGGATTTAAGTATTTACAAAGGAGACACAATAGGAGAAGGAAGGAGGCATTAGATCTTATCCCCCCTTAATGACAACTTCTTGAACTCCTAACATAGATCAAAGTTTGAAAAACTTCTCTTTTGTAAGAGACTTTGCGAAAATTCCTGCAACTTGATCTTCTGTAAGGTAGAAGAGCACTTCAATAACTCAATCATGAATGAACTTTTTGATGAATTTGTTGATTAAGGTTGTTTTTCATTGATGTCAACCCTTGAAGAAAGCCCCGTAGCACAAAGGTTTGGGTAATGGACTCAATATTGTTTGATGTAAATATGACTCTTTATTGTTTTCTCATGGTTGATAAGAAGTAAATATGGATGAACTCCAAAGTGGTCCCCTTATGGTGAAAGCCCTCACGGGACGATGCTTTGTGGAGTAAGATAACCCATGATTAATTGTAGAATAATGAGATGAAGCACAGTGAATTTGTCAAGGAAATTATCTTAGATGGATAGTGCTTGTCATGCCATTTTCGGTGGTATGTATAACGTCACATAACTCCTCATGGTTAGAGAGTTATGACCATGTGAAGTTGGAGAACCCAGGTTTGGGTAATGGACCCAAGTTTGTTTGATGGATAACGATATTTTTTTTGATATATTAGAAGGTAATAATATTATATATGGATAGTACATGTCATTCTATTTCTGTTGGTATGTGGAATGTCACATAACTCCTCACGGTTTTAGATTTATGGCCTTACGAAGTTGGAGGACCCTCATATGTTATCTAGAAGCCCCAAAAGGTCAAAGTAGTCAAAGTGGTTTAAGAGATTTTAAAAGGTAAATAATAAAGTGAAGTGATGAGTGTGTTATAATTCAAAGTGAATACAAAATAAATTATTTCAATAATAAATTCAATGGAGAAATTAGAAGTGGGTTAACCCTAAAATAAGGGAAGTGGGCCAAGTGGCCTAGAAGATGTTTTTAAGGAAGCTAATTGGAGAGTATAAATAAGAGGCAAGGCTCTCTCATTTTTATTACACTTGAAAATATTGAATATCTATAGGTGTATGAGGTGACCAAGGATATCTAAGCCAAATTTCTGAGGGAAGGTGAAGAAAATAAAGCCGAAATACAAGGAAGGATAAATTGTTTTGATGGTGCTTTCTAAGGTATGTTATTTACAGGTCATCTCACCATTTTCGCTATAACTATTTTTCTATAATGATTCAGACCGTGAAATTTCTATGCAATTGAGAAAACATACCAAAGTATCTGTGGTAAATAATTAAGCTTGTGGATCATTGTATTTTGGGATTTATACTCCATGGAAAATAGGGTTTGTGGCTAGTCCTGAAACTAGTCAAAAAAAGGTGTTTCGGGTAAAAATGTCATAATTTCTTCATAACAGATCCAAATTCAGTGATACCAAATGTGGTGGTTAGGGTACAGTCTATAGTATTCTTTGTAATAGTTTCAAATCAATTCACTGAATATTTGATGCAGGGAACACTCTACAAGGTTTCTCTCTAGAATAAGGTAGAATTCAACAAGGTATGCCATTTTTGATATAACTCATTTTATGAGAGGTTCCAAGTAGTGAAACCTGCAAGAATTG
Source organism: Picea engelmannii (assembly GCA_009831015.1). Lineage (NCBI taxonomy): Eukaryota > Viridiplantae > Streptophyta > Pinopsida > Pinales > Pinaceae > Picea > Picea engelmannii. Next base: position 1,703,745 of record ML781090.1, on the reverse strand, counting down.
CATAACATCCACTAAAGAACATTGTGTATCAGTTTCATATCTTTATACATTACATTTTCAAAGTTATGATTACTTCAAGTTAGGGTTGTTGACTAATCCAAAACTAGGCATGTGAGACTAAACAAAAGTTTGATGAAAATGCTAGTCTCTTGTTGTTAAATTTAAGGAAGTTTTGCATGAATGTGATCATATACACCAGGTCTATTACAAATCTACAAATCATATTTGGATGATGAAATTGATGAGGGATTTTGGTTGAGGTACATGTTGAATACATGGTTGAGACAAGTAGTTGATGAGTTGACACATACATGAGATGTATAGTTGATGATGTTGGTACATATTGATGAGTAGTTGACACATGATTGGTACATAATTGGTACATGGTTGGATGCACTTGTTTATGGTACATATTGATTACAGGTTGTTTGGTACAACTTGGTGCATGATTGATGCACTTGTTTATGGTATAGGTTGATTACAGGTTAAGGTACAGGTTGATGCATGTTTGATGCATGATTCAGATTTATTGGTATAGGTTTACAACAATATATCTCATAGTGATAGTGTGAAAGTGGTTCCATCATTCTAATTCTACTTTAGGGTGGCAGGACGAGGCAAGGACAGGTGGTTGTAGCCACCTTCCGGTTGTAGCTGGAGAACATAGGGGGTTGTAGCCTCTTTTTGGTTGTAGCCAGAGAATTGGGGAGTTAGAGCTTCCCTCAGGTTGTAGCTTGAGAAACTAGGGGGTTGGAGCCTCTTTCCAGTTGCAGCTGGAAAACAAAGGAAGTTGGTGCTTCCAATGAATGTAATTCTTCAAGACATATAAGAAAAAACATTCTGTGGTTTTCTCCCGATTTGGGTTTCCATGTAAAACATTGGTGTATTGTGTATGTGTGTGATTGTTTATTTCTTACTGCTCATTATTGGATAATAATTCTACATTGATATAACATTTGAAGAAAAATAATTATAATTATGCTATTACTGATTCACCCCCCTCTCAGTAATCCAACAATTGGTATCAGAGCAGGTTCCTTCAGAAATATGTTTAACCACCGAAAGGTAGATCTTGGAGAGTACCAACTTGTATAAAAATGGAATACCACAGTTTTATGGACAAAAATATGTTTTTTGGCGAATAAGGATGAAGACATATATACAGGCATAGGGATTTCAAGTTTGGCAATCAATTGTAGATGGATACACAGCACCAATAGTTCCATCAACAAATGACAAAGCAGTGAAACTCGGTGAGAATAATTACAAAGCCAAAAATGCACTTTTGAATGGTCTCAGTGATATGATATTCATCAAAGTTGTACATTGTAAATTTGCTAAAGATATTTGGGACAAGCTTCAAAATATTTATGAAGGAGATTCAAAAGTCAAAGCAGCAAAGCTTCAAACTTACAGAGGTCAGTTCGAACAACTAAAAATGATGGAAGATGAAGATATCACAACCTACTTCTTACGAGTCGATGAAACAATGAATGCAATCATAGGATTGGGAGAAGAAATCGAATAATTTGTAATTGTTCAAAAGGTACTAAGATCTCTTCCTATGATATTCAACCCTAAGATATCAACACTAGAAGAAAGATCGAATCTAAAATCAGTAAGCATGGACAAACTGCATGGAATCTTCACATCATATGAGATGAGAACTGAACAAGAAAATCCATATGTAAAAGAAGCAGCCTTCAAAGCATCCAAAAGATCAAAGAAAAATAAAAAGGAACAATAAGAATATAGCAACATCAACTACATCTCAGAAGATGATGAAGAAGTGACCAACTTCGTCAAAAGACTGAACAAGGGAACCAATGGTAGGTATAGAGGTAAGCTTCCTTTAATTCGTTTTAATTGTGATGGTATTGGTCATTTTTCTAACAAATGTACTCATAAGAAAAAGAGAAATGATGAAGGCTACTCAAAAGGAAGACAAACATATAAAGGTAAAAGAACTACAAATAAAATTTTCAAGAAAAAATTTTGCACCAAAGAAGACATCTCATCATGAGATGAAGATGAAGTCAGTGACAGTGAAACAGGGAGAGTTTTACTCATGGTAGTAGAAGACAATGATAATTAAGACTCCAAAGAAGAATATGAAGAAGCATATGAAGAAGAAATTGAAGAGGCATAAGTTGACTTTCGAGAAGAATTAATGTGCCATAGAAGTTATCAGAAGAGAAAAGAAGAAAAATAAGAAACTACAAGCATAACTAGATAAGAAAAAAGACACTCAAGAACTAGCACAAATGATCACAAAATTAAAGGTTCAAATAGAAATATATAAAAGAATTGAAGAAGCACTCAAAGAACAACTAGAAGAAAAGGAAAAGATCATTGGAAACCTGGAAGCAGAGATTGTCACACTAATAAATGATATTCAAAAGAAAAATATGCAGAATAGCTTAAAAGTTCTGGCTGACATTATCAACAGTCAAAAATATCATCTTGACAAGTCTGGACTTGGATACAATCAGACAGAAAAGGGTTCAAGCTCCAAAATAACAAAGAAAGAAACACATCGAAAAAGCTATGCAAAAACAATCAAAGGGGATAAAAAGATATACAAGGAAGATTACAGGGACACTCCTCCATCGAGAATATTCAAATTTTAGAATCAACAACAGATAGACAGGCCTCAAGAAGAATAAGGATTCATAAGAGCACCTCCTTTCAGAAGATCTTCAACTACCAGGTATCAAACTATATTTTTTGGTTTATGTTATGCATGTAATAATTTTGGACATAAAGATGTAAATTGCATAGCTAACAACAAGAACAATAACCACTTTGAGAGCCATACACAAAGGGGTTATTCAATGAGACCTAGTGAAACACCGAGACAAAGTTACAATAGGTTTGAATCTTTGAGAATTGAAGTGGAATGTTACAAATGTAACAATTTTGGACACATGGCCAAAAATTTTAGAATGACAGTCCCTCCTAAAGAACCTCAACAAAGTGACAAACAAGAACCTCAGAAAATGACATGGATAAGAAAGCAAGATTAGTATGCACAGTCACTCTACAAGCTAAACAGAATAAATGTGGTTGGTATGTTTATAGTGGATGTTCAAAACACATGACATATGATAGAGACAAGTTTCTTACATTACGAAAGGAAAGAGATGTATCAGTCTCCTTCGGAAATGATGATTCAACCAAAATCATTGGAACAGGCACAGTTTGAATTAGGAACAAGAATGAAAAGGAAGAAAATGTTCTACTAGTAGAAGATATGAAACATAATCTTTTAAGTGTGAGTCAAATGTGTGACCAAGTTCATAAATTTACTTTCGATTCACAAAAGTGTGAGATAAGAAAAGAAGGTTCAGGGAAATTGGTCACTACAGCTGCAAGAACTTCAAACAACATATATGTGTTAAGAAAAATTGAAAATGAAAAGTGTTGTCTAGGAAAGGAAGATGAAAGTTGCCTATGGCACAAAATAATGAGTCACATGCATTTTGATAACCTTGTCAAAGTCAACAAAAGAGAAGCAGTGAGAGAAATGCCCCAGATCACAAAACCAACCAACACTTTATGAAAGCATTTCCAACAAGGAAAGAAAACAAAGACTAGGTTCAAAGGATTAAAAGGTGAGAGATACTTTATGTTATTAGTTGATGATTATACAAGAATGACTGCAATTTGTTTTCTCAAGAACAAGTCAGAAGTTTTTGAAAACTTCAAGATCTACAAGGAAATGGTTGAAAATGAGATGGATTCAAGAATCAAATGCTTAAGATTGGATAATGGAGGAGAATTCACCTCAAAGGAATCTACTGCAACAATCATGGAATAAAAAGGTAATTCTCTGTCGCTAGGACACCTCAACAGAATGGAGTTGTTGAAAGAAAGAACAAGACAATACAAGAAATGGCTCGAACAATGATAATGGATTCAAAGTTGACAGATATTTTTTGGACACAAGAAGTGCATACAATAGTTCACATTCAAAACAAAGTAATGCTAAAAGACAACACTGATCAAACTCCCTATGAGCTATGGAAAGGAAGGCCAACAAATTTGAAGCACTTCAGAGTTTTTGGAAGCAAATACTACATCAAAAGAGAAAATGGAAGAATGAGAAAGTTTGACTCTCGTGTGGACAAAGGAATACTTGTTGGCTACTCAAGTACAAGGAAATCATACAAGTGTTACAATCTAATATTAAAAAAATTGTGGAAAGCATCAACATAACAATTGATGAAATAGGAAGACCATAATCAAGGGAAGAAGAAAACAAATCAATGGAACAACTTTTCGAAGAAGAAGATGAAAAATAAGTAGAAGAGGAAGATGAACATGAAGAGAATCTGACAGAAGAAGAAGAGAAAGTTCAACAAGTATCTCCAAAGACACCTAGCAAACAAGTACAAAAGAATCATCTTTCAGATCAGATTATTAGAAACAAAGATGTAGGAGTTAAGACTAGAAGAAAAATCCGTTCACCAGAACAAACACACCTAGCACTCTTATCTACAATTGAACCAAACTATTTTGAAGAAGCCAACAAAGATGAATTTTGGAATAAGGCCATGGATGAAGAATTGGATCAAATAGAGAAAAAT
>ML781090.1:1679820-1699106 GCA_009831015.1 Picea engelmannii | reverse complement strand
ATTGGTATGTAAAGGATATGCACAGATTGAAGGAATCGACTTTGAAGAGACATTTGCCCCAGTTGCCAGAATGGAAGCAATCCATTTTCTTTTAGCTTATGCATGCTCCAAAAATGTTAAAGTATATCAGATGGACGTAAAATTAACTTTTTTGAATGGGGAACTTAAAGAAGAAGTCTACATTGAACAACCAAAAGGATTTCAGTTGTCAGAGAACACAAACTATGTGTGTAAATTAAAGAAGGCCTTGTATGGTCTAAAACAGTCTCCTAGAGCATGGTACTCCAGAGTGGATAAGTATCTGCAATAGGCAGGGTTCAGAAAAGGAAGTGCATACAACAACCTCTACATCAAGGTAAATAAAGGTAATATTTTATTAATTGACGTTTATGTTGATGATATTATTTTTGGTAGTGATGATGTCAGGTTAAGCCAGAAATTTGCAAAAGACATGCAAAATGAATTTGAAGTGTCGTTACTTAGAGAACTATCCTTCTTTCTGGGACTTCATATACGTCAAAGCAACCAAGGAATTTTTATTTCTCAAACCAAGTATATCAGAGAAATGCTAAAGAGGTTCGGAATGGAAGATTGCAAACCAGTTATCACTCCCATGCAAACCAGTTGTAAGTTGAGAAAAAATGATGATTCAAAGTCTACAGATCAGAGGAAATACAGGTCAATGATTGGCAACCTACTATATGTGAAAGCATCCAGACCAGATGTAATGCAGGTAGTTGGACAGGTGGCACGATTTCAAACAACACCAAAGGAATCACATGTATTAGCAGTAAAGAGGATCTTCAGATATCTCAAAGGAACATAAGAGTTTGGATTATGGTATCCAAAAGGAAAAGATCTATCACTTATTACCTACAAAGATGCAGATTGGACAGGTTTTATTGATGATCGACGAAGCACCAATGGAGAAGTGTTCTACTTAGGTGAGTGTTTGGTATCATGGCTAAGAAAGAAGCAATCATTAGTATCTCTATCTACAACCGAGATAGAGTATATTGCAACAACAACATATTGTACACATGTTCTTTGGATGAAACAAACTTTGACAGATATACAGGTTGACCATGATGATCCCATTCCAATATATTGTGATAATACAAGTGCCATTAGTATCTCAAAAAACCCGGTGATGCACTCCAAGATGAAGCACATTCCAATCAAGTATCACTTTCTACGGGAACAGGTAGCAGAAAAGAACATCAGAGTTGAGTATGTGGGCACAAAAGAACAAGTGGAAGACATCTTTACAAAACCAATTCCACTAGAAGCCTTTGAATATCTTCGCCTAAGACTTGGAGTCATTTCTACTCCAAAATGAATTATTTTTGAATGCTTATCTTATATGTCTTAGATGTACATGAGGAAGCACCATAAGACGATAGTTCAGTCAGGGGGAGCAGCCCCGAATGGAAAGATACCTTTGTCATTTATGACAAAGGGGGAGAGATTTATCAGATGCAGAGGAGAGAGGAAGATTTATTAGATGCAGAGGACAAAGGCATGGTTCCAAGGGGATCATGAGTGATATGATTTCAATATTGCATCAGAGTGTTGCCATCAATGCAAAAGGGGAAGATTGTTGATTAAGGTTGGTTGTCATTGATGTCAACCCTTGAAGAAATCCCCGTAGCACAAAGGTTTGGGTAATGGACCCAAGATTGTTTGATGTAAATATGAGTCATTATTTTTTTGTCATGGTTGATAAGAAGTAAATATGAATGAACTCCAAAGTGGTCCCCTTATGGTGAAAGCCCTCACAGAAAGACGCTTTGCGGAGTAAGAGAACCTATGCTTAATTGTGGAATAATGAGATGAAGGACAATGAATTTTTCAGGGAAACTATCCTAGATGGATAGTGCTTGTCATGCCATTTATGAAAGTATGTATAACGTCACATATCTCATCACGGTTAGATATTTATGACCATGTGAAGTTGGAGAACCCAGGTTTGGGTAATGGACCCAAGTTTGTTTGATGGATAACGATATGATTTTTTCTATATTTGAAGGTAATAATATTATATATGGATAGTACATGTCATTCCATTTCTTGTGGTATGTGGAATGTCACATAACTCCTCACGGTTTGAGAGTTATGGCCTTATGAAGTTGGAGGACCCTCATATGTTATCTAGAAGCCCCAAAAGGTCAAAGTAGTGAAAGTGGTTTAAGAGATTTTAAAAGGTAAATAATAAAGTGAAGTGATGACTGTATTATAATTCAAAGTGAATACAAAATAAATTATTTCAATAATAAATTTAATGGAGAAATTAGAAGTGGGTTAACCCTAAAATAAGGAAAGTGGGCCAAGTGACCTCGAAGATGTTTTTAAGGAAGCTACTTGGAGAGTATAAATAAGAGGCAAGGCTCTCTAATTTTTATTACACTTGAGAATATTAAATATCTATAGTTTTATGAGGTAACTAAGGATATCTAAGCTGAATTTATGAGGGAAGGTGAAGAAAAGAAGGCCGAAATGCAAGGAAGGATAAATTTTGTTTATGGTGCTTTCTAAGGTATGTTATTTACAGGTCATCTCACCATTTTATCTATAACAAAATTTTGTAGTTATTCATACCGTGAAATTTCTATGACATTGATAAAACATAGCCAAGTGTCTTTGGTAAAAAATTGAGCTTGTGGGTCGTTGTATTTTGGGAGTTACACTCCGTGGAAAATAGGGTTTGTGGCTAGTCCTGAAACTAGTCAAAAACAAGTGTTTCGAGTAAAAACATCATAACTTCTTCATAACAGATCCAAATTTAGTTAGACCAAATGTGTTGGTTAGGGTACAGTCTGTAGTATTTTGTGTAATAGTTTTCGATCAATTCAATTATTATTTCGTGTGGGGAACGCTCTACAAGGTATCTCTCTAGAATAAACCAGAATTCAACAAGGTATGATATTTTTGCTATAACTCGTTTTCTGAGAGGTTCCAAGTAGTGAAACCTGGAGGAATTGTAAAAGACACACTGAAGAACATTTTTTATCAGTTTCAAATATTTATACATTACAGGTTCAAAGTTATGATTACTTCAAGTTAGGGTTGTTAACTAATCCAAAACTAGGCATGTGAGACTAAAGAAAAGTTTGATGAAAATGCTAGTCTCTTGTTGTTAAAGTTAAGGAAGGTTTGCAGGAATATGATTATATACACTAGGTCTATTATAGAACTACAAATCAGATTTGGATGATGAAATTGATGAGGGATTTTGGTTGAGGTACATGTTGAGTACATGGTTGAGACAAGTAGTTTATGAGTTGGCGCATACACGAGGTGTATAGTTGATGACGTTGGTACATATTGATCATTCATAGTTGATGAGTAGTTGACACATGATTGGTACATACTTAATACATGGTTGGATGCACTTTTTTATGGTAAAGGTTGATTACAAGTTGTTTGGTACAGGTTGGTGCATCGTTGATGCACTTGTTGTAACATCCCGCTCTAGTGCACTGAGAAAACTTATTCTTTGAGGACACTTGCTCGCAAGTGATCCAGAATTTTATGATATTAAAACATTTGTTCTTGATTATGATGAGTTATGGTAGATGACATGATGTTTTACTGCACTGACATAGACAGGTGCTATTGACTCGGTTTTACTGAGTGTGCAGGGTTTTGTACCTTGAGGATGCAGAGGCATCGACGAAACCCCTTGGACTCTGGATCGAGTCAGGGAGTGTGCTATTGGGGTTTGATTTTTTTACTGTGATTTTTGCACATCTGATTAGATGATATGACGTGGATATGTTTTGACATGATTGTTGATGATGCAGACTGACGAAAGCTTGCCGACCGGACTCACATATGGAGTAAAGGGGCCACACATGACTACCAGAGAGGTTGAGGGAGAGGTGTGGATAGTAGCCCTGCCACAACCTACTAGCATTCCCGCCGTGGCTCAAACTGTAGGTTAATTATTACCTAGTTCGAGAGGACCCACAATGTCATGAGGGAAGACTGCGACAGTCACTCACGATGATTCTAGGGGGCGCACAATAAGGTGGGGGCCTTATTCCATAGAATCCCTTAGTCTCCCACAAGTTCACCTGGCGGAGTGTTGACTCCAGGGGTTATTGATGTCTACCAATTAGTCAAGAGGTGAGTGGCACCCTTGGAGCACGTGGTGCATCCTGAAGAGCACGTCACGCAAAAGAAACAGATGAGGCGAGTGGAACCCTTGGAGCACGTGGTGCATCCTGAAGGGCACGTTGCGCAAAAGAAATAGAGGAGGCGTGTGGCACCCTTGGAGCACATAGTGCATCCTGAAGGGCACGTCGCATTGATGATGATAAAGAAATGAACCTAGATGGCCCTAATACATACAACACATTAAGAAATTTTAAAACAACTTCCCTAATTAAATGTCGCCCAGTTCAAAATCTAAGTTCTAAGTCTAAAAAATTCGCTAGGGGTAAGATTTTGTCTACCCTTGAGAAAATATCTATATAAAATTGTAATAATAAAATTTATTAAAAAAAAAAAAAACCTTTACGTAATAATTTGGTCTTCATAAATTTTGGGGTAAAATGAAAAGAGTAAGAAATTTAAATAAAATTGGTGGATAAAAAAACATATTTATAAAGAATAAATTAATTATTTAACTTGTGAAAGTGTAAAAAGATATTAAATTAATAATAAAAGGAAAAGAGTGTAATTTGCGCAATTGCCATTTTGGCTCTAAAAAAAAGGGGAAAGAAGGAAATATAAAATTTAGGAAACTAGGGAATGGAGGTAACATAATAAGGGAAAGAGGGGAACTTATGCAATTAAGAACCTTCTAAATTGAACTAAATTAGCAACTTCATTTTAGGGAAAGATTTTAAAACTTGTAGGGGAATCTAGGGACACCTAGGAGTAAATTTAGGAGTAACTCTAGGTGGGTGAGGGAAATAAGACAATTTAATAAATTAAAGAAAATAATTATGGAGGAATGTGGGGGATGAATGACACTTGTACGAAAGAGAATTTTTAGAAGATTTTATTAAAACTTAAAGTAAATGAGATTTAGGGAATGTTTGGAAGTTCTAAAACTCTATAAAAGAGAGGAAGGAGGAGGAAGTAGGGGATCGGCTATTAGCGTAACGTTACGCTGCTGGATTACTGACTTGACTGATTTACTTGTGGGGAGTTGGGATTTCCAGCTCGGATAGGAGTGGTAGCTCAGCCTTGCGAGGCGAGCTGGGAGCTAGACGTACCATCTGGATAGTGTGTGGCCCCTTTGCGGCTCGGGGGGATAAGGGGGAAGCAGAGTACCCCTAGCGTTGGCTGGGAAGTACCGGTGAGGTCGCGACGGTCAGCAAGCAGGAGTTTCACAGAGCGCGGGATGCCATTCGAAGTGGGCGAACATGCAACGATACGCTTCTTGCTTGAATGATAGAATGTTGTAGGATTTACGATATAAATCTGCATGTGTATTGGGTGGAAAAAGATTTGTCTTTAATCTGTGTTTAGTTCTTGTTGGTTGACTGGTTTTAATACTTCGACAATTAAATTGTGTAACTGAAGTAAAATTTTAACTCGGCTAATGTAATCCAGTAATGGATGAAAAAGAAAACTGTGTATGACTTCGGCAATTTGCATTATATGATCACTGTACAATGTTGTCCCTAAGTTTTCTTTTGATGAAGAATCCATCCTTGCATTTCCTCTTACTGTCACGGCAAGTTGCACTTGGTTGCGTTGAAGCTTGTTGGGTAAATCACCCAGGCGTTCTATGTTGATAATAACTAAACCCCGCCTTATAGTAGAGAATGTTTAGCCCTGCACTCACATTCTTCTTGACCAACGATTGCTTGTCCTCTGTCAATTTTGTGTTAATGCCATGATGCCCTGCGTTAATCACCGATTGTGTAAGGGCATTTTTGCGTGTCTTCTGCACTACCACACCAGTTCCTTTGTAAAATCTCTGAGGTTGCGGTTAGTTTTCCCGTTCACCAACTATCCATTGGGTGAAGTTGAGTATTATCCTGAGCGAATATTATTTTTTTTCTGAGTGAACATCCGTGGGAAAATTCTACCTGATCGCTTCACCTTTCAGCAGGAGTTTTTCATCTATGCGTCCCTTACACCATAGTTCGTTTAGGCTTGAGCAACCTGGGCATCCTTCACACCTCGACCTACATGCACAGACCATTGAAACACATTTATATTTTACAGGATTCAACCATCAAATTACTTGCACCTTAGAGGATATGGTATTTACAGACGATGAATCTTTAACTAGATTTATCTATCATTGCCCACTTCTGCAAAAACTTTCCCTACACTGCTGCAATGGGCTACGAAAGCCTGTCATATGCGCTCCCAACCTTACACATTTACATATATATGATTATTTTGTGCAGTTTTTAATTCTGAACTGCCTAAAACTTCAAACATTGAAAGCAGACATCATAGGACTAAGGGATATAAAAGTGACTGGCTTGCTGTTTTATGAGCTTTCTAATCGGATTGATCAGCTAAATCTGCATTGTGGAAGTAATTTGGTTGGAATCTCACTTTATGAGAACGATGGGATAGTCCATCTGTCCACAGAGAGATTCGTTGAGATAATGGGGAGATTCAAATCATTGAAGGAGCTTGATATGTATGCTTGGATGCTTATGCTTAAAAGGGAAATACAGATGGCTGATCCTCTTTCATTTTTTTTGAGAGGCTTCCTAATATTGAGTGTCTACACATTCTAGGCACGTTTCATTCTCACTTTTACGCTCAGGAGAAATCGCCCTTCGTTGATTGGTTTTGTTTAATTCCAGTAGACCTCTCTCTTCGTTTGAAGACTTCGACGTATTAGTTACTGCTTGATTTAAATAGTGTAAGTATATTTTTGTGGCCGTCTACAGATAGGTCCGTCGTTATTGACAGCCAGGATCCTTGGTACAACTGGTAGATCCCACCCCTTCCCGGACTTCTCTCATATGGACTGCCTTACGCGTGGTGGTCTGGTGTTAGTTACGGTAATGGATGGGTTGGAGCAGACCCCCTCCCTTGATTCGGTCAGTGCCTTAACCATACCCACCATAGAACTTGACAGTAGGTGGCATGCCAGCTCGGAAAAAACCACTGTTGTTGATAGTTGTTATGTATGTTTGCGTTGCAAACTGATTTGTGAGTAGTTTATATGCACTGGGATTTAATTTGTTATTGATTAATGCCGATAGGAAATGATGAATGATAGATTTCAGAGCGTATCATTGACCAATTTTAATTTGATTAGTTAGATATGAAAACATTGTTGTTATTTTATTGGTTCTCGTATTATTTGAGAAGTTTTAAAAAGGAATTTAATAACATAAATATTTCTATGTGAGTTCTGGAACAATAAACAACTTCTCTATGCCACCACATATCTCATTGAGAAATAATGGATTCAAGTGGTTCAAGGAATGTATTAAGACACATTCATTGTGCCAGAGCATGATAATAAAGATTTAACATTTATGGGTGTATTAGCAGGGAGCTAAATGCTCACTATATGATTAAGGAGGCGGCAGTGTTCAGTTAGATAATGGTTCATTTATTTGAATATTGACTAATTTGCAAAATTGACACATCGGTTGTAATTTGTTGCATTTTCAACCAAGGTAATCTTGTAAAAAGTGCTGAAAGAATTTTTAATATAAAGAGAAGTGCCTTTGTTAATGATTTCATTTCTAATAGAAGGATTTATTTTACTCTGGAAGTAAAGAAAAACCTCATGGACTGGATAATATGTGTTGATTTAATCCTTCTTGATTGTGGAAGTGTATTGTAATCCTTAATGTGAGAAATACTCAATGTTCTTAGTATACTGTTCACATAAATGAGTTGCAATATTGAGAACTTGTCAACAAGATTGAACTAAAGAAAAATGAACTGGTCAACAAGATTGAAATAAAGAAAAATGGGTTAGAAACCTTTTGCATGATATACAACTCATATAACTCAACTAAAACAAAACTCCAAGATGATAAATTACCCAACACATGTTAATTGAGGTATTGAAGGTTGGGTTAAAGTCTTGATTATTGTCGTACCTGCTATATTAATTGTCTTGTCTTGTAGTTTGATTAAAAGTACACTTCCAAAGCTACGATACTAGTATAGTGAGAACTTTTAATGAGATATTATGGTTCACTAAGGCCCTTGCCTTTAATGTAGATAACCTAGTTACTGGCTATATCAATGGTTATATTATTGTCTTGTTAATTGCTTTATTTGCTATATTAGTTTCCAATGTTTTATATTTTGATTAAGTGTATTACCTTCAATTCAATACGGTAATAGTAGTAACGAGTTAGTAATGATGCACTATCGTAAAATTATTTAATGTAGATAATCATGTTGTTGCAAATCTCGTTGGCTACGTTTTTGTTTTTAGCTTAGAAGGCTTGGTCTGCTTGTGTCAGACGGGTTGTAGACACCTCTATGTTCCTTAGAACAGTCGCCAAACCTGAGACCTTAAATGGTTAAAATCGATGGGAACCTGGGCTTGAGCGTTGATTATGTGTCTTGGAGGTCCTAACCATTGCAGGTTAGGACGGGCGCGTAGTCAGTCTTACTTATTTGTCGATGGATCGTCGTTAAATGCATGCAGTTACTTGATGTGCGTCTTAGGTTGTATTGTTTTGTTCATCGTGGTTGCGTCTTGTTTGTCGTCGAGTGACGACGCAGAGTCGAATGTGTTTATTTCCCTTGTACATGTGGACACACACCTTTAAAAAAAATAAAAAATTGTACTTGTTATTTGAGGTTTGTCGTCGCAACGAGGAGGTTCGTTACATATGGTATAAGAGCGGGTTGAACCCGCGACTTGGGATCGCTACGGATTTCGTTGACATGATTTGATTATATTGTTGCTAATCGAGTTGATTGTGTGCATGCAGGAAATCACGGTTAGAGGATGTCGCGGTGGCAGACGACGGGGTGCTAGGGGAGGGGGTGCGATGCCTCCAGTAGCATCCATGCCTGAGGGGTCTAACCCCCAGGGAGGCGAGCAGGTTCTCGGGCAGGAGCATATATCAGTTGGCGATGTAGTCAGGATGATGAGATCCTTTCAGCGCATGTTCGAGTCACTGATCATCCATTTGGACAGAGATGAGGCCAGAGCGCTGGCACCCGCTGAGGTTCCGCCGCGCGCACCGACCGTTATTGGTAGCATTCACCGTGAACTCGAGAAGGTGAAATTTCCCGAGTTCTTTGGTGCCCCGGATGGTGCAGCCGCCGAGGCATGGTTGGAGAACATGGCGATGTGTTTTGCACTTCACGATTATACCTCCAACATGAAGGTCCGCATGGCGGTATTTCAACTGAAGGGGAGCACTCTTCTATGGTGGAAGACACTCCTGCCACAGCTAAACATGGCCGTCAAAGACGTGTCATGGGAACTGTTCGAGGAACAGTTTCGAGAGAGGTACCTTTCAGAGGAATTCATTGAGCGTCAGCTCAATGAGTTCAACGCCTTACAACAGGAAGGTCGTACGGTGCCCGAGTATGAGACACGTTTTATGGAGATGCTCTGGTATGATTCACACCTTAACACTCAAAAAATTAAGGTCAACAGGTTTGTGCTTGGCCATAACGACAGCCTGCGTGCAAAGGGTAGGATTTTGATGCCTCAAACCTTGCATGATGTCGTCCAGAAGGCCCTCATAGCAGAGGAGGAGCTTATCAGTGGGGGTCAGACCAGGATTCTAGCGAGACCAACAGGCCAGGTTTCATCTGGAACACAATAGCACCAGACACCAGTGAGACATACGTCAGGATATCGTGGCTTCTAGAGGGGATCCACTTTCACCACACCCTGGCGATTGCCACCTCAGTAGCATACACCTTATCGGGGACCACAGCATTAGCAGCAGCGTCGCCCGCAGCAGCAGCAGTTTAGGCCTGTTCAGTAGAACAGACCAGGGTTCCAGGTCGGTGGGCCGTCATCTTCTACTTCGGTTACCAGGACTACTGGGCCGAAGAAGGGGTGTTGGACGTGTGGGGAGCCACACTACCAGCATAGCTATCCTGTGGAGAGGACCAGAGTGTCTGGATCAGTTGGACCCACTACTGTGGGAGATATGGGCAAGGCCCATCGAATTCATGCAGTGGTGAATAACCGCCAGGCAGAGCACCAGTCGACTGTGCTTGAGACGACAGGTACTGTCGCTGACCAGACCCTTAGTATTTTGATAGATCCCGGTGGTACTGAAAGTTTCATTTATGGTGCAGCACTAAAAAGGATTAAGGTAAAGGCAGTCGAACAGGATGAGTTTATCTTCGTAGAGATGGCTTCGGGAGCCAAACAGAAGGTTGGAGGAAAGGTTACGGGATGTGCCCTTAACCTGGGAGAGTTTGTCACGAGGACCAACCTGTACGTCACGATCTTAGGATATTATGATGTCGTGATTGGTATGGATTGGTTGGAATCACATGAGGCGATACTCAACTGTAAGATGAAACGGTTGAGCTTGGTCGATGACGAAGGATAGAGACGTGTGATTGTAGGACAGAACTAGGGAGTTTCCCCGAGGTTCGTCTCTTTTTTACAATTACATAAGAGTATGCGCAAGGGGTGCTAGCTTTATGCGATCCTTGCGCTAAATGAGAAGGGAGTAGTGGAAGGTCTAGAACACCTTCCAGTGGTGAGAGAGTTTGCGACGTGTTTCCGGAGGAGTTACCTGGGATGTCGTCGGAGAGGGAATTGGAGTTTACCATAGACCTAAAACCGGGGACTGAACCGATATCAAGAACGCCTTATCGAATGTTGACCCCAGAGTTACAAGAGTTGAAAATGCAACTGAAGGAGTTGTTGGACTTGGGACTGATACGTCCTAGTGTGTCACCGTGGGGTGCACCGGTTATTTTCATACAAAATAAGGACGGATCGTGGAGGCTTTGCATCGACTACCGTCAACTGAACAAGGCCACAATCAAGAAACAGTATCCCTTGCCAAGAATTGATGATATGTTCGATCAAATGAAGGGTGTGATGGTGTTATCCAAGATTGATTTGTGATATGGGTATCACCAGTTATGAATCAAGGAGGATGTCGTCCCTAAGACCGCCTTTAAGATGAGATTTGGACATTACGAGTTTACTGTTTTACCGTTTGGAATGACAAACGCCCCAGGAGTATTTCTGAGTTTGATGAACGAGGTGTTCCGCGAGTACTTGGAAAAGTTCGTCCAAGTGTTCATTGACGACATTTTGATTTACTCTTGTACGATGGAGGATCATGACGAGCACTTGCGCTTGGTACTACAGTGTCTGCGAGAGCACAAATTGTATGGGAAATTGTCCAAATGCTCCTTTTATCAATCGAAGATTCACTACTTAGCGCATGTCACCTCCAACTAAGGTATCGCCGTAGATCCAGCCAAGGTCGAGGCTATTATGGAATGGCCTGTGCCTACGAATGTCTCGGAAATGCGTAACTTCATGGGTTTAGCATGATACTATCAATGGTTTGTCGAAGTATTTTTGAAGATAGCAAATCCGATCACAGAATTGTAGAAGAAAAACAAGAAGTTTGTTTGGACCGAGAAATGCACGGAAGCATTTTCGAGGCTTAAGGAGTTGTTCACAACAACACCGATACTAAAGGTCCCTGACATGGACGCGGACTTCTTGGTATGTACAGACGCATCCAAGGAAGGTTTAGGCAGAGTCTTGATGCAAGACGAATGAGTGATTGCTTACATTTCGAGGAAACTGAGAAGGCATGAGGAGAACTACGCCATGCACGATTTAGAGTTATTAGCCATCATATATGCCTTGAAGGTTTGGAGACACTACTTGGTTCGAAGAAAATTTTAACTAAGGACTAATCATTGTGGACTACAACACATTTTTACGCAAAGTGACCTGAACGCGCGACAAAGACGTTGGTCAGAATTGCTTAGTGAGTACGACTTTGAGATTACTTACATAAAGGGAACAATGAACCGAGTGGTGGATGCTTTGAGTTGGAGACCACACATATTTTTGGTGTTGCCTCTTCAGACGAATCTACGTGAAAAGATTCTAACTTTACAGCATGACGACGATTGGCACCAAGAGGTCGAGGGTTTTATCGGACAAAACACAATGATGGTACCATGATATGAGGGATTTTCATTTGATAGCGATGGGTTATTGAGGTTTAAAAGTTGGATTTACGTACCGCCAAACGACGAGTTGAGGATGTTGATCCTGAGCGAGGCTCATAGAGCAGTTTACATGGCTCACCCGGGAGTCACGAAGATGAGGGTAGTCCTTAAACCCTTATTCTTCTGGAAGGGAATGAAGGTCAACATAGTCAACTATGTGGCCAAATGTCTAGAATGTCAGCAGGTAAAGGCTAAATATAGACACCCAGTAGGATTACTACAACCACATGTCATTCCAGAATCGAAATGGGAAGTTATTTCAATGGATTTTATTGTTGGATTGCCACTGACAGCAAGGAGACATGACTCGATTTTTGTAGTAGTAGACACTCTGACGAAGAGTGCTCACTTTATTCCTGTGCGTACGACGTATCAGGCACCTGACATAGCTAGAGTTTTCATCAGTGAGATTGTGAGGCTGCATGGCGTGCCTAAAAAGATTATATTCGATCAAGGATTGGTGTTTACTAGATGATTTTTGATGAGTGTTTACTGGTGTTTATGGTGTTTACTCGGCGACTTGGGAGGATGCATATGATATGCGCCAGCAGTTTCCATTTTTGTTTGATAGATAAACATATGATACTGTGATACACGTATTTCGGCATTTATACTGAGAAACTTCGGGACGAAGTTTAGGCCAAGATGGTGTGTATGTAACATCCCGCTCTGGTGCACTGAGAAAACTTATTCTTTGAGGACACTTGCTCGCAAGTGATCTGGACTTTTATGATATTAAAACATTTGTCCTTGATTATGATGCATTATAGTAGATGACATGATGTTTTACTGCACTGACATAGACATGTGCTATTGACTCGGTTTTACTGAGTGTGTAGGGTTTTGGACCCTGAGGATGCAGAGGCATCGATGAAACCCCTTGGACTCTGGATCAAGTCAGGGAGTGTGCTATTGGGGTTTGATTGTTTTACTGTGATTTTTGTACATATGATTAGATGATATGATGTGGATATGTTCTGACATGATTGTTGATGATGCAGGCTGACAAAAGCTTGACAAAAAAAATCACATATGGAGTAAAGGGGCCACACACGACTACTAGAGAGGTTGAGGGAGAGGTGTGGATAACAGCCCTGCCACAGCCTACTAGCACTCCTGCCGTGGATCGAACTGTAGGTTAACGATTACCTAGTTCGAGAGGACCCACGATGCCGTGAGGGTAGACTGCGACAGTTGCTCACGATGATTCGAAGGGGCGGGCAATAAGGCAGGGGCCTTATTTATTAGAATCCCTTAGTCTCCCACAAGTTCACCTGGCGGAGTGTTGACTTCAGGGGTTATTGATGTCTACCAATCAGCCAAGAGGCGAGTGGCACCCTTGGAGCACGTGGTGCATCCTAAAGGGCACGTTGCTCAAAAGAAACATATGAGGCGAGTGGCACCCTTGGAGAACATGGCGCATCCTGAAGGGCACATCGTACAAAAGAAATAGAGGAGGCGAGTGGCACCCTTGGAGCACATAGTGCGTCCTGAAGGGCACGTCGCATTGATGATGATAAAGAAACGAACCTAGATGGCCCTAATACAGACAACACATTAAGAAATTTTAAAATAACTTCCCTAATTAAATGTCACCCAGTTCCGAATCTAAGTTCTAAGTCTAAAAACTTCGCTAGGGGTAAGATTTTGTCTACCCTTGAGAAAATATCTATATAAAATTGTAATGATAAAATTTAAAATATTAAAAAAAAAAATAAACACCCTTACGTAATAATTTGGTCTTCATAAATTTTGGGGTAAAATCAAAAGATTAAGAAATTTAAATAAAATCGGTGGATAGAAAAATATATATATAAAGAAGAAATTAATTATTTAACTTGTGAAAGTGTAAAAAGATATTAAATTAATAATAAAAGGAAAAGAGGGTAATTTGCGCAACTGCCATTTTGGCTCTACAAAAAAGGGGAAAGAAGGAAATATAAAATTTAGGAAACTAGGGAATGTAGGTAACATAATAAGGGAAAGAGGGGAACTTATGGTAAAAAGTGATGCAGGAGCATCGCTCATTCATCAAGTGAGCCAACGCATGGAGCAGAAAAGACAGCTCGATAAGCCAGCGGACATTTTGAAATACTTGGAAGTTGTTGCGCCACTCTTTAATGAAATCATTTATAAATAAGCGCACTTGTATTGTAATGGACCTTGAGCCTTTAAGCTCTCGTCCTTAGGTAGATGAGGCATTTAATAGATTTAATGCAAATATATAGGATATTAAATTCTAGATTTGATAGCGTAGAGTCCAAGAGGGAAACATAATATAGACACCCTCCTTTGTACATTGTAATTATTATTGAAGCATTCATATCAAGCATTCAGAAGAGAAGAGAAAGCAGAGAAAACAGTGGAAAACCCCAATGTACAGATTTGAATTAATAGAAGAGAGTCTTTGATTCAATTTCATGGCTGGTGTTGTTTCTCTGTGTATGTTGTTTAGGTGCTCATGAATGTTTGCTTCTTGTTATACATTTGCTTCTATATACTGTGTATGGGATTTCATGGTTGAATTGAAGTCTGTGAGAACAAGGAGTTAGTTTCAATTGTTTCTCTATTCTGAGCCAAGAGATTCCTGCAAGGTGTGCAGTGGAATTTGTCTGCAAGGAGTGCGTGACTGCAGGGTTCAGATAGAGGGAACTTTTGTTCTAATTTCTCAGAAGTGCAGATTTGGCACCGGAGCCGTTCAAGGCGTGCACAGGCTGGACGAAGACTCAGAATTGCGATTCTGAGTGAAAGGGAATTGAGACCACTGCTGCAAGTTTGTGCGCAGAGTCGAAGCTTCAACACTTAGTCGTGTTCGAAGATCTGCCGCAAGGAGTGCGTGCAACAAGTCCTCATAAAGACTTGTGAAGCAAGGACAAGATCAGGAGGAATAGGCCTACAATTCACTGAAGGAGAATTGCAGGAGTGTTGTGGAAAGCCCGAGAGAAGCTCCACAGGTTGCCGAGTGGTTGAACAAGTTTTCAAAGGGGGAGCATTTAATTCATTTCACAGAAAATATCAAGGGAAGGATGGACGGTTGAAATCTCCTGGAGAGATTTCACGAGAATCTGAGGACCGTTAGATTTTGCAACGGTGCACGGAGGTTACAGTGCGAGCAATTAGAAGTTCGAAGCTCACGAGGAAGTAGATTCTTCGATCTGGGTTCATAGGACCATAATATCTGCACGTGCCATCGCATATCGGCATATCGTGAGTTGAAGCACCAAGTCGTTGGAACAGGAGTGGTGATATCGCGATCCGAGATATTCCGATAGGATCATAACCGTTGATCGTGGGGACGTGTGTCAAAGAATCCCAAATAATCGGGGTTCGGAGAATCGGGGTTCTCGACAGCAGAGAGCGCTCGCAGGTTGGATTTGCGATCCGCGATATCCCAACGGTGACGTGGCAGTGTGGGACCCTGGGAGCTAGTAGAGTACAGGTGGCATTGTATCGGAGGATCGACACATCGGGGTTCGGAGTTTGGAAATTTAGAGTGTTGACATCACGAGTAGCGATATCCTGATAGGGAGAACTCCGATAATAGAAGGGGAGAATTCAACGATTGACCCACATAGGGTTTCGGGGAATCGTGAAGCACGAAACATGCGACCATAGGATTCGCGAAATCGCGAAGTCCGATTTCCCGATTGGATAGGGGAGATCAGTAAGGAGTTGTTGTGGGTAAAGAATCCCCGAGAGGGAATTAGAGGAGCATTCATGCTCTTCGGGCCAAATTCAGAGAAGGTCCTGGAGGAAGCAGACGGGTGCCAGGAGTGACGTCTGCACCAAAAAGAGAGGTCAACTTAGTAAAGAATCTGCAATTAAGAACCTTCTAAATTGAACTAAATTAGCAACTTCATTTTAGGGAAATCTTTTAAAACCTGTAAGAGAATCTAGGGACACCTAAGAGTAAATTTAGGAGTAACTCTAGGTGGGTGAGGGAAATAAGACAATTTAATAAATTAAAGAAAATAATTATAGAGGAATGTGGGGGATGAATGACACTTGTACGAAAGAGAATTTTTAGAAGATTTTATTAAAACTTAAAGTAAATGAGATTTAGGGAATGTTTGGAAGTTCTAAAACTCTATAAAAGAGAGGAAGGAGGAGGAAGTAGGGGATTGGTTGTTATCGTAACGTTACACTTCCGAATTAGTGACTTGACTGATTTACTTGTGGGGAGTTGGGATTTCCAGCTCGGATAGGAGTGGTAGCTCAGCCTTGCGAGGCGAGTTGGGAGATAGACGTACCATCTGGATAGTGTGTGGACCCTTTGCGGCTCGGGGGGCTAAGGGGGAAGCAGAGTACCCCTAGCGTTGGCTGGGAGGTACCGGTGAGGTCTCGACGGCCGGCGAGGGGGAGTTGCACAGAGCACAGGACGCCATTTGAAGCGGGCGAACCAGAAACGATACGCTTCTTGCTTGAATGATAGAATGTTGTAGGATATACGATTTAAATCTGCATGTGTATTGGGTAGAAAAAGACTTATCTTTAATCTATGCTTAGTTCTTGTTGGTTGACTGGTTTTAATACTTCGGTGATTAAATTGTCTAACTGATGTAAAATTTTAACTCGGCTAATGTAATCCGGTAAAGGATGAAAAATAAAACTGTGTATGACTTCGGTGATTTGCGTTATATGATCACTGTACAATGTTGTCCCTAAGTTTTCTTTTGATGAAGAATCTATCCTTGCATTTCCTCTTACTGTCACGGCAAGTTGAACTTTGCTGCATTGAAGCTTGTTGGGTAAAGCACCCAGGCGTTTTATGTTGATAATAACTAAACCTCGCCTTATAGTAGAGAATGTTTAGCCCTGCGCTCCCATTCTTGTTGACCAACGATTGCTTGCCCTCTATCAATTTTATGTTAATGGCATGATGCCTTGCGTTAATCATCGATTGTGCAAGGGCGTTTCGCAAGTTCTTCTATTGAACCCCCTTTTGCGTGTCTTTTGCACTACCACACCAGTTCCTCTATAAAATCTCTGAGGTTGCGGTTAGTTTTCCCGGGCGTCTTCATTCACCAGCTATCCATTGGGTGAAGTTGAGTATTACCCTGAGTGAATATTATTTTTTTTATGAGCGAACATCTGTGGGAAAATTCTACCTAAGCGCTTCACCTTTCAGCGGGAGTTTTTCACCTATGCGTCCCTTACACCATGGTTCGTTTAGGCTTGATCTACCTGGGTGTCCTTTACACCTCGACCTGCATGCACAGAACATTGAAACACATTTATATCTTACAGGATTCAACCATCTCATTACTTGCACCTTAGAGGATATGGTATTTACAGACGATGAATCTTTAACTAGCTTTATCTATCATTGCCCACTTCTGCAAAAACTTTCCCTACACTGCTGCAATGGGCTACGAAAGCCTGTCATATGCGCTCCCAACCTTACACATTTACATATATATGATTATTTCATGCAGGTTTTAATTTTGAACTGCCCGAAACTTCAAACCTTGAAAGCAGACATCATAGGACTAAGGGATCTAAAAGTGAATGACTTGTTGTTTTATGAGATTTCTAACTGGATTGATCAGCTAAATATGGATTGTGGAAGTAATTTGGTTGGACTCTCACTTTATGAGAACGATGGGATAGTCCATTTGTCCAGAGAGAGATTCGTTGAGATAATGGGGAGCTTCAAATCATTGAAGGAGCTTGATATGTATGCTTGGATGCTTATGCTTAAAAGGGAAATACAGATGGCTGATCCTCTTTCATTTTGTTTGAGAGGCTTCCTAATATTGAGAGTCTACACATTCTAGGCACGTTTCATTCTCACTTTTATGCTCAGGCGAAATCGCCCTTCATTGATTGGTTTTTTTTTAATTCCAGTAGACCTCTCTCTTCGTTTGAAGACTTCGATGTATTAGTTTCTGCTTGAGTTTGTTGGCAAATTCAGTGGACATAATGCAGTGATAAGTCATCGGAGATTCGGGGATTGGGATTTCAATATGCAAAGTTTACTCGACAACGAAAACCCCAAAATTGCGATGTGCGATTTCGCGATTTGATCGCAACCGTTAAAAGCAAGATTGAGATATGGACCGTTGATCTAGCTCATTAGAGAATTGAAAATCGGAGTTCCATGAGTCTCGTGAACAATGACCACGAAAACCCCGAAATCGCGATATGCGATTTTGCGATTTGATCGCAGCTGTTAAATCAAGCAGGGATCTGGACTGTTCATTCACATGGACGCGTGGCAGCCAGGAGGCCTTATCGGAGTTTCGGGGATCGGGATTTCATAATGCAAAGAACACAATGCATCGAAAACCCCGATTTTGCGATATGCGAAATCCCAACTGAATCTGAACCGTCAGATCAACATGTGATCTAGACCGTCGATCTAATTCACGACAACAGTCCACGTCAGCTAGGGACACGTGGCACAACCAGGTAATGACAGGTGTCAGGAAAATCTAACACTTCAGGCACATACAAGTCATGAATCAGAGTGACACGTGGCAGTATCTAACACGTGCGAAGTCACGTGTGACGTCAGCAGAGGCATCGGCAATCGGGACTTTGATATGTCAAGAACACAATGCAACAGAAACTCCGAAATCGCGATATGTGATTTTGCGATATAATCTGAGCTGTCGAACTAGAAGTGATCTGGACCATTGATCTTCGTTATCAGTAATCGGGGATTGGAGAGGGTAGAAACTCTCGACATCGAAAGTCTTGAAATCCCGAAGGGATCGGGACCGTCCATCTGAGGGACAGGTGTCGAAGATCAAGGCACCTTCGGCATTTTGGTTCATCGGGAAATCGGGGATCCCGTTGACAAGAGTTTGTGCAATTTAGAATCGCGATCCGCGGAACCCCGATAAGTATGGGCCAGATGTCAGCACAACAGCAAAGGAGAATGGTTGCGTAGTGGAGGCCAGCTGTCAGAGGTATGGTTGCGGTCACAGGTAATGGTCATGTGAACCAGGGTCAGCCAGGAGGGCCAAAGCGCATCGCGAATCGGGAAATCAGGAATTCCATGGACATAAGGATTATGTCATCGTAAGTGCCGAAACTCCGATGGAGTGATATGACCGAGGTCACACGGAGACAGGTCACATGGACCATTGTGTAGCCGGAAGGGGCTAAGGCTCGGGAAAAGAGCACATCGGGGA
>ML781090.1:1657844-1670552 GCA_009831015.1 Picea engelmannii | reverse complement strand
GCTCTCAAACAAGTTGCAGCTTGTAAAACAGAGGTAGAAGCCTCACATTGAGTTGGTGCTCAATTGTAAATGATGTACAGAACTGAAAAAGACTGCCTATCATTTCGAAGAAGAAGAGGTTTTCTCCCTTTATGGGTTTCCTCTTGAAAATCTGTCTCTGTGTGTATTTTATGTGTGACTGATGATCTTTACTCTTACTATCCATATGTTGTATGATTGCTTGATGACACATGAAGAAGTATTAATAATTTTTAAGAAGGTATAAAATTGTTTAAGCTTATAAACAACTGATTCACCCCCCCTCTCAGTTGTATTAGTATTTCCAACAGAGTTAAGCAGTGTAAATATAGTTTTGTGGCCGTCTATAGATAGGTCCGTCATTATTGACAGCCAAGATCCTTGGTACAGCTGGTAGATCCCACCCCTTCCTGGACTTCTCGCATATGGATTGCCTTACATGTGGTGGTCTGGTGTTAGTTACGGTAATGGATGGGTTGGAGCAGACCCCCTCCCTTAATTCGGTCAGTGCCTTAACCATACCCACCATAGAACTGGACAGTAGGTGGCACGCCAGCTCGGAGAAAACCACCGTTGTTGACAGTTGTTATGTATGTTTGCATTGCAAACTGATTTGTGAGTAGTTTATATGCACTGGGCCTTAATTTGTTATTGATTAATGCCGATAGGAAATGCTGAATGATAGATTTCAGAGCATATCATTGACCAATTTTAATTTGATTAGTTAGATATGAAAACGTTGTTGTTGTCTTATTTGAGAAGTTTTAAAAAGGAATTTAATAACATAAATATTTCTATGTGAGTTCTGGAATAGTAAACAACTTCTCTACGCCACCACAGATCTCATTGAGAAATAATGGATTCAAGTGGTTCAAGGAATGTATTAAGACACAGTCATTGTGCCCGAGCATGATAATAAAGATTTAACATTTATGGGTGTATTAGCAGGGAGCTAAATGCTCAGTATATGATTAAGGAGGTGGCAGTGTTCAGTGAGATAATGGTTCATTTATTTGAATATTGACTAATTTGCAAAATTGACACGTCTGTTGTAATTTGTTTCATTTTCAACCAAGCTAATCTTGTAAAAAGTACTGAAATAATTTTTAATATAAAGATAAGTGCCTTTGTTAATGATTTCATTGCTAATAGAAGGATTTCTTTTACTCTGGAAGTAAAGAAAAACCTCATGGACTGGATAATATGTGTTGATTTATTCCTTCTTGATTGTGGAAGTGTATTGTAATCCTTGATGTGAGAAATACTTAATGATCTTAGTATATTGTTCACATAAATGAGTTGCAATATTGAGAACTTGTCAACAAGATTGAACTAAAGAAAAATGAACTTGTCAACAAGATTGAAATAAAGAAAAATGGGTTAGAAACCTTTTGCATGATATACAACTCATATAACTTAACTAAAACAAAACTCCAAGATGATAAATTACCCAACACACGTTAATTGAGGTATTGAAGGTTGGGTTAAAGTCTTGATTATTGCCGTACCTGCTGTATTAATTGTCTTGTCTTGTAGTTTGATTAACAGTACACTTCCAAAGCTACGGTACTAGTATAGTGAGAAATTTTAATGAGATATTATGGTTCACTAAGGCCCTTGCCTTTAATGTAGATAACCTGGTTACTGGCTATATCAATGGTTATATTATTGTCTTGTTAATTGCTTTATTTGCTATATTAGTTTCCAATGTATTATATTTTGATTAAGTGTATTACCTTCATTGCAATACGGTAATAGTAGTAATGAGTTATTAATGATGCACTATCGTAAAATGATTTAATGTAGATAATCATGTTGTTGCAAATCTCGTTGGCTACGTTTTTGTCTTTAGCTTAAAAGGCTTGGTCTGCTTGTGTTGGGCAGGTTGTAGACACCTCCATGTTCCTCAGAACAGTTGCCATCCCTGAGACCTTAAATGGTTAAAATCGATGGGAACCTGGGCTTGAGCGTTGCTTATGTGTCTTGGAGGTCCTAACCATTGCAGGTTAGGATGGGCGTGTAGTCAGTCTTACTTATGTGTCGATGGATCGTAGTTAAATGCATGCAGTTACTTGATGTGCATCTTAGGTTGTATTGTTTTGTTCATTGTGGTTGGGTCTTGTTCGTCGTCGGGTGGCGACGTAGAGTTGAATGTGTTTATTTCCATTGTACACGCACGCACACACCTTTAAAAGAAAAAAAAAATTGTACTTGTTATTTGAGGTTCGTCGTCGCAATGAGGAGGCTCGTTACATATGGTATCAGAGCGGGCTCAACCCGCGACTTGGGATCACTACGGATTTCGTTGACATGATTTCATTATACTGTTGCTAATCGAGTTGACTGTGTGCATGCAGGTAATCATGGTTAGAGTATGCGTGGAGGCAGACGACGGGGTGCTAGGGGAGGGGGTGCGATGCTTCCAGTAGCTTCCATGCCTGAGGGGTCTAACCCCCAGGGAGGCGAGAAAGTTCTCGGGCAGGAGTAGATAGCAGTTGGCGATGTAGTCGGGATGATGAGATCCTTTCAGCGCATGTCTGAGGCACTGATCAACCGTTTGGATAGAGATGAGGCCAGAGCGCCGACACCCGCTGAGGTTCCATCGTGCGCACCAGCCGTTATTGGTAGCATTCACCGTGAACTCAAGAAGTTCAAATTTCCTGAGTTCTTTGGTGCCCCGGATGGCGCAGCCACCGATGCATGGTTGGAGAACATGGTGATGTTCTTTGCACTTCGAGATTATACCTCCAACATGAAGGTCCGCATGGTGGTATTTCAACTTTAGGGGAGCGCTCTTCTATGGTGGAAGACACTCCTGCCACAGCTGAACATGGGCATCGAAGATGTGTCATGGGAACTGTTCGAGGAATGGTTCCGAGAGAGGTACCTTTCAGAGGAATTCATTGAGTGTCAGCTCAATGAGTTCAACTCCTTATGACAGGGAGGTCGTACGGTGCCCGAGTATGAGGCATGTTTTATGGAGATGCTCTGGTATGATCCGCACCTTAACACTAAAAAACTTAAGGTCAACAGGTTCATGTTCGGCCTTAATGGTAGCTTGCGTGCAAAGGTTATGATTTTGATGCCTCAAACCTTGCATAATGTCATCCAGAAGGACCTCATAGCAGAGGAGGAGCTTATCAGTGGGGGTTAGACCAGGACTCCAGCGAGACTAGCAGGGCAGGTTTCATTTGGAACACAGCAGCACCAGACACCAGCGAGACATACGTCGGGATATCGTGGCTTCCAGAGGGGATCCACTTTCACCACACTCCGACAACCGCTGCCTCAGCAGTGGACACCTTATCGGGGACCACAGCATTAGCAGCAGCGTCGCCCGTAGCAGCAGTAGTTTAAGCTTGTTCAGCAGAACAGACCAGTGTTCCAGGCCGGTGGGCCGTCATCTTCTACTTCAGGTACCAGGACTACTGGGCCAAAGAAGGGGTGTTGGACATGTGGGGAGCGACACTACCAGCGTGACTGTCCTATGGGGAGGACTAGAGAGTCTGGATCAGCCGGACCCACTGACGTGGGAGATATGGGAAAGGCCCATCGGATTCATGCAGTGGTGAATAACTGCCAGGCATAACACTAGTCGACTGTGGTCGAGACGACAGGTACTGTCGCTGACCAGACCCTTAGAATTTTGATAGATCCCAGTGCTACTGAAAGTTTCATTTCGGGTGCAGCGCTAAAAAGGATTAAGGTAAAGGCAGTCGAACATGACAAGTTTATCTTCGTAGAGATGGCTTTGTGAGCCAAACAGAAGGTTGAAGGAAAGTTTACGGGATGTGCCCTTAACCTGGGAGAGTTTGTCACGAGGACCAACCTGTACGTCACGATCTTAGGATCTTATGATGTCGTGATTGGTATGGATTGGCTGGAATCACATGAGGTGATACTTAACTGTAAGATGAAATGATTGAGCTTGGTTGATGACGAAGGACAAAGACGTGTGATTGTAGGACGGAACCAGGGATTTTCCCTGAGGTTCGTCTCTTCCTTACAGTTACGGAAGAGTATGCGCAAGGGGTGAAAGCTTTATGCGATCCTTGCGCTAAACGAAAAGGGAGTAGCGGAAGGTCTAGAACACCTTCCGGTGGTGAGAGAGTTTGCGGACGTGTTTCCGGAGGAGTTTCCTGGGATGCCGTTGGAGAGGGAATTGGAGTTTACCATAGACATAAAACCGGGGACTGAACCGATATCAAGAATGCCTTATCGGATGTTGACCCCAGAGTTACAAGAGTTGAAAATGCGACTGAAGGAGTTGTTGGACTTGGGATTGATACATCCTGGTGTGTCACCATGGGGTGCACCAGTTATTTTCATACGAAAGAAGGACAGATCGTGGAGGCTTTGCATCGACTACCGTCAACTAAACAAGGCCACGATCAAGAATTAGTATCCCTTGCTGAGAATTGATGATCTGTTTGATCAAATGAAGGGTGCGACGATGTTCTCCAAGATTGATTTGTGATCTGGGTATCACTAGTTATGAATCAAGGAGGATAATGTCCCTAAGACCGCCTTTAAGATGAGATTTGGACATTACGATTTTATTGTTTTACCGTTTGGACTGACAAATGCCCCAGGAGTATTTCTAAGTTTGATGAATGAGGTGTTCCGCGAGTACTTGGACAAGTTCATCCAAGTGTTCATTACCGACATTTTGATTTACTCTCGTACGACGGAGGAGCATGACGAGCACTTGCGCTTGGTACTACAGTGTCTGCGAGAGCACAAATTGTATGGGAAATTGTCCAAATGCTCTTTTTATCAATCAAAGATTCACTACTTAGGGCATGTCACCTCCGACTAAGGTATCGCCATAGATCCAGCCAAGTTCGAGGCTATTATGGAATGGCCTGCACCTACGAATGACCCAGAAGTGCGTAGCTTCATGGGTTTAGCAGGATACTATTGACGGTTTGTCGAGGGATTTTCGAAGATAGCAAATCCAATCATAGAATTGCAGAAGAAAAACAAGAAGTTTGTTTGGACTGAGAAATGCACGGAAGCATTTCGGAGGCTTAAGGAGTTGTTGACAACAACACCGATACTAAAGGTCCCTGACATGGACGTGGACTTCTTGGTATGCACAGATGCATCCAAGGAAGGTTTAGGCGGAGTCTTGATGCAAGACAGACGAGTGATTGCTTACATTTCGAGGGAACTGAGAAGGCATGAGGAGAACTACGCGACGCACGATTTAGAGTTATTAGCCATCGTATATGCCTTGAAGGTTTGGAGACACTACCTAGTTGGATGAAAATTTGAACTAAAGACTGATCATTGTGGACTACAACACATTTTTACGCAAAGCGGCCTGAACGCGCGACAACGACGTTGGTCAGAATTGCTTAGTGAGTACGACTTTGAGATTACTTACATAAATGAAACATTGAACCGAGTGGTGGATGCTTTGAGTCGGAGACCACGCATATTTTCATTGTTTCCTCTTCAGATGAATCTACATGAAAAAATTCTAACTTTACAGCATGACGACGACTGGTACCAAGAGGTCGAGGGTTTTATCGGACAAAACACAATGATGGTACCACGATATGAGGGACTTTCATTTGATAGCGATGGGTTATTGAGGTTTAAAAGTCGGATTTACGTACCGCCAAACACCGAGTTGAGGATGTTGATCCTGAGCGAGGCTCATAGAGCAGTTTACATGGCTCACCCGGGAGTCACGAAGATGAGGGCAGACCTTAAACCCTTATTCTTTCGGAAGGGAATGAAGGTCAACATAGTCAACTATGTGGCCAGATGTCTAGAATGTCAGCAGGTAAAGGATGAACATAGACACCCAGCAGGATTACTACAACCACATGCCATTCCGGAATCAAAATGGGAAGTTATTTCGATGGATTTTATTGTTGGATTGCCACTGACGACAAGGAGACATGACTCAATTTTTGTAGTAGTAGACACTCTGGCAAAGAGTTCTCACTTTATTCCTTTGTGTACGACGTATCAAGCACCTGACATAGCTAGAGTTTTCATCAGTTAGATTGTGAGGCTGCATGGTGTGCCTAAAAATATTATATCCGATCGAGGATCGGTGTTTACTTAATGATTTTTGACGAGTTTCCAAGAGGCCTTGGGAACTCAACTTAACTTTAGTACTGCGTATCACCCAAAGAATGACGGAAAGACTGAATAAATGAACCAGACCTTGGAGGACATGTTGCACATGTACATAATGGACCAACAAAAGCATTGGGAAGAATTCTTGCCACTAGTAGAGTTCGCTTACAACAACAGTTACCAGAGCACCATTAAGATGGCGCCCTTCGATTTTCTTTACAGGCGACCGTGTTAGACGCCCTTGAGTTGGGATCGGCTTGAGGATAGGGTCCTAGTGGGACCATAAGCGATCCAAGAAATGGAAGAGAAAATGAAAACCATAAGACAAAGGATTAAAGAAGCACAGGATCAATAGAAGAGTTATGTCGATGCGCATCGAGTCGACCATAGTTACGAGGTCGGCGATCGAGTCTTCTTGCGAGTTAAACTGCATAAGAGTTTGATCAAGTTTGGAAAGGGATGTAAACTCTCTCCTAGGTTCGTGGGACATTTCGATATTGTGGAGAGAAAGGGGCCCGTGGCCTATCGACTAGCCTTGCCTGATTCCTTGAGGTGTATGCACGATGTTTTTCATGTATCTATTTTGAGACATTATATTAGTGATCCTACGCATGTTATTCACATGAGTTCCTTGCAGGTATCGAACGAGGGAGCGCTCACGACTGAGCCAGTCCGCATCTTAGATCATTGCATTTGACAGTTACGACGTCAAATGGTAGATCAGTTCAAGGTCCAGTGGGACAATTATAGTCCGCACTCGGCGACCTGGGAGGACACATATGATATGCGCCACCAGTTTCCATTTTTGTTTGATAGATAGACATATGATACTGTGATACACTTATTTCAGCATTTATACTGAGAAACTTCAGGATGAAGTTTATACCAAGAGGGGGTGTATGTAACATCCCTCTCTGGCGCACTGAGAAAACTTATTCTTTGAGGACACTTGCTCGCAAGTGATCTGGACTTTTATGATATTAAAACATTTTTCCTTGATTATGATGCGTTATGATGGATGACATGATGTTTTACTACACTGACATAGACAGGTGCTATTGACTCGGTTTTACTGAGTGTGCAGGGTTTTGGACCTTGAGGATGCAGAGGCATCGACAAAACCCCTTGGACTCCAGATCGAGTCAGGGAGTGTGTTATTGGGGTTTGATTGTTTTACTGTGTTTTTTGTACATCTGATTAGATGATATGATGTGGATATGTTCTGACATGATTGTTGATGATGCAGGCTGACAAAATCTTGATGACCAGACTCACATATGGAGTAAAGGGGCCACACACGACTACTAGAGAGGTTGAGGGAGAGGTGTGGACAACAGCCTTTCCACAACCTACTAGCACTCCCACCATGGCTCGACTGTAGGTTAATGATTACCTAGTTCAAGAGGACCCACGATGCCGTGAGGGTAGACTGCGACAGTCACTCACGATGATTCTAAGGGGCGCACAATAAGGCGGGGGCCTTATTCTTTAGAAGCCCTTAGTCTCCAACAAGTTCACCCGGCGGAGTGTTGACTCCATGGGTTATTGGTGTCTACCAATGAGTCAAGAGGTGAGTGGCATCCTTGGAGAATGTGGCGCATCCTAAAGGGCACGTCGCGCAAAAGAAATAGATGGGACGAGTGGCACCCTTGGAGCACATGGTGCATCCTGAAGGGCACGTCGCGCAAAAGAAACAGAGGAGGCGAGTGGCACCCTTGGAGCACGTAGTGCGTCCTGAAGGGCATGTCGCGTTGATGATGATAAAGAAATGAACCTAGATGGCCCTAATATAGACAACACATGAAGAAATTTTAAAATAACTTCCCTAATTAAATGTCCCCCAGTTCAGAATCTAAGTTCTAAGTCTAAAAACTTTTCTAGGGGTAAGATTTTGTCTACCCTTGAGAAAATATCTATATAAAATTGTAATAAAAAATAAAAAATAAAAAAAAAACCCTTACGTAATAATTTGGTTTTCATAAATTTTGGGGTAAAATGAAAAGAGTAAGAAATTTAAATAAAATCGGTGGATAAAAATATATATATATAAAGAAGAAATTAATTATTTAACTTGTGAAAGTGTAAAAAGATATTAAATTAATAATAAAAGGAAAAGAGGGTAATTTGCGCAACTGTCATTTTGGCTCTAAAAAAAGGGGGAAAGAAGGAAATATAAAATTTAGGAAACTAGGGAATGGAGGTAACATAATAAGGGAAAGAGGGGAACTTATGGTAAAAAGCGAGGTCAACTTAGTAAAGAATCTGCAATTAAGAACCTTCTAAATTGAATTAAATTAGCAACTTCATTTTAGGGAAAGATTTTAAAACCTGTAAGGGAATCTAGGGACACCTACGAGTAAATTTAGGAGTAACTCTAGGTGGGTGAGGGAAATAAGACAATTTAATAAATTAAAGAAAATAATTATGGAGGAATGTGGGGGATGAATGACACTTGTACGAAAGAGAATTTTTAGAAGATTTTATTAAAACTTAAAGTAAATGAGATTTAGGGAATGTTTGGAAGTTCTAAAACTCTATAAAAGAAAGGAAGGAGGAGAAAGTAGGGGATCGACTGTTAGCGTAACGTTATGCTGCCGGATTAGTGACTTGACTGATTTACTTGTGGGGAGTTGGGATTTCCAGCTCGGATAGGAGTGGTAGCTCGGCCTTGTAAGGCGAGCTGGGAGCTAGACGTACCATCTGGATAGTGTGTGGTCCCTTTGCGGCTCGGGGAGCTAAGGGGGAAGCAAAGTACCCCTAGCGTTAGATGGGAGGTACCGGTGAGGTATCGACGTTCGGTGAGTGGGAGTTGCACGGAGTGCGGGACACCATTCGAAGAGGGTGAACAGACAATGGTACGCTTCTTGCTTGAATGATAGAATGTTGTAGGATTTATGATTTAAATATACATGTGTATTGGGTAGAAAAATATTTATCTTTAATCTGTGTTTAGTTCTTGTTGGTTGACTGGTTTTAATACTTCGGTGATTAAATTGTGTAACTGATGTAAAATTTTAACTCGGCTAATGTAATCCGGTAATGGATGAAAAAGAAAATTGTGTATGATTTCGGCGATTTGCGTTATATGATCACTGTACAATGTTGTCCCTAAGTTTTCTTTTGATGAAGAATCCATCCTTACATTTCCTCTTACTGTCACGACAAGTTGCACTTGGCTGCGTTGAAGCTTGTTGGGTAAATCACCCAAGCGTTCTATGTTGATAATAACTAAACCCCACCTTATAGTAGAGAATTTTTAGCCGTGCGCTCCCATTCTTGTTGACCAACGATTTCTTGTCCTCTGTCAATTTTATGTTAATGGCATGATGCCCTGCGTTAATCATCGATTGTGCAAGCGCGTTTCGCAAGTTCTGCTATTGAACCCCCTTTTGCGTGTCTTCTGTACTACCACACCAGTTCCTCTGTAAAATATCTGAGGTTGCGGTTAGTTTTCCTGGGTGTCTTCATTCACCATCTATCCATTGGGTGAAGTTGAGTATTATCCTGAGCGAATATTATTTTATTTCTGAGTGAAAATCAGTGGGAAAATTCTACCTGAGCGCTTCACCTTTCAGCGGGAGTTTTTCACCTATGTGTCCCTTACACCATGGTTCGTTTGGGCTTGAGATACCTGGACGTCCTTCACACCTCAACCTGCATGCACAGACCATTGAAACGCATTTATATTTTACAAGATTCAACCATCTCATTACTTGCACCTTAGAGGATATGGTATTTACAAACGACGAATCTTTAACTAGCTTTATGTATCATTGCCCACTTCTGCAGAAACTTTCCCTACACTGTTGCAATGGGCTACGAAATCCTGTCATATGCGCTCCCAACCTTACACATTTACATATATATGATTATTTCGTGCAGGTTTTAATTCTGAATTGCCCGAAACTTCAAACATTGAAAGCAGACATCATAGGACTAAGGGATCTAAAAGTGAATGGCTTGTTGTTTTATGAGCTTTCTAACCGAATTGATTAGCTAAATCTGTATTGTGGAAGTAATTTGGTTGGACTCTCGCTTTATGAGAACAATGGGATAGTCCATCTGTCCATAGAGAGATTCGTTGACATAATGGGGAGCTTCAAATCATTGAAGGAGCTTGATATGTATGCTTGGATGCTTATGCTTAAAAGGGAAATACAAATGGTTGATCCTCTTTCATTTTGTTTGAGAGGCTTCCTAATCTTGAGCATCTACACATTCCAGGCATGTTTCGTTCTCACTTTTATGCTCAGGCAAAATCGCCCTTCATTGATTGGTTTTGTTTAATTCCAGTAGACACCTCTCTTCGTTTGAACACTTCGACATATTATTTATTGCTTGAGTTAAACAATGTAAGTATAGTTTTGTGGTCGTCTACAGACAGGTCTATCATTATTGATAGCCAGGATCCTTGGTACAACTGGTAGATCCCACCCCTTCCCGGACTTCTCGCATATGGACTGCCTTACGCGTGGTAGTTTGGTGTTAGTTACGGTAATGGTTGGGTTGGAGCAGACCCCCTCCCTTGATTTGGTCAGTTCCTTAACCATACCCACCATAGAACTCGACAGTAGGTGGCACGCCAGCTCGGACAGAACCACCATTGTTGACAGTTGTTATGTATGTTTGTGTTGTGAACTAATTTGTGAGTAGTTTATATGCACTGGGCTTTAATTTGTTATTGATTAATGCTGATAGGAAATGATGAATGATAGATTTCAGAGCGTATCATTGACCAATTTTAATTTGATTAGTTAGATATGAAAACATTGTTGTTATTTTATTGGTTCTCGTCTTATTTGAGAAGTTTTAAAAGGGAATTTAATAACATAAATATTTCTATGTGAGTTCTGGAATAGTAAACAACTTCTCTACGCCACCACAGATCTCATTGAGAAATAATGGATTCAAGTGGTTCAAGGAATGTATTAAGACACAGCCATTGTGCCGGAGCATGATAATAAGGATTTAACATTTATAGGTGTATTAGCAGGGAGTTGAATGCTCAGTATATGATTAAGGAGGTGACAGTGTTCAGTGAGATAATGGTTCATTTATTTGAATATTGACTAATTTGCAAAATTGACACGTCTGTTGTAATTTGTTGCATTTTCAACCAAGCTAATCTTGAAAAAAGTACTGAAAGAATTTTTTATATAAAGATAAGTGCCTTTGTTAATGATTTCATTGCTAATAGAAGGATTTATTTTACTCTGGAAGTAAAGAAAAAACTCATGGACTGGATAATATGTGTTGATTTATTCCTTCTTTATTGTGGAAGTGTATTGTAATCCTTGATGTGAGAAATACTCAATGTTCTTAGTATACTGTTCACATAAATGAGTTGCAATATTGAGAACTTGTCAACAAGATTGAACTAAAGAAAATCGAACTTGTCAACAAGATTGAAATAAAGAAAAATGGGTTAGAAACCTTTTTCAAGATATACAACTCATATAACTTAACTAAAACAAAACTCCAAGATGATAAATTACCCAACACATGTTAATTGAGGTATTGAAGGTTGGGTTAAAGTCTTGATTATTGTCTTACCTGCTGTATTAATTGTTTTGTCTTGTAGTTTGATTAAAAGTACACTTCCAAAGCTACGGTACTAGTATAGTGAGAAATTTTAATGAGATATTATGGTTCACTAAGGCCCTTGCCTTTAATGTAGATAACCTAGTTACTGGCTATATCAATGGTTATATTATTGTCTTGTTAATTGCTTTATTTGCTATATTAGTTTCCAATGTCTGATATTTTGATTAAGTGTATTACCTTCAATGCAATACGGTAATAGTAGTAACGAGTTAGTAATGGTGCACTATCGTAAAATGCTTTAATGTAGATAATCCTGTTGTTGCAAATCTCGTTGGCTACGTTTTTGTCTTTAGCTTAGAAGGCTTGGTATGCTTATGTCGTGCGGGTTGTAGACACCTCCATGTTCCTCAAAACATTCGCCAGCCCTGAGACCTTAAATGGTTAAAATCGATGGGAACCTGGGCTTGAGCGTTGCTTATGTGTGTTGGAGGTCCCAACCATTGCAGGGTAGGACGGGCGGGTAGTGAGTCTTACTTATTTGTCGATGGATCGTCGTTAAATGCATGCAGTTACTTGATATGCATCTTAGGTTGTCTTGTTGTGTTCGTCGTGGTTGCGTCTTGTTCATCGTCGGGTGGCGACGCATATTCGAATGTGTTTATTTCCCTTGTACACACGTGCACACACCTTTAAAAAAATAAAATAAATAAAAGAAATTGTACTTGTTATTTAAGGTTCGTCATCGCAACGAGGAGGCTCATTACACTTGTTTATGGTATAGGTTGATTACATGTTGATGCATGGCTTATGCATGGTTCAGATTTATTGGTACAGGTTTACAGCAGTATATCTCACAGTGATAGTGTGCTAGTGGTTCCATCATTCTACTTCTACTTCTGGGTGGCAGGATGGGGCAAGGACAGGTGGTTGTAGCCGGAGAACATAGGGGGTTGTAGCCTCCTTCTGGTTGTAGCCAGAGAATTGGGGAGTTGGAGATTCCCTCAGGTTGTATCCTGAGAAACTAGGGGGTTGGAGCCTCCTTCCAGTTGT
>ML781090.1:1623368-1639921 GCA_009831015.1 Picea engelmannii | reverse complement strand
GGAATTAAGTGAGAAGGACACCCCCCCATAGCTTAATAAATTTAGCTTCAAATAATGGTTTAGTAAATATATCATCGATCTGATCATTTTGTATGTAATAAAAAATGGATATAACGTGAGCTTGGAGCTCAAAATGTTTAATATTATTATGTGCAATATGATTTTCATCAACCTTAATTGCACTCTGATTGTCACAGTAGAGTGTTGTCAAGGTATGTACAGGAAATCCAGGTTCACCCAATATGTGGTGAATCCATACTTCCTTTGTACCTACATGAAATATTCCATGTTATTCTACTTTTGTATTTGTAAAGGAGACTACCTTATGTTTCTTTCATGGCCAAACCAATGGTCCAATGCTGAAGTGAAATGCATAGTCAGAAGTGGAATTTTGATCATACTTGCCTAGTCGGAATTAGTGAAGCTGACTAGCGAATCTGAAATTCAACAATACTTGATACCAATATGAGTGGTACATTTGAGATAGAGAACAATCCTTTTGACTTATTTCCAGTGTCTTTCTCTCAGATCCTACATAAGACAAGAAACCAAATGAACAACAGAGGAAATGCTAGGTAGACTCTGAGTAAGATAAATTATATTGTCAACGAGTTGTCAATAGAGGGTAGCATCAAATTTTCAAGTTTGACATGTTTTTCTCAGCTTAACTATAGATTGAAAAGGACTAGAAAATGGCTTACAATATGCCATATTAAAATGTGTCAAAAGATCCATTACATATTTATTTTAGAAAGTAAAAATCCATCAGATAGTGATAAGACTTGAAGACCCAAAAAATAATGTAGAAGACCAAGATATGTCATGTCAAAGAAGTCAACAAGTTGTTTCTTCAATTTAAGAATGAGATCACTTTTGTTTCCAATTATGACAAGGTAATCAACATATATAAAAATAATCAAGGTATTTCTATGAGTATGGAGTACATATATGTTGTGATCATATTCACAACATTTGAAACCAAGTCAAAGAAAGAAACTATCAATCTTAGCATACCAAGATCAGGGAGATTTATTCAAACCACAAAGAGACTTCTGAAATTGAAAAACCAGGTGAGAATCTATCACAAAACTAGGAGGTTGTTCCAAGAAAATTTATTCATATAGATCACCATGAAGAAAAGTACTCTTCACATCCATCTGATGTATCTTCCATCCAAATCAAGTAGAAAGGGAAAGAATCAGTCGAATAGAGTTCATATTCACAACAAAGGAAAAGGTCTCATTGTAGTCGATGATTTCTTGTTGATAAAATATGATCTGTAAACTATCATGGATATTACACTAGAGTAGTTTGTCACAACAGATATGATAAATAAAACTTAAATCTACCTATGAAGGTTAAATTCCTTTAGATTTCCAAAATATTTAGTTATTGATTTTTTCCTTATGCATGAAATAGATAAAATGAGAAAAATAGATAATAGTAAAGTAAAATCACACACCATCCACAAAATGACAAATATTTTCTCTTGGAAACCCTTACAGGATAGAACCCATCTAGAAGGTGAGACTGCTCTACTCTCTTTTCTTTGGTATGGAAATAATGCAAGTACAAAGGAGAAGGCACTCTCTATGGAGTTGACTGAGACCTGTGGCATGTTAGGTTGCTAGAAAACATCAACCCCTATGTTATTCTCTCTAATTTCCCACTCATAGTTTCTCTACTCAACTATGGAACAAAATACAATAGTATAGAATGGAACCCCTTCTCCTCCTAGTGGCCTAGTATTTAACATAGTCTGCTAGCCATCTAGAGGTAGGTTTTTGACTTCCTCAACCCTTAATTGTGATAGGGTTTTGGACCTTATAGAATATTATTTAAATTACATACATTTATATACCTATATGCATGAGTAATGAGGACTGACATGGCATCCTCTTGTACCACGGTCATCAACACAATAGGTCAACTTGCGACAGGCATAAATTTTGCATATGAGCTTAGATTGATGCTATTTTTTGCACAATTTTAAAGGTATCGATGTGTAGAATAATGTCACATGGTTTGAGATATTCCATGAAAGTATTAAACCAAAATATTCTATTTGATTCCTCAAAATTTCCCTAGAAGGTTACATACCCTAATTTTCCAAAATGCGACTTGCCACTAAAATGGCTCTAATTTTTTCCACTCTGAAAGGATCAAGTTATACGAAAAAATAATATAATGACACAATCTAGATAAAATTACCTTCATAACCAAGTGCTATTTTTAATGCTCAAAAACACCTTCAGAGGTAAATTTGGTCTTGTAGACCCATCGACACTTCACAATGTTATTCCCTTGAGGTTAGGGAAGTAAATTCCAAGCATGATTATTCAATAGAGAATCCATTTATATATATAGCCTAATCCCATTCAGGTTGTCCTTGTGCATCTAAGTAGGTAACACGATTAGAGGTTTCAATCACATGATCCATCAACGCAATGTTTGCATGCTGCTTCTGACCGCATGTTCGTCGACCTGAAGAAATATCATCGACATCAGGACCAACAAATTCAATTGTCTTTGCATCCCATATGGGTAGGAAAGAAAAGGGTGAATTTATATATACTACAGAAGGTCGATTGGAAGTTGGAACAATTTTATTCAAAGGATATGGAAAACTAGTCAAAATATAAATTGACTGATCAGTCAACTTGAGGATTGAAGGTCCAACCGAAACATGAAAAAAGTTCAATTATCCAATCGAAGGACTAATAAACATAACAGAAGAACCAAAGTTGGAAAGAAAATCAAAGTGATCATCTTATAACAATTAAGAGGAGGGATTCAACAACTTGATTCTGGAAGAATTCTCATTGAACCATACATTTATTTTGATAATGATTTGTCATTTAATTGAGTCAAACAGTCAATAGAATTTAGACTCCTTAGAGTATCCCATCATGATGTAAGCATGACTCTTTGCATATAATTTATTTCTACAATCATCATAAATATGATCCCATGAAACACATCCAAAAATAAAAGATGGTCAAGTGAGGGATTCCTTCCACACCATCATCTGACTGGAGTCAGTGAAGGAAAAAATCAAGTCAGATGTGATTGAGAAGATAGTTTTCACAATAGAAAAAATCATCCCAAAAGTGAGGAGGAAAATATGTGGCCTACAAAAGACATCTATCCCTTTCAACTAACGTCTAACTCTTGTGTTGTACAATTCCATTCTACTAGGGGAATGAGGGATTGATTATTCAATACCAAATTCAACCAAGTATTCTTAAAAACGTTGATTCACATTCTCACCACCATTTTTTGATCTCGGGCACTTGATGGGTCAACCACATTACTTTTCAACAAAGGAATTTAACTCTTTGAACTTTTCAAATATGCGATTATTTTTTTTCATAAAATAAACCCAGGTGAAATGAGAGACATCACAAATAAAGGTCAAAACCTTGCACCTACTAAGGAAGGTAAATTTATGCAAAAGATATCATTGTGAACCAACTCAAGGAGGTTCGGTGCTCGCCATGCTTTTCCATAGTCAAAGGGTTCATGAGGATTCTTTCCATTCATATATCCTTTACAAAATCCACCAAGGGGAAAATAATTAGGTAGACCAACAACCATATTCTGAGTTTCAATCAACTATAGACTTAAAACATTTAGGGGTACGATTCATTCATGCCAGGTTTGACTTCATTCATCAGTGTGAGAAACAAGAGTTGTCGATTCAAATTTGGGTTGAGTTGTGTCACAAAACTTATATAAACTATCCTTTAGGTCAAGAAACCCTTCGGAAAAAAATGACTGACATTTCTTCAAATCTATAACAAGGAACTGATCTGGCCAAAAATCCATAATCTTAACTATTTGTGTTAGCTTAGAAACTGATAATAGATTAACACTATGTTTTGGTACATTATAAACGTCTACAATTCTCCCATGTTAATGGGGAACATCACCATGACCAACAATGTCGGGAGCAAAGTCATCAACAAAATATATTTTTCTCTCCATAACTCTATCTATGGAGGAGAAAAATGAAGTGTCCTTATCCATATGATGAGTGAACCCATAATCGACTACCCATTCATTCTACATAGAATGAGAAATCAATTCTTTAGAGTTTCCAACTTGGAAGGTGGAATTGTCAATGGGTCTATGAACAACTAACATGACTCCTTCAAGGACATTGACCTTCTCCTCTAGTTTTTCTCTCTTCTTATAGTAGTCTCTTTCCACATGTCTATTATTCCCATAATATTGGCATGTATTCTTCTTTCGATTATTACAAGGTGAATATGTCTTCCCTTTAGGTTTCTACTCAAGGTATCAAGTCTTTTGTATAGGGATATAAAACCATCCTCTTTCTTTGTGATTTGACTTTCCCTTTCCCTTACACATGGGAGATTGATGTTTTCCACCAAGATTCCCTTTATCAAGCAACCCGTGTTGATTAATAATTAGTAAGCCACATAAATATTCGAAAGTGTAATCATTATCATCTTCCTTGTGTGCCTGGAAATTGGTGCAGAAAGTTGAAACAAACACAATAAATGGTGTTCTAAAATTCATCAAGACCAGATTGATGAGTTCTCCATATTTCTTCAAATAATTGTTTCCACATTCGCCTAATTTAAACTATATTTCCTTCACACATGCTAAATAGTCCTCTATTATGTTGAAAGAATGAGGATCGAGAGAGATCTACTCTTTCTCCAATTGCATGACATGGCTTTCATCAACTCTATCGAATAGATATTTCAAATTCTTCCAGACTTGATGAGGGCAATCGATTTCACTAATGTAAAATCAAATATTCTACAAGATATAGGTCATAATGACCCCACAACATCCTCCTTCTTCCCATTAACAATGATTTTTTCTTGATCATTTGTTGGATCTAGAATCAAAGTCCTCGTATATTTCCACAATCCTTTACTATTCAGTAGGGTTTGCATGTCTAGCTCCCATACAACATAATTTGATCCATTCAAAACTATAGGATCTATATTCAAAGCCATATTCAATATCTATATAAATCACCAACCCAGAGTCAATCACACAACAGATTGTTATGAGGAAAATCACTATATGTCATGGGGTAGACCACAACGGACGGAATGACTGCAGAAATCAACTCTAATCTCAATTATTGTACATAAATGAAAATG
Source organism: Picea engelmannii (assembly GCA_009831015.1). Lineage (NCBI taxonomy): Eukaryota > Viridiplantae > Streptophyta > Pinopsida > Pinales > Pinaceae > Picea > Picea engelmannii. Next base: position 1,634,777 of record ML781090.1, on the reverse strand, counting down.
CTAACAAGACAAGATAAAGATACTACCTCTTCTAGACGTTCGATGAAGACCACTGTTGAGAAATCAACTCAAAGATTTATACCTGCAATGTGTCCTCAACAACCAAGATATGCAAGCATATGGTGATAATATATATTTTTAGCACATATAATAGCATAGTCCATCAACATTCATAAAAAAATATTCCCATGGAATAACAATTCAAATATTTGCAAGATAATAATTGGACGAGAAAAGAGTATTTTTATTAAAATATGATCAACATAAGTATACAAGTGACAAACTTCCATGTTGGCACATCTCGAAACCAACAAACTAATTCCCTTCCAGTGGGGCCTCCACCACTTCAATCCTCCACCAAAGCCAAGCTCATATAAGAGAGACAATGAGGTTCTCCATCAAAGAGGGAAGATCTTGGGGGATGAAAAATGTGTTTAGACTTTAAAGGACAAAGGGATGTATACTCAATACGAAGTGAATAATTTCTCTAGAGTAACTTTTCTCTCAAAAGTTGAATTATTTTTATTTTCCACAGTTTGTATATGGCCCATTTATAGCATTCAAATGGAACTAAAGAGTCGAGTTAGGATTTTTCCAGTATATGGAAGGTCAAGGATCATGTATCTCATGATGTGACATGGAAACCTGACAAAATTTGTAATTTTGAGCACCAAACTCGATGTACACAGGTTGTAGTGGTGCAACTTGCATATACACATGTTGTATAACTGATAGGGCGTGTATATGTGGGAAAATATGATTTTTAGCTCTGGGAAGTGCAAAAGGGGACTTCAAGTCTGCATAGGGAAATGGAAAAGGCCTTCTAAGAAAGTTGTATGGGGTGAGGAAAATATTTCTATAACAGATGCCCCCTAATGTGTGAGGTCAGAGGAGTATATGTGATGGATGAAATTCATTATAATTCCAAGAAGTAGAGTAATGGAGACCCAGCTAGACGAATTAATTTCTCATGAGAATATTAAAATCCATAATGACTTTGTACACATGGCTGGCATTTTGAATTACACTGCAAATCCATGTGTAAATATACCAAACAGTTGTTCATGGTCATGAATAGGAAATAGAAAGTAGATACATGCCATAGGTTGTCATAGTCATGAACAAAGCGCAGTGAAAACCAGTCTCAAAATCAATATGAAGATATTTGTATAAAATGGAGTACAATATGATCCCCCATGATCACTAAAGTCATATAGGTACTAGTCCAATGAATGATAGCAACATCTCAAGAAAGATGCAACTATAAATTTATGTCTTCAATTCTTCTACACGATCCACCAAAGGTGCAATTCCACATCATGTGAATAAAGGAGTTGAGTTCGAACGCAATTAGACTTTGTTTGATTACTGATCATTAAGATATACCATTAACAAATGCAAGATAGCCTACTGATAATGAAAGTAGGTATCAATGAACCGATTACATTCTCACAAGTGTGAATAAAGGTGTTGAGGTTGAAAAATTGAAGAATCCATTGATTAGGAGACATTGATGTATTCCCAACTGTCGATGGAGAGATAAATTTTCACTGATGACTGCAAGCCTCTAGGTAATCATAGGAATCTAGGCCTCGTTTCGAAAATAGATGAGATGAATTCAATTGAAGGAGACCCGCTAAAAGGAGAGAATTAAGAATATCTCATCAGTCAACACGAGGTACAAAGCAATAGCTTCATGATTTGTAGGAACTTGGATGAAGAATATGTTCAGGAACCAATGACCCTATGTGTCTTTCGCATGCACCAGATGCAAGTAGTGCATGCAAAAGACCCTTTGAATAGAATCCAATAATGAAAACTGACAACAAAGGAGAGGAAACCACTAATGAGGCTAATGGAATCCAAGACACTGCATGAATCCAAATGTGTGAATATATGTATTTCCCTCGAACACAAGGTAAACCCCCTAGTCAGCAACCAATGAGGATATCTCGACTGTTTGGTTCAAGGTTACCTACCCATAATGAAAGTAGGACCGGGGTGCACGGTAGGACTACATCTTCATGTAACTTTGAGACACTTTGAGGGCATGACCGACATGAAAAGTAAAGAATTCTAAGAAATGGATGACACGGGATTATAGAAATCCTTTGAACAATAGCATGAGACATATGGAGGACTCCAACAACATAGACTTGATAATGAAACTTTGTGATGCAGGAAGCACCATTCAAACTCTCCATAGGGACTGGAAGAGTAACCAATCAGAGGAGTAAACTCTAAGTAATTAGCTCAGCTTCTTAAGGTCATGATAAACCCAAACTTTAGATGACAAGTGGACTCAAAATTTTGTGCTCTGTTCAAAGGTGACATGACTTCTCCCACCATGAGATAATATTATTTTCTCGCCCGTCTTTTTTTGTTTTTTCATAGACAAATGAATGCTATGATACAAAGGAGGAAACGAGTGTCACAAGTAAGAAAATAGTTCCAATAGTGGAACGTACCTATGCTCAATGCAGAGAGGTGCATGTAGGACATGGACACTCGGGGGAATGTTTCATCCTAGGGTATAGGGTGTCAAGCTGCAAAGGATATAAACAAGGCTTTGCTTGGTTGGTGATGCAAATTGTTGAGGTAATAGGCTTATAAACAGAAAGAGGGAACTGACAATAAGATGAATACTTCAAGAAAAAGAATGATATGCAATTAAACTTAACTCCAAAGAATGTCCTTTTTCATGAATTTAGTCCCCCTAGGCCCGAAAAAGTATAAAACAATATCTAGGAGAACTCTTCTACCCACTAGTGACTAGAGTATTCATTTTTTGAAGTTAGTCTACCTGGTTCGAAAAAGGGTTAAACTTACACCAAATATACATTCTTTCAGATCTAATTAATGAGTGTGAAAGGGATAAGCTCACTTGGAAATCTTTTTTCACTTTTTGAGAGAGTCAAAAAAGAGCTTAAACAAGACTTGGTGGGAGTTCCATAGGTATAGGTCAGCATGCTTATGAGGAAGAATATGAGGCTCGAACACAAAGTCATATTGGAACGATAAGGAACTCCTAGCCTTTATGGAATAATCTATGCATGGGCACCAGAGGACATAGAGGTTTTAAGTAGGGCACCCATGTTTGGTAAGTATCTACCATTCAATAATGACACTTCTAGTAGCAGTAAGGAGGTTTTGCCTCGCTGATAAATGGGTTCGTACCTAAGGCATATGGATCACAGTCATAGGATAATGAAAGAATTCAATATGGATTAATGACCTATCCTATATGTTGTTCAAACAAAATACTTTCCAAAGTCACGAATGGGTGAAATGGCACTAGAAACTGCAAAAATCCCTGGACAAAACTACCAAAACCAACTCCTTCCGCTACACTATTAGTCCACTAGGCTAAAAATTTAGCAAAAAATATATAAAGTGGGTAAAATATTTCTATTAATATTCAAAAATAACCAATTTTACCATACCATTTCACATTTTTACCCAAATAGTTCATTTTGGACCAATTGAAAATCGTCTAGACCAAGTAAGTACTCTTTCTCTCCTCTTCATTTCTAGTGGTTTAGATTTTCAAATTAGTCCCAATTGTTTGAGCTTTTTAAGGCACAAATTAGGAATTAGGGTGTATGTAGGTTGTAGTTCATCGGGTTGCGTATATGGAGACATGTACATGGGCAAGGAAAAGCCTACCCACATATATGCATCCCTACATGTGACTGTTACCACAACAACTCGCGTACAAGTCTGCAAATTGTTTTTTTTAAAGGTTTTGACTCAAAAAATGGATTTATTCTTGCAGGATGGTACTTGAATGGAGAGAAAGAGAGCATGAGGAAGTTGATGTTGAAGTGGAAAGAGATCCAGGGGCCCAATTAGCACTAAAAATATGTGGGATTTACAATTTTTGGGCTCTCAAAGGAATGATGTCTCAAGTGAGGTTGCTCCAAATGCTGGTGAACTTTTGGGATCTGGATATAGAGGCCTTCAACCTTGATGGGAAACCTTTGAGAATTGAAGTCAAGGATATCTATTTCCTTACAGGATTTCCTCATTGGGGTGAGGTGGTGAACCTCAAAACCTGGGGGGATGGGGGTGGTATGACTGTAGAATATTACATTTCAACCCACTCTGTTGCAGGCACAAAAAAAGTAGGGAGACAACTCCCCATGAGGGCGATCAAGAACCTAAGTTTGAAGATCATCGTTCTTGTGATTACACGGATCATGGGGCTAGCCTCGTTGCACCAAGAATCAAGGTCACCGATGTTCTATTCAGTGGAGTGCTTACGACCCACAATTTATGATTGGTGCACCTCAATACTAGATAACATGAAGAGCCAACTGACAGCCTGCAAAAAATGTAGGAAGAGGAACTTCAATTTCACATCTATATTGTGTAGTTTTTTCTTTAAGAGGGTTCCAAGATTGATCCCTAGAGTCGAGATTGTTCCACATAGACTGCATGATCTAGCCATGTCATGGTGGATCGAGGTGATGAGGCAGTTAGGAGGTGGTAGGGTTCCAACTCCCTACAGTGATGAGTTCTTCTTCTGGTGGCGTCGGTATGTGATAGCCTTGGATGACTACCCTTATGCAGGGATCGACTATAGAGAAGATCCGTACATGTCATTGCCACCAGGCTCTGCCTATGGTGATATAGGTAAATATATTTTTATATATTTCATTTTTGTGTGTTTTTCAAATAGAATAAAAAACACAAATATTTTGGGATGGTATCAAGTATTGACGATTACTTTGTTATGCAGATGTTGGTGTTAGGGTACTAACCCGCACATAGGTACATCAATATATTCAGATGTAATAAAGGTCAATATTAATAAGGCCTTTCAATAAAATAGAATAAGGCAGATGTAAGAAGACCTATTAGAAGCTTCTGCTTCTTGAAGGATCTTCCTCTAGATGCTTCTCTTGATAGACATATTTAGTATAAATAAGGGTTGAGGGTATGAAAACCCTAGCTTAGAGATTATTGTAATAGAGCGTTTCTCAACTGGATGTTTCCCCCTTGAAGAGGCCTGTGAACATTGCTTTCTGAATCAAAGTGCTATTTTTGTTGTTATTCTTATATCATTTATGTGTTATTGTGGAGATTATGCTGGTTACATTACTGTTATTCTGCCATTTCTAGCATTTTATTTTTGTTCTGTATTCTTTTTATATCTGGTATATTACAAGTGGTATCAGAGCACTTTCCTTGGCAGAAATTGTGGGAATTTGTTTTCAGGGTAGAGACGTATTCTGGCATCTTTAAGCCACATAGATCTGTTGTTACGCGCACAAACCCACGGTTGAGGGATTCATACACGCAGGAAATACAAGTGGTTCTTAAGCGCACATCTGTTGGCCACCCTTGTAACCCCTGTTGGTACCCCTTCGAGTGGTAGCGCATCAGACATCACCTGTGTACGGATCGGCCTAGATTTCCTAAATCCCTTTTTAGATAAACCGATCTGCCGCTTGACGAATATAGTGCCACCGAGAACAACACTCGGGAAGATACTCTCTAGTACATGGGTAGTCAGGTAGTACGGCTAAGGGTATGGTCTACCCTCCTTAGTTAGTGCCTTGAGATATTGGGCCGAGTACTACTGTTGGACCCCGCACGTATATCAGAGAGCTATAGAACAGGGCAAACCCTTGTCTGTAGAACCCTTGAATACCTAAACCTTGGGGGACAGAAACATAAACAAATTAAAACAAACAAGATCTATTGTCGTGCAACTGTGTTCGAGTTGCCAAGTAAATACACATTTCTTTTTGGTTAAGCATTTGGGTATTTCATCACTGCAGTATTCTTCAGACTAGAGTATAACTCCGTAGGTGTCAAAAAAAAAAAGTCTGGAAATTGTTTTACCATTATTTGAGACCTATTCCATTGGATTCATCTCTTCTCCCTTATCACATTCATCCATATCATTTTTCATCAAAATTTTTTACCCCACTCGCCCCTTTTCAGTTCACCCATCCTCATTTCCCATACCCGTAGCCAATACCTAGAAGATCTCTTCAACACCTTGCAATATGGTTTCCTCGAGTCCCAAAAAGAAGTGAAACAACTCAGTGCTATTGTTGCCTCCATCAATACATCCATCAATACAACCATAAATACAACCATGCAGTCCTCAATGGAGGAAGTCAAACAAGAACTGACCACCCATCTTGAATCTATCTTTGCATCACTCTGCACCAAACTGAAGATCCCTGCATATGACCCTTTCTTTGACACACCTCCAAAGACTGAAGGTGAACATTACTCCCATTCCCATACCTTTCAGCCCCATCACTTTCAGCATGACCTATGCCTTCCGCGGGTGGATGTGACCAAATTTGATGGCTCAGACTCCACTGGTTGGGTAACCCAAATGGAACATTACTTCTCTCTATACGACATTACAGATGACTTGCCCAAACTCCGGTATGGTGTTCTCCATCTAGATCAAGAACGTTGGCAATGGTGGCAATGGAGAAAAACTTCTCGTCAAGGGTATATTTCTTGGACCCAATTTGTGACTAAGCTTTATGAATGCTTTGACACAGAAACCAACCATTTGGGCCATTTGACAAAGTTGAAACAATCGGGAACAATAGAAGACTTCATAGCTGCCTTTGAGCATCTGGATTTTCGAACAGAGGGCATGACTGATGCTTTCTTTCGATATTGTTTTATCAGTGGCCTCAAGGATGAGATTCGGGGCCATGTCCTCATGGCTTGACCCTTGAGTTGGGTGGAGGCTACTAAAAGAGCTAAAGAAGCACAACAGGTTGTATCCTCTCAAAAATGAAAACCCTCCTTTATCCCTCACCCTAAACCCGTAAATCCCACTACTCCCTCTGCCCCATTAAAGATCCAAAAGTTGACCAGGGATGAAATGGCTGAACGCCAACTCAAAGGCCTTTGTTATAATTGTGATGACAAATATTTCTCGGGCCACAAGTGTAAGGAACAAAATATTTTTATGGCCATCTCTGAAGATATTTCGGAAGAGGATTATGAAACTCCCCTTGTGTCTGAGTCACCTGAAATCACTGATATAACCCCTCCCTCATACCCTCCCGAAGTCGAACCGATCATTTCCCTCAATGCTCTCACTGGCTTATCTACTCCCCAAACCCTCAAGTTAATCGGTTACATCAAGCATTGGAAGGTCATCATTTTGGTTGATAGTGGAAGAACCCATAATTTTATTCATCTCCACATTGCCCAAGAAACTCATTGCTACATCCATACCGTCAACAATTTCCAAATCATGATTGCCAATGGTGGTTCCATGAAATGTGGAGGGAGTTGTGAAAATGTGTGTCTCCAAATCGGTGACTACCACCTAAAATCCCATATGTTTTCTATAGACATGGGTGGTTGTGACATTGTGTTGGGTGTATACTTGCTAAGAACTCTAGGTCTCATTCTCATGGATTTTAAGGCATTAACCATGCAATTTGACCAGTAAGGCCACCAATATAAATTCCAAGGCATCACTGCTAGTTCACCTGAGGTCATTAGTTCCCATTGCATGGAAAAGATGCTCAAAATATTTCATTCTGGTGTCATTGCCCAAATCCATGCCATACAAGCAACAGAGACACCCCCGATGCCACAAGAACTCCAAGCCCTCCTTTATAAACATCAAATGGTATTTTCCACTCCCCAAGGATTCCATCCTTCATGTGATGTTCATGATCATTCCATTCCCCTTGTACCCGGAAGCCTTCCTCCCAATATCCGTCCGTATCGCCACCCCTTTTCACAAAAAAATGAAATTGAGAAAATGGTCCAGGAACTCCTTAATGCAGGCGTTATCTGCCCTAGTACGAGCCCTTAATCTTCTGCTATAGTCATGGTCCTGAAGAAAGAAGGTTCTTGGAGAATGTGTGCTGACTTCCGTGCCCTCAACAAACTGACCATTAAAGACAAATTTCCCATTCTTGTCATTGATGACCTCCTGGATGAATTGAGTGGTGCCCAATTCTTTACTAAACTTGATCTTCACTCGGGCTATCACCATATTTGTATGAAAGTGGCAGACATTCCCAAGACTACCTTTCAAAATCATGAGGGCCACTATGAGTTTTTGGTCATGCCCTTTGGCTTGTGTAATGCCCCCTGCACCTTCCAAAGCCTCATGAATCATGTCTTCCGTCCCTTTCTCTGTTATTTTGTCTTAGTTTTCTTTGATGATATCCTCATCTATAGAAAAACCTTGATATGCCATCTTACTCATGTGGATCGAGTTCTCCATCTACTCTCTCAGCACCAACTTTTCCTGAAACAGTCTAAATTTGCTTTTGGTGCCTCAGAAGTAGAATACTTGGGTTATCTGGTGGGCAAGGATGGCGTCAAGGTGGATCCGAAAAATATTGAAGCTATGCAATACTGGCCACACCCAAAGACGCTCAAAAGATTGCATGGATTTCTAAGATTAACAGGGTATTATCGCAAGTTTGTTAAGATTTATGGAAAGATTGCAACACCTCTCATTGCTCTCCTCAAAGAGAACTCTTTCACTTGGACTCCAACCACTACTCAAGATTTTCAAACCTTGAAGATGGCCATGTGTACCACTCTGGTTCTGCCCTTCCTGATTTCACAAAGACCTTGGTGTTGGAATGTGATGCCTCAGGGAAAGGAATCGGTGTTGTCCTTATGCAAGAGGGTCGACCTTTGGCCTTCACCAGCAAGCAACTATCTGAAAGGAATCTGGGAAAACCCATTTATGAAAATGAAATGTTGGCTATTCTACATGTCATTGATCTGTGGCGCCCTTATATCTTGGGGAAATGTTTCCAAATTAAGACAGACCATCAAAGCCTCAAGTACTTTCTGGAACAACGCATTTCCTTCCTGGAGCAACAAAAATGGGTGACTAAGCTCTTTGGATATGATTATGAGATCATTTACAAGAAGGGAAAAGACAATGTGGTGGTGGATGCACTGTCCCGAAAATATGAAGAAGAAGGATCCCTTTTCTCTCTTTCCTTCATTGTACCAGATTGGCTCCAAGCGGTGCGCCAAGAATGGCTACAAGATCCCAAAAGTTTGCATCTGATCCAACAATTGCATACCAATGCTCCATCTTCCCCAGGGTGCTCTTGGCTTTAGGATGAGCTTCGATACAAAGGCCGTTTGTATTTAATAAAACAATCAAAGCTTAAATCCACGATACTTTATGAGCTTTGTGCTACACCCACAGCGGGGTACTCTGGGTTCACCAAAACCTATGACAGGGTCAAACATTCTTTTTTCTGGGATGGTATGAAATAGGACACCCATAATTTTGTTGCTGAATGTGAGGTGTGTCAACGCAACAAGGGAGAAACAGTCAAATCTCTGAGCACACTACAACTGCTTCCGATTCCACCTGCTATTTGGAAGGATATCTCTATGGAATTTATTACCGGCTTACCCAAATCGGTAAATAAATCAGTCATAATGGTGGTGGTGGATCGTCTTTCCAAGTATGCTCATTTCTACGCTCTTCAACACCCATTTACTGCATCCACAGTGGCTCAAATTTTCATGGACCAGGTCTTCAAGCTCATGGCATGCCACATTCTATTGTTTTTAATCGTGACCCAACTTTCACAAGCAATGTTTGGCAAGAACTGTTTAAGCTACATGGCACCCAATTGCATCTCAACACAACTTATCATCCCCAGACTGATGGTCAAACAGAAATTGTCAACAAGTGTTTGGAAACATATCTGAGGTGTTTTGCCTCTGAAAAGAAAAATTAGTGGGCTCAATGGTTACCCCTATTTGAATGGTGGTACAACACTTCCTACCATACAACTACACACATGACTCCTTTTGAAGCGGTATATGGACAGAAGCTTCCTTCACTTCTCTCATACTTACTAGGTACCTCGAAGGTCTAGGCAGTTGACCAAACACTTACAGTTCGAGAGGATATTCTTCGTACCCTTAAAGAGAACTTGGTCATGGCATAGAATTACATGAAGCAACAAGCAGATCAAGGTCGCTCTGAACGTCAATTTGCAGAAGGGGATCAGGTGTTTCTGCGACTGCAACCATACAAGCTGTTATCACTGAAATTTTGTCCGCACATGGCGACAAGAACTCAGCATTATCAAAACAGGAATGAAGTCATTCATGGCACTGGATTAATTTCACAGCATTGCAAAAGGGTCAAAAACTATACAAAGTAACCAAAAATTGAAGGGCGCTTTACAGGAGTTTGGTGCGTGCGCACATGTGCGTTACATAAACGTACCATGCGTGCACGACGCATGACTGTTAGCGCAAAAACCCACGCACCTGCTAAACGACGCATTTATTGAATTGGTTGGCCTCCCAACCACTTATGGACCAGCTCCCAACCTAATTTGACCATCAAATCTGAGCTGAATCCACATGGTAGGCTGGTCAAAGACCTAATTGAGCCCTAAAGAGCCCCTCTTCACACTTCAAAGGGGTTACATAATCACCCAATACTATGCTATAAAAATCCATGAAGAAATATCATTTCCTCAAGGAATTTCATGTATTGTTATGCTGCTAAGATTGTTAAGGACTCACTCTTTAACAATAACACATTGGCACCATTTCATAGAGCCATTCACCTATCCATTGAGGGAATGTGCTTGGAGTTCTTTCACCATCATTCTCATTTTCTTATTGTAAGGAGAGCAAGTTTGTGAGGGCCTCAAGAGCCTTCCTTTGGAGGAAGAAGGAACCACAGTTCCCTTTCTTCATTGTGCTTTGGATTTCATCAATTGATCAGCCTAAAAACATTGGTGATATTGGTATTTTGTGTTTGTTATTTCTTTTTCCATATGCTCATAGTTTTAGTTTGTTTTAATTTAGTTCTTGTTTATTGTTTTGTTTTGTTTCCTCTAACTCTTTTCTCTACAGCTGTCATGTCTAGCAAGACCCAACTGGGCATGTAAGCACCCTTTATTTGCTCACCAAGTGACAAATTGGGTGCAAACAGATTGGCGACCATATTGGGGAGAAGGTATCAATTCCTCCCTCATTTGGGTTTATTTTGCTTTCCTTTTGATTTCATTAACTTGCAGGGACACAAACCGGCCTCTGTCGACCTGCTAACCAGTCAATTCACAAGAGAATTGAGGGAAATCCATCCGGATTTTTCTTCTCAGCCGTTTGTCACAGGCGCGCGGGTATTCCACCCCACAGACGCGCGTCGTCTGTGCATGCGCCTGTTCAGCATTTTCTTTCTGCGCGCATGCGCTTTAGTCCTCAATTCTGTCAGCGCGCAGGCGCCACATGCACCTCTGTCTACACTAGAGGTCGCGCATCTGAACTAAAATTTACATTGTAAGGTCTTGGATGTGGGGAAAATCATTTTCCTTCTTAAGAATGATGATATGCATGCTCTAAATACTGCACCACTTAGACCCCTCAACTTATAAAGGGGATAGTCAAACAAACATA
>ML781090.1:1568204-1622855 GCA_009831015.1 Picea engelmannii | reverse complement strand
TAGTTTCCTAGGGCTTTTAAAATTCCGCAAGGTTGTACCAATGACATCTAGCTAATTAGGTAATCACACTTTTGTAAGGACCAAGCGAAGTCCACATGCAGCAAGGTGACATCTAAATAACTAAAATTTGGTACACTTTTCACCCACATACAAAAGTCATTTTCGCACTCACATAGCCTCTTCTCGAAACGTGGACGTCTAAGTAGGTTTCCTCCAAAAGGATTATGAAAACACCCCATCTTTTCTTGACAGGACTATCCACTCCCACTTTTAATCAAACGAGGTTGGTTTTCACCCCCTGCCTCACAAAACAACATCATCTAAAATCTTTCTAAAAACTCACTAAGTTTTCCTCCACAGGAGGTGCCAAAAGAAAATTTTAGTCTAGGTAGGATTTCAGGGATAGGCATCCAAATAACTCCCCGTTATCTGGTTCTCACAATTTCAAACATAGAGGTTGAAAAATAGGGAACTTCAAAATCCTCCAAGTCCAGTGTTCCAATCACCCTAAGGCAGGGAGATACCTGTGAAGGGTCGAAGGCCGAGGTCTAGTTGTTTTGTGCGTCCCCCCTTGAGGCACCCACCTCTTGGACGGGATCCAGCCCGTGACCCATTTCTTAGGCCGAAAATCTAAATGTCGCACTTGGACCGAGGTACCTAGTGACCAATTTTAGGACATCTACCCAAGTGGCGATTGTGGGCTGCAATCGCACCTTGATTGGATTTTGTGTGGCTATTGGGAAGTATCGCCAGCTCTTTCGGGATATTGCCCCCTCTACCCCTCATTATAACCAGTTATTTCATCCTTCACTAGTGTCTCTTCCGGTGACTTCAGACCCCACTGTTGAGTACTATTGGAAGGTCCAGTGCTATTTGAGAGGAAGGACGTTACGTCTTCTAGGACACGAGCATTTGCTTTATTTTGATTCCCCCACGCAAACAAAACCCTCTTACCCACATATATACTTCTTTCTCATTTATGAATGATGCACATCTGATTACAGTTTGACTTTGATATATATATTGTGTAAACAATTACAGCAAAAGACTCTTTTTTCTATATTTCTCTCACCACTTTGTGCACACATTCACACAACCAGTCTGACATCATTGGGGAACCACAGAACCCCCGTCGTTCACGACGCTTGCTCAACCTCCCACCTATCTTAGGGGGAGTATCTGGTCGTACCCACTCATCGGTACCTCCTTCACACACTCCTGTGAGTGCTACTGTCTTAGGATCAGCTTTGCTTGGTTCTACCTTATTTGGGTCAAATTCCCAAGGTCATCCATTCACTCGCTCTCCTTTGCACGGGAGCAGAGGACCCACTTCCTCTCAAGGAGGAAGCACCAACCCACCTAGTCCCCATCAAGGGTCAGGTTCACAACATACGATGGCCAGAACTAACATTCCCACCCCACTACAGATGCCATACTTGGTCTCTCTCAACATACCGGATCTCACCAAGCTGACCAATGATCCTATATTGCATGACCCCACATGGCCTGCAATGCCAACAAAGCTTCCTTCAGACATCCCAAAGTTTGAAGGAAAGGCGGGGGATGACCCCGCCAACCATGTCATGACTTTTCATCTATGGTTTTCTTCTAATAGCATCATGGATGATTCCATCAGACTACGACTTTTTCAACGCACACTTACTGGCCCGTCAGCGAAATGGTATGTTGAAGAAAAATCTGGGTCCCATGGGACCTTTGAGTCATTGGCCAAATCCTTTTTGACATTTTTTCAATTACCCATCCACCATGATAACGGTCTAGAACTACTGTCTAACTTCAAACAGACCTCAGCCACCCACGTCGCCGACCACATTCATGAGTGGCGTAGGCGACGTAGTTTGTGTAAAGTAGAAACCACCAAGCAACAGTGCCTTGATTGGTTTCTTAGATCACTTGTCTCTCTACTTGGAAAAGATGTCGCTTCCACTTTCCCGCAATCTGAAGAGGAAGCCATTAGTAAGGCCCAACAATATGACCTTATATACGCACAGTCAGGGTACTTGTATACGGTACTTCATGATCTTCCAAAACCTGTGCCATTTGGCCAAGACAAACCTGGGATGTCTCATTTAGCAGATGGACTAATAGGTGCCACCACACACCATAGTCCACAACCCCAACCCCCACCGATGTATGGAACACCCCAATACCCGCCTACATATGGGGGCACTCCTTATTACCCCCAACCACCTTATCAACAACCATATCCTATTTCTATACCTCCACCTATCAGTGGACCACCACAGGCACCTCCCATACATCCGCATCTTCCAGCCACTAGTGGTACTCCCTCAACATCCACTTATAGTACTAGTGAAGGTGCTACGCCTTCCTATGTACCCTATGGCTCAGTACCACCACAAAACCCATACTTCCCATTTCCAGGTCCTCCACAACCCATGGCTCCCCCACACCCACATGCGGGGGTAAATTTTGTTCAACCTTCGGCTGCTCAACAATATCAAAATTTAGAACAGTTGAACACAGCCAACCCAACTCATCCTTCGAACATTTCCAGGAAGAAAGGACGGAACAGGAATAATAATAACCCAGGTCAAGGCGAGAATCAACCACCACAGCACCAACCCACTGGGGGCAACCAGAACCAAGGGAACCAAAACCCCCAAGGGGGCAAAAACAACAAACGCCCAGGGTGAAATAATGTTAAAACCATCCACCCTTGTGCTCTTTGTGGTGATTTCAGTCATTACACTCACCATTGCCCCCAGATCGTTGATTTTAAAAGGTTGAAAGACTCGGGTAGTCTTCCCCATACCCCTGCACAAACTGCCTCTCAACAGGCACCACAACAGTATGTGCAACAACCCCTTCCCGCCGTGTTGCAAAATCCTATCCCACATCAAGGGTTGATCAAAAATCAACATGACACGCAACATCCCTCACCTCAGATGGGTCAATACCACAATCCCAACAATCCAGCAGAGCGAACAATTCTCCTCACCAGCGAGGAAGAAATTCTTCTGCAAACACGCAATCGTCAGTATCAGTCATTAGCTGAGCCTATCCCTGTCTCTCCAGAGACAAACCCTATACCAACGGGACCCCCATTGGTGATCCCTCGCCCTTCCTCCGAACCACCATTACGCATCCCTCACATCCCCTTGTGCATGAATGTTCACAATCCACAGGCCAGGGCCGCTCATAATTATAGCTTGGTTGACGACTTAGCGCAATCCCTGGCTACCATGTCAGTCTTGGAAGTTCTCCAGACCTGTCCCATGCAACGGAAATCACTACTTTCCGCCTTGGGGGCAGTCGACCCTACCGATACTCGACTCATCACCTTTGACCTTGACAATAGCAAACCTCGTCTTCCCGCCTTGGTCGCTATTCAACTACCAGTAAAAATACGGAACATCACCGTACATCGGTGTATCATCGATGAGGGTGCATCTACATGCATCATGTCCAAGACTGTATGGCAGAAGCTTGGTTCCCCGGACCTCATACCCTCCGCCATCACCTTACGAGCTTACGACGGACAACCATCATCTCTTGAAGGGCTCTTCCAAAACGTCCCCGTTGAACTCGGAGGCAAAACCGTTCTCATTGATATCGAAGTTATCGACGCCCCACTCGATTACAATATCTTGTTTGTATGTAGCTACATGTATGCTATGAAGGCAGTGGCATCATCCGTCTTTCGCACAATTATGTTCCCCCACAATGGGAAGATTGTGACCATCAACCAAGTCTCACATTATGAGCCGAACCCATCTGCCAATCTCGATAACATTCTTCCTCTCATTCACACCAACCACGACACATACCCACTCGTAGAGATGGGTCCTGGGATCTTCAAAGATCCATCCTTGTGAATTGACTGGTTAGCAGGTCGGCAGAGGCCAGTTTGTGTCCCTGCAAGTTAATGAAATCAAAATTAAAGCAAAATAAACCCAAATGAGGGAGGAATTGATACCTTCTCCCCAATATGGTCGCCAATCTGTTTGCACCCAATTCGTCTCTTGGTGAGAAAATAAAGGATGCTTACATGCCCAGTTGGGTCTTGCTAGACATGACAGCTGTAGAGGAAAGAGTTAGAGGAAACAAAACAAAACAATAAACAAGAACTAAATTAAAACAAACTAAAACTATGAGCATATGAAAAAAGAAATAACAAACACAAAAGACCAATATCACCAATGTTTTTAGGCTGATCAATTGATGAAATCCAAAGCACAATGAGGAAAGGGAACTGTGGTTCCTTCTTCCTCCAAAGGAAGTCCCTTGAGGCCCTCACAAACTTGCTCTCCTTACAATAAGAAAATGAGAATGATGGTGAAATAACTCCAAGCACATTCCCTCAATGGATAGGTGAATGGCTCTATGAAATGGTGCCAATGTGTTATTGTTAAAGAGTGAGTCCTTAACAATCTTAGCAGCATAACAATACATGAAATTCCTTGAGGAAATGATGTTTCTTCATGGCTTTTTATAGCATAGCATTGGGTGATTATGTAACCCCTTTGAAGTGTGAAGAGGGGCTCTTTAGGGCTCAATTAGGTCTTTGACCAGCCTACCATGCGGATTCAACTTAGATTTGATGGTCAAATCAGGTTGGGAGCTGGTCCATAAGTGGTTGGGAGGCCGACCAATTCAATAAATGCATCGTTTAGCAGGTGCGCAGGTTTTTGCGCTAACAGTCGCGCGTCGTGCGCGCATGTGCGCATGGTACATTTCTGTAATGCGCATGTGTGCGCGCACCAAACTCCTGTAAATCGCCCTTCAATTTTTGGTTACTTTGTATAGTTTTTGACCCTTTTGCAATGCTATGAAATTAATCCAGTGCCATGAATGACTTCATTCCTGTTTTGATAATGCTGAGTTCTTGTCGCCATGTGCGGACAAAATTTCAGTGATAACAGATGCCCCCTGATGGATGAGGTTAGGAGCATACGTATAGCCGAAATCCATCAATGTTTCTTTTACTGAGAATGTTGTGGTAAGAGAGAGCAAGAGTGGGACCGTGTAGAGCAATCCTTTGGAGAAGAAAGGAACTGGTAGAACTCGACCTTCCAGAAGGTGCGTAACAATATACAACTGTGTACAAACGAGGCGGGCATGCCCCATGCTCGTGTGATGTAACTCTGACAAAAAGATGACTGAAGTGTTGGTGTAGACAACTGCAGCTCCCTCGAGGGCGGTAATGATAAAGGAAGAAGACGATTCTGCAACGGAACATACTCTGAACAATAGGCTATGATCGTGGTAATAAGCAGCGACGATGATGTGGGTATTGATGGCCCAACCAAGTTTAGAGGTCTTCGGCAAATGATAATAATAACTACAATAGTCGTAAAGTAAGACCCACCGTAACATGAGAAAGTGTTGGCGTTGAATGTTATGGGGGCCAACGACATCAGGGAGCAATGGTGTTTCACCCTGTGTCGTCCGAGATCTCTCATTAAATAGAGAATGAGAATCAAGATACTGTCGCCCTTATGGAAAATAGTGTTGATGCCGACAAAAAGGAGACGCGACTCCTAGAAGCAAAAAGGCTTCATAGAATCTACTGAGGTGAGGAAGTGGCAGAGGTACACAAACGAAGTCAAAAAGTGGGAAGACTCAAGACTGCCCTTGGTTGGAGGATGTATGAGCTAGAAAAGTGGTCGCAACCGTGTAACAAGGTCGAGTGTCAGGGGGACGACAAGACGAGTGATAAGTTGTGCCAGAGGCGGGACAAGGTGGACAAATGTAGAGGGTAGAGGTAAATTACCTTTATAGTGATCTGAAGATATGGACGATGCCGGTAAGATGAGAAGCAATATTCCAACCAAGGGTGACATGGGTTGCGTTAGGCCAAAAAAGGAAGCAAGTCGCCAACGGTGACGACAAAAGGTAATGAATGAAAATAAAGGCGTTTGTACAATAAATAATGAATAATTTGGGAAAAATGTACAAATATAGAAACGAGTGCCCCAGTATGAAACGAGTGCCCCAGGGAGGGCAAAAATTTCTTGGAAAATAGATGAAGGGTGGGGGCCCCATTGGTGAGTTTCTGTATGAGGTAGGTGAAATGAAGGTGGGTTCGTAGATGGGAAAATAGGTGCGGTTTTGTCACCCACAGGCGCGCACATACGCGCTCCTGTTCACTACACAGGCGCGCATATATGCGTGCATGTTCATTACACAGGCACGCTCGTAAGCGTGCCTGTTCATTACACAGGCGCGCTTCTGAGCGCGCCTATCCAAACTTACAGTCGCACTTAGGAGTGCAACTGTCTATCTCACAGGCGCGCACTTATGCGTGCCTGTTCACCTCACAGACGCGCCCCTAGGGTGCGCCTTAAATTCCCACCCACGCGCACCTAGGCGTGTCTATTCTATGGACAGGCGTGCACGTATGCGTGCCTTCCACTGAATCGCCCACGCATGCGGGCCCACATCCTACAAAAATTCCCCTAAAAACCCCTGTACGGCCCCCCGTACCTACCCTGCCCAAAAATTGGAAACCTATTTCTATGCAGGATGATCAGACCACTAACCTGAGACTCGCACACCGTCGATCAGATACCTCGTGCTCCCCGAAACTCCAAATCTCCTATGCAATCTGCTCGTCCAGTCATTGTAGAAGCAGGTACAAATGAGGTGGCAATGTGGGCCCTACAACTATATATAGGCCTTTTGCAAAACTTCCACTCACCATTCCGGGAGCCCAAGGTGTCCATTTTTCAAACTGTCTTCAGCCACGGGATCAGCATCCCGCCGCCTACATCACGGTCGTCCCTGGGTCACTTTTCGTCCTAGGCCCCCGGGTCGCCTTTTTTCCATATCATGGTCAGGTACGCACGCGCATAGTCACATTTATCAAATACATGCTCATATCTTTGATTCTCTTTAGATATAGTTCACTTTGGGTATTTGGTTGTTCTGTGTGCAGGTACTTGCTCATCGGTCACCGACATCATCCCTTCATGTATATATCTTCCGCACTGGCATGTAGTCTCCCCCCGTGGTATTGCATTTCCATTTCCAGTCACACCCTCTGATATTTGCCTTTAGGATCATCATTCCCGGCTCTGCAGTACTCACACCTCCTTTTTCATCATCGGTACTGTAACCCGGTAGCATTCTCACCCACATGAGTTGTCCCATTCATAGAACCTTTTGGCACTTTTGACACTCATGTTGTTCTTCATTACCCCGTAGGGATGGGAGTCTCGGTAGTCTTTCATCATGTCGTGAATTAACCACATACTTCTTCTCCTCATTTTGCTAGCTTCCCATACGGACTCCCAGATCATCTCTTTATACCTGCACCTCCACAGGATCATGAACCCTCCATTTCATCCACCATCAGTTTGCCCATCTGCGAACCCACCTTCATTTCACCTACCTCATACAGAAACTCACCAATGGGGCCCCCACCCTTCATCTGTTTTCCAAGAAATTTATGCCCTCCCTGGGGCACTCGTTTCATACTGGGGCACCCGTTTCTGTATTTGTACATTTTTCCCAAATTATTCATTATTTTTTGTACAAACGCCTTTATTTTCAGTCATTACCTTTTGTCGTCACCGTTGGAGACTTGCTTCCTTTTTTGGCCTAACGCAACCCATGTCACCCTTGGTTGGAATATTGCTTCTCATCTTGCCGGCATCGTCCATATCTTCAGAGCACTATACAGGTCATTTACCTCTACCCTCTGCATTTGTCCACCTTGTCCCGCCTCTGGAACAACTTATCACTCATTTTGTCGTCCCCCTGACACTCGACCTTGTTACACGGTTGCGGCCACTTTTCCAACTCATACATCCTCCAACCAAGGGCAGTCTCGAGGCTTCCCACTTTTTGACTTCGTCCGTGTACCTCTGCCACTTCCTCACCTCAGTAGATTGTATGAAGCCTTTTTGCTTCTAGGAGTCGCGTCTCCTTTTTGTCGACATCAACACTATTTTCCAGAAGGGTGACAATATCTTGATTCTCATTCTCTATTTAATGAGAGATCTCAGACGACACAGGGTGAAACACCATTGCTCCCTGATGTCGTTGGCCCCCATAACATTCGACGCCAACACTTTCTCATGTTACGGTGGGTCTTACTTTGCGACTATTGCAGTTATTATTATCATTTACTGAAGACCTCTGAACTTGGTCGGGCCATCAATACCCACATCATCGTCGCTGCTTATTACCGCGATCATTGCCTATTGTTCAGAGTATGTTCCTTTGCAGAATCGTCTTCTGCCTTTATCATTACCGCCCCCGAGGGCGTTGCAGTTGTCTACACCAACACTTCAGTCATCTTTTTGTCAGAGTTACATCACACGAACATGGGGCATGCCCGCCTCGTTTGTACACAGTTGTATATTGTTACGCACCTTCTGGAAGGTCGGGTTCTACCAGTTCCTTTCTTCTCCAAAGGATTTCTCTACATGGTCCCACTCTTGCTCTCTCTTACCACAACATTCTCAGTAAAAGAAACATTGATGGATTTAGGCTATACGTATGCTCCTAACCTCATCCATCAGGGGGCATCTTTTATCACTGAAATTTCGTCCGCACATGGCGACAAGAACTCAGCATTATCAAAACAGGAATGAAGTCATTCATGGCACTGGATTAATTTGACAGCATTGCAAAAGGGTCAAAAACTATACAAAGTAACCAAAAATTGAAGGGCGCTTTACAGGAGTTTGGTGCGCGCGCACATGCGCTTTACAAAAATGTACCATGCGCACATGCGCGCACGACGTGCGACTGTTAGCGCAAAAACCCGCGCACCTGCTAAACGACACATTTATTGAATTGGTCGGCCTCCCAACCACTTATGGACCAGCTCCCAACCTAATTTGACCATCAAATCTGAGCTGAATCCGCATGGTAGGCTGGTCAAAGACCTAATTGAGCCCTAGAGAGCCCCTCTTCACACTTCAAAGGGGTTACATAATCACCCAATGCTATGCTATAAAAAGCCATGAAGAAACATCATTTCTTCAAGGAATTTCATGTATTGTTATGCTGCTAAGATTGTTAAGGACTCACTCTTTAACAATAACACATTGGCACCATTTCATAGAGCCATTCACCTATCCATTGAGGGAATGTGCTTGGAGTTCTTTCACCATCATTCTCATTTTCTTATTGTAAGGAGAGCAAGTTTGTGAGGGCCTCAAGAGCCTTCCTTTGGAGGAAGAAGGAACCACAATTCCCTTTCTTCATTGTGCTTTGGATTTCATCAATTGATCAGCCTAAAAACATTGGTGATATTGGTCTTTTGTGTTTGTTATTTCTTTTTCCATATGCTCATAGTTTTAGTTTGTTTTAATTTAGTTCTTGTTTATTGTTTTGTTTTGTTTCCTCTAACTCTTTCCTCTACAGCTGTCATGTCTAGCAAGACCCAACTGGGCATGTAAGCACCCTTTATTTGCTCACCAAGTGACGAATTGGGTGCAAACACAAGCAAACTTCCCTCAAGGTCGAGCATTGTCAGAAGCTAGCGCCCAAATTTTATGGCCCTTATATAGTTCTCAAGCATGTGGGACAAGTCGCATATCAGTTATCTCTACCCAGTCAGTCAAAGCTACATCCTGTTTTTCATGTTTCATGCTTAAAGAAGGTGATTGGAACTAGGTGACAAATTCAAACCAACCTTCCCGAGTTAGCTGAAGAAGGATCCATTTGGCTATAGGCAAAAGCATTTTTGGACCAGCATGAGCATCGCCTCCATCAGAGAACCATCAAGGAAGTGCTAGTCCAGTGGAAAGATACAACTCCAGCAGATGCCACTTTGGAACCAGCTACCATTCTACAGCAATTTCCACATCTAAAACCTTGAGGACAATGTTTTTTTTAAGGGGGCGGACATGTTAGGGTCCTAACCCGTACATAGGTAGATCAATATATTTGGATGTAATAAAGGTCAATATTAATAAGGCCTTTCAATAAAATAGAATAAGGCGGATGTAAGAAGACCTAATAGAAGCTTCTGCTTCTAGAAGGATCTTCCTCTAGATGCTTCTCTTGATAGACATATTTAGTATAAATAAGGATCGAGGGTATGAAAACCCTAGCTTGAAGATTATTGTAATAGAGCATTGCTCGACTGGAGGTTGCCCCCTTGAAGAGGCCCGTGAACATTGCTTTCTGAATCAAAGTGCTATTTATGTTGTTATTCTTATATCATTTATGTGTTATTGTGGATATTATGCTGGTTACATTACTATTATTCTTCCATTTCTAGCATTTTATTTCTTTTCTACATACTTTTTATATCTGGTATATTACAGTTGGTCTTTGAGGACTAGAAGGATTCAATTACATCACTGGAGGAACCAGAGAGATAAGCTAGCAGGAGGAGATGCAGATAGAGTGCTTGAAAATGTTCAGGGGAACCTGTCTCATTTGACGCACAAGATTCCTATGGTTCAGGTAGAGGATCTGCCAGAGGCTCTGCAGTGGAAGGTGGTGTGTGTGCCCCATGCATGGGTGTGACTCTTCTGGAATCTCACAAATTCCATAGTATACTATCATGATATGCATCTGAGTCCACATGTGTAGATACCATTGTTATTCTATCGACCGACCATATATGTATTTTGAGGGTGTAAGCCCCATTTTGTACTATGACACCATATTCTTGGAGAGATGAAATATAAAAAAAATTGGTCTTCACCTTTACTTATATATTACAATGTGTAAATTGATGACTTTGTTTTCTTTGCTTTATTTATGTGACAAATTCCAATCTAAAACATAATTTTCATATGCATCGGATACCTAATTAGAATTTCTAGGTATGTTGGTACAGACCCCGACCCTCGAGCCAATATCTACGCAGGATCGTTCTGATTCTCCTTAAGCCGAAGCGGCTTCTTTGGCTCCCTACCGAAACCTTTAACAATTTTGATCCATAGGTCCTTGCACAAGCGCCTTTCGCAACTTGTGTGTTCGTGGGTTGAAGACCCTCAAATTCTCCTCTCCAAATGCCGATACCTGAGATGCGATGGGTATGGCTCTTTCTTGTTAGCGCCCTCCACGTGTAATTACTGGCTAGAACTAAATGCTAGTCTCTCTTGCAACTCGCAGGTTCATGAGTTGAATGATTGAATCCATGGGCCCTCCTTTTACGAGATTCTGAGACGCGAAAGCCAACGAAGGTTTGAATCCTTCAACGATCCTCGGAACTCACAACTTCGTGACTTCTGATGTTGAACCCTTGTGCCCCTGTCTCATGAAATCCTGAAGCACGAGAAGTTAATTAGGGTGTTGACTCCCTCTTCGAACGACCAGTATCCACCACCTGTCACAACTTCTTCCTCTCCCCGGGCGTCTTATTCTCATGCCACCTGTCAACCACACGGGTCCCACCAAGCGGTTGTGCCATGTGTTGGACAAGTTCTCACAACTCGTAAGCTCGTGACTTTTTCAATCGAAACTGACTTCTTTCTACCTCTGACATCTCGATACACGATATAGCGAAGAGGTTGCTCCTACTTTCACTATTCGGGAATTCACGCAACCAAAGGATTTGGTCTTCCCTCCTTATTTACGATATGTGATATTCCACGCAGATTCGAATCTGATGGTTCTCTTGCGTCTTTGATCCAACGGTTTGGATCTCTCACTCCACTTCTCACAAGATCGGAACTCTCGATCCCAAATGTTGCCTCCTCTTCTTTCGGACAAGAGAAATGTCGAAATATTGAACCTCCACGAAGATTTATGTCGCGACTCGCGACTTTCATTCCACTGTGCTCAACTTCTTGTCATCAGGATCCCTGAAATGCCGAGATGATCTGATGGCTCAGACAGATCACAATCAACGATCGACATTGAATATTGACACCAATAGAATGGATTCGTCCAAACCTTATCCGCCCTGCAACTCCTCTGGATCCTACGGTCCTTGCAACTTCACAAGTTCTCCATGGAGAATTTCGACCGTTCATTCCTCCTTGGCAGTTTCTGTGAAACGAACTTGTGTTCTTCCACTAGAACTTAACTCCTACAAGAAAATTCCAATCTATATCTCCCTTTGAGTACTTTCGAAGGTGTTGACCCTCCTGAGCTTATGCTTGCAACTTGAGTCTCAGAAGGAATCCTGCACATAATCCTTGTGGAAATCTACCAAATACTTCTGGGTATTCGATCCCTTCGACTTTGTGCTGTCTTGGAAACAATAGTCTTTAAACCCTTCCTTTAGTTGATAAGTCCTAAGACTTCCAACACCTGCGCACTCCTTGCATGGCCTCTGTGCTCCTCTTGTACTTCTACTGGAATGAGAACAATGGTATCCCTCCTGAGCTTTCTGAGATAAAACCCAAACCCTTTGTCAACGCACACCTTGCAGACATTTCACTGCACTCCTTGCAAGAACTTCTCTCACTCAGGAAGAGAAACAATTGAAACTCATTCTCTCTCTCTCAGACTTCAAACATTCAACATGAAATCATACATACACACAGTATTAAAGAAAATGCATAACAGAGAGAATAAACAACCATGAACATACCATTCACCATGTATAAATAGAAAACATCATAACACCATGAAATCTGACTCAAAGCTTCATATATTAATTCAAAGCTCCTGTAGATGGGGTTTTCTCTACAGCTCTCTGATTCAACTCTCTCCTTCTATGCTATGCTAATGATACAACAATACAATAATGAGGGTGTCTATATCCGTTTTTCCTCCTGCTCTCTAAACTGTCTAATCTATAATTTAAATCTACCTACTTTCATTAATAGGGCTTAAATGCCTTAACTTTCTACAGATGAGAGAAATCACTCAAGATATGTTTACAACCTCCAAGATATAAATGCAAAGTATGCCATCTTACTAACTATTACATTAACATCCACTCCTTTAAACTTTCAAAACATGAAAAACATGAAAAATGCATGTTGCGCTTTCCAGTTGTCTTTCGCCTCCACGCTCGCTTGACTGCTTACGATGCTCCTGCATCATACTCCCTCGCTTGAAAATTTTCATGAACTTTTGTTCATGAGCTCTTGCGTGGTCTGTCCATGCTTCTGAATTTATGCTTCATCTTCCCAGCTGGTATCTTCAACCGGATGTCCCTTCCAGTTGACCAAGTATTCAAAATACTCCTTCCTCCTGGTCTTTTTGCTGACTCTCTTGTCAATTATACTTTCTATCTGTGGATTTTCATCTACAGGCATTTGTTCAGTCCATTGAAACTTTGTCTATTCATCCTCTGCTCCTGCTTCTCCAGATTTGTAAGGGTACAAATCCGCAACATTTAATATCGGCGAGATTCCAATCCCATCGGGTAATTCAATCTTATATGCGTTTGCCCCAAATTTCCTCATAACCCTGCATGGTCCAATATTTTTCATCTTTAGCTTGTTATATGTCCCCCTTGGGAACCTTTCCTTCCTCAGATGTGCAAGAATCAGATCACCAACTTCAAATTGAAGTTCTCGCCTGTGTTGATCTACTCTGCGCTTGTATTCTTGACTCAAACTTTGCAATCGCTCCTTGACTTTGCTGTGAAGCTCCTTCATTGCTTCTACAAAATTCTCTTCACTAGCACTACTGAATTCATTTTGTTCTGAATATTTCAATTCAGAAAATCCCCTTGGTTGCATTCCATATACAATCTAGAATGGACTCTGCCCTGTGATTTTGTTGATTGAATCATTGTAAGCAAATTCCACCTGTGGCAGAATATGATCCCATTGACTGTGGCGTTCAATCACTAGGCTCCTTAGCAAATCTCCTAAGCTTTTGTTTACAAATTTTGTTTTCCCATCCATCTGCGTATGATATGCTGAGCTAAAAGACAAACTTGTCCCTAGATTCTTCCATAAAGTCCTCCAGAAATGTCCCACGAACTTGGTATCCCGATCTGAAACTATACTTCTTGGCAAGCTGTGAAGTCTGATGACTTCCTTGATAAAAAACTTCGCAATATGAGTTGCGTTGTTGGTTTTCTAGCATGGTATGAAGTATGCCATCTTGGAAAATCTGTATACTACCATAAAGATTGAATCACATCCTCTTTGTGTCCTTGGCAGTCCCAATACAAAATCCATGCTCATTGCGTCCCACGGCCTCTTAGGTATGGGTAATGGATGGTATAACCCTATGTTCTGCCTTGTCCCTTTTGTGTGTTGACAAATTCAGCATCTGTCCACAAATTTCTTAACATCTGTCCTCATCCCTGGCCAAAAATATTAGCCATTCAATTTTGAGAACGTCTTATCATGACCGAAGTGTCCGACCAATCCTCCATTGTGTTTTTCTTTCAGCAGGTTCTCCCTCAAGGAGCATTTTGGAATACATAGTTGATTGCCCCTGAATAATAATCCATCCTGGATCATGTATTCAATCCATTGGGTTATGTCCCTGAGAAATGGATTCTCAGATGCCTCATATGCTTCCTTAAAATCTGGATCATCCTTGTACATCTCTTTGAGGTTATCAAAACCCAAAGTTTTGACTCTAAATTCCTGCATAAGCAAACATTTCCTGCTCAAAGCATCAACAACTTTGTTAGCAGTTCCAGAAATATGTTTCATCGCGAAAGTAAAATTCTGCATGTATTCAACCCATTTTGCATGATTTTGGTTCAACTTGTCCTGTTGAGTCATGAATTGTAAAGCATGATTATCACTGTACAAAACAAACTCCTTAGGAACCAAATAATGTCTCCATTTCTTCAGCGCTTGTATGACTGCATAAAATTCCTTGTCATATGTGGGGTACTTAACCTTCACTTCATTCAGTTTCTCACTGAAGTATGCGATTGACCTATCATCTTGGCTCAAGACTACTCCAATTGCATATCCACTCGCATCACACCTGACCTGGAATGTCTTGCTGAAATAAGGCAAAACCAAAATTGGTTGCTCAATGATCTTCCTCTTCAGCAAATTGAAACTCTTCTCTTCTTCCTCTGTCTAGTGAAAAGATTTATGTCTTTTCTTCACCGTATCCATCATTGGTGCACTAATTCCACTGAAATTTCAGATGAATTTCCTGTAGAAACTAGCCAAACCATGGAAGATTTGAACTTCAAACACACTTTTCGGTGATGGCTAATTCTTAATTGCGTTCACCTTTTCGGGATCCATCTTCAACTCATTTGTAGAGATAAAAAAACCCAAATAAATGAGTTTTGTTCTCATGAACAACGATTTATTCATATTAATCAACAATTTCTCTTGTTGTAACCTCCTCATCACTGCAGCTAAATGATTTAAGTGTTCCACTTCAATCTTGCTGAAAATTTATATATCGTCAAGATATACAATGACAAATTTCCCAATGAAATCCTTCAGGACTTCGTTCATCAATATCATGAAAGTACTAGGCGCATTTTTTAAGCCAAATGGCATAACAATCCATTCATACATCCCCTCATTCATCTTTAATGTTGTCTTCCATTCATCACCTTCTCTCATGCGAATCTGATGATATCCTCTTTTTAAATCAATCTTTGAAAAAAATCTTGCTCCACTCAAGAAATCCATCAAATCATCCATCCTTCGCAATGGAAACTTGTATCTGATGGTAATATTATTGATTTCCCTTGAGTTGGTACACATTCTCCAGCCTACATCTTTCTTTGGGATGAGTACTGTCGGAACAACACATGGACTCAAGCTTTCTCTAACCAATCCTTTGTCCATTAAGTCCTGGACCTGCCTCTTGACTTATTCATTTTCCTGCGGCGTTAATCTGTACGTTGCTTTGTTTGGTAAACTGGATTCAGGTATAAGATCAATGTGATGGCTTATACTCCTGATTGGTAATAACGAACGAGGTAGTTTTTCCACTACTATATCAGCGAACTCTTCTAGTAACTCCTGGATTTCCTCTGGTAAATCATCCACTCTTGTACTAGTCAAAACAATTCTAGGCTTCCTTGTGTTTCTCACCTCTGGTTTCACTTATTTATCCTTAATTGGCAACAACATGTGAATCCTTCCATTTTTCTCTAGGGTGTATGTGTTCTTTCTCCCATCATGAACCACATTTCTGTCATATTGCCATGGTCTACCCAGCAATAGATGACAAACATCCATGGGAATGACATCACACAATATTTCATCGTTATATCCTCCTATTTTAAATTCAACTAAACATTGTTTAGTGACATTTACCTAATGTCCTTTTTGTAGCCACGAAACTCTGTATGGGCTTGGATGTACTCTAGTCTCTAGCACCAACTTTTCTACCATCTTTGTAGAAACGAGATTGTCTATGCTACCACTGTCCATGATGACTTTGCATACCCTATCTTTGGTTTTGCAAGTAGTCTGAAACAAATTGTTCCTTTGAGCTGGGTTCTCTGCCTCCTTCTCTGGCGTTAAGAGAACTTTCCTCATCATCAAGGATCTTCCACCTTCAGCATCCTCTGCCTCAACATTTCGTCCTTGTGCTTCGGCAATGTGAGTTTCACCACCTTCTTTCTTTCTGTCTGGACACTCATAAGATTTATGTTCATTTTTCCCATAGAAAAAACATTTCACTTCACCTCCTTGGCCTCTTCCTCTTCCTCTGGCTCAAGGAAAAGTATTTCTATCAGTATACTACCCTCTCTGTGAGCTTCCTCCTCTCTCCATTTGAGTTTGAGTTTTCTTCCCCTCTTCTTTAGGTTTCTGAGTTCTGTCTTGGGCAATTGTTTTGCCGCTAGCTTGACTTCTACCTTGGCCTCTTTGACCTTTCTTTTGTCTCAGCTTCTCTTCAGCTTTCAAAGCCATCTGATAAGCATCTTCCACATTTCGAATCATCATCATGATCATCTCATCTTGAATGCCATATCTCAAACCATTCATGTACCTGACAACCTTTTCATCATCGCTTTCCTGATGACTTGCTATGATGTTCATCTTGTAGAAATCTTCAGTGTATTCCTTCACTGTCATCATCTTCTGTCTCAAATTTTGCATCCTCCGAAACATAGTAATTTGATAGTCCTTGGGTATGAATTTGGCTTTCATCTTCGCAACCATCCTATCCCAACTTTTGATTTTTTTCTTGCCTTTGCAGCGTCTGTCAACCTACAGTTCATCCCACCATAGTGTTGCATGCCCTTTAAGTCTAGTGACAACATGTTTGACTTTTCTATCTTCCTCGACATCCTCATAGTCAAAGTATTTATCCAAAGCTCTAATCTAGTCTAGAAGCTCTTCAACATCCAGGTTTCCCTCATACACTGGAATGTCCATTTTTTCTCTGGCACCTATCCTTACAACAACCCTTAATAGGCATTCATTTGTAGCATCTTTGACTGTGGCTTCTTCTTTGTGTCCAGTTTCATTTTCACTTTCAGCCTCGCTGAAATCCCCAACATCAACTGTGTGCCTCTATGTTGTCTCCATGGCATCAAGCCTGGCATGTAGTTCGCGCATTTCCCTCTCCACTACTGGATCAGGCATTGGTCTATCTCTTCTTCTCAGAGGCATGGCTGTAAATGGTTCTCTTTTCTCTACTACAGAAAGCAAAGAACTTGTTCTGTGCTCCGATACCAAACTTGTGTGTATCAGAGTACTCTTCTTCCTCCTGCTTCCTCCGTCTGCAACATACAAATAGATTCAAGCTCTGATACCACTTGGTGCAGACCCTGACCCTCGAGACAAGATCTATGCAAAATCTTTCTAAGTCTCCTTAAGCTGAAGCGACTTCTTTGGCTCCCTACCAAAACCTTTAACAATTTCGATCCACAGGTCCTTGCGCAAGCGCCTTTCGCAACTCACGTGTTCGCGGGTTGAAGACCCTTGAATTCTCTTCTCCAAACGCCGATACCTGAGATGCGATGGGTATGGCTCTTTCTTGTTAGCACCCTCCATGCATAATTACCAGCTAGAACTAAATGCTAGTCTCTTTCACAACTCGCAGGTTCACGAGTTGAACGAT
The DNA here is from genome assembly GCA_009831015.1 of Picea engelmannii. Lineage (NCBI taxonomy): Eukaryota > Viridiplantae > Streptophyta > Pinopsida > Pinales > Pinaceae > Picea > Picea engelmannii. The sequence goes on along the minus strand of ML781090.1, from coordinate 1,604,981 downwards.
TGAATCCACGAGCCCTCCTTTTACAAGATTCCGAGACGTGAAAGCCAATGAAGGTTTGACTCCTTCAACGATCCTCGAAACTTGAAACTTCACGACTTCTGATGTTGAACCCTTGTTCCCCTGTCTCACGAAATCCCAAAGAACGAGAAGTTAATCAGGGTGTTGACTCCCTCTTCAAACGACACATGTCCACCACCTATCACAACTTATTCCTCTCCTCGGGCGTCTTATTCTCACGCCATCTGTCAACCACATGGGTTCCACCAAGTGGTTGTGCCACGTGTTGCCCGAGTTCTTGCAACTTGTAAGCTCATTACTTTTTCAATCGACACTGAATTATTTCTACCTCCGAGATCCCAATACACGATATAGCGAAGAGGTTTCTCCTACTCTCGCTATTCGGGAATTTTTGCAACCAAAGGATTTGGTCTGCCCTCCTTATTTATGATATATGATATTCCACATAGATTTGGATCTGATGGTTCTCCTGCGGCTTTGATCCAACAATTTGGATCTCTCCCTCCACTTCTTGCAATCTCGGAACCCTTGATCCCAAACACTTCCTCCTCTGCTTTCCGACAAGCGAAATGCAAAAATCTTGAACCTCCACGAAGATTTCTATCGCGACTCACAACTTTAGGACTTTCGTTCCACTGTGCTCAACTTCTTGTCGTCAGGATCCCCAAAATGCCGAAATGATATGAAAGCTTAGACAGATCACGATCAATGGTCGACGTTGAATCTTAACACCAACATAATGGATTCGTCTAAACCTTATTTTCCCTGCAACTCCTCTGGATCCTACGATCCTTGTAACTTCACAAGTTCTCTGTGAATAATTTTGACCGTTCGTTCCTCCTTGGCAGTTTCTGTGAAATGAACCTGTGTTCTTCCACTAGAACTTAACTCTTATGAGACGATTCCAATCTTTGTCTCCATTTGAGTACTTTCAAATTTGCTAACCCTCTTGAGCTTCTGCTTGCAACTTGATTCTCAGAAGGACTCCTGTACGCACTCCTTGCCACAATCTACCAAATACTTCTGGGTATTTGATCCCTTCGACTCTGTGCTATCTCGGCAACAATAGTATTTCAACCCTTCCTTTAGTTAATAAATCCTAAGACTTCCAATGCCTACGCACTCCTTGCACAGCCTCTGTGCTCCTCCTACACTTCTACTAGAATGAGAACAACGGTATCCCTCCTGAGATTTCTGAGATAAAACTCAGACCCTTTGTCAACACACACCTTGCAGACGTTTCACTGCACTCCTTGCAGGAACTTCTCTCACTCAGGAAGAGAAACAATTGAAACTCATTCTCTCTCTCTCAGACTTCAAACATTCAACATGAAATCATACATACACACAGTATTAAAGAAAATGCATAACATAGCGAATAAACAACCATGAACATACCATTCACCATGTATAAACAGAAAACATCATAACACCATGAAATCTGACTCAAAGCTTCATATATTAATTCAAAGATCCTGTACATAGGGTTTTCTCTATAGCTATCCGCTTCATCTCTCTCCTTCTATGCTATGCTAATGATACAACAATACAAGAATGAGGGTGTCTATATCCATTTTTCCTCCTGCTCTCTAAACTATCTAATCTATAATTTAAATCTACCTACTTTCATTAATAGGGCTTAAATGCCTTAACTTTCTACAGATGAGAGAAATCGCTCAAGATCTGTTTACAACCTCCAAGATATAAATGCAAAGTATGCCATCTTTCTAACTATTACATTAACATCCGCTCCTTTAAAATTTCAAAACATTTCAAAACGTGAAAAATGTGTGTTGCGCTTTCCAGCTATCTTTCACCTCCGCGCTCGCTTGGCTGCTTACAATGCTCCTGCATCATATGTGATTATAAGTAGTAAAATAAAAATGTCGTTCCAAAATTCGTACCCATAGGAATCGTCGAAGTATAGTAGGGTATCGCACATGGTAACTGTCGTTCAACTAACATACTACTAACTGGGACTCCAGGTGAACTTTTAAATACCGAACACCATGTGAAATGGCATTGTGTAAAATCTCTATAAAGATGCTATATTCATCCACATTATTCATTGATGTCCCTAGACAAACGCCACCTAAAGACACTAGTTGACCCTCACGTGAGTAAACAAACCAAGCGGTGGAATCCAAGTTCTGTGTATGATGACCGACACCATCTGCAAATCCTAAGTAAATTGAATACTTCATTGACACCTTCCAACCAAGGGAAAACTCGATAAGCAAGTCAATCACACAAAGGAAAAGATATATACACTAAGATACACTAGTATACAAATAAGTATTCCCAATATTAGGGACTAAGCGTAATATATTTTCAAGTAGAGCCCATTTTTGGGCTCAACTAGCATATTCCCTTCATAATCTTCCAATTCATAGGCTCATTTTTCTAAGACACGTCGTACGATATAAGGACCATGCCACATGGGATTGAACTTGCCTGCCCCTAGCGGTTCTTTGGCTTGTTCATACAATAGGACCAAGTCACCCTCATTGTACTACCGAGGATAGAAATACTTATCATACTAGACCTTGACATGTCGTTTATTCGCTTCAATAGCCACAGAGGCATCTCGATGCTGCTAATTTAGTCTCTCTAGGTGTACGAGGCATTCTGCGAGATCAGAAGTGTTAGGTAGGAGATTAACTACCAGTCTAAGGGAAGGTATTTCACATTCAATAGGAAGGATCAACTCCACACTGTGTACTAACTGAAAAGGAGAAAAACTGGTGGAAGTCTTAACCAAGGTTCGGTATTCCCAAAGCGCAAGGTAAAACATTAGATGCCAGTCAAATTTTCTCTGGCTGACAATTTTTTGAAAAATGGTCTTGAGAGATTTGTTCATGGCCTCTACTTGTCCATTTTCCTGGGGATAGTAAGGGGAATAATGACCATGTTTAAACCCCAGTTTTGATGCTAACTTTTTCATCATTTCATTTTGAAAATGATTTCCATGATCAGTGAAAGTCTCCTTTGCGATTTCGAATCGGGATATAATTTGATTGAACATGAAAAGTGATGCAGTCTTACCATCGTATTTTATTTTAGGCATGGCCTATGCCATTTAATAAAGTAATCTACGGCCATGATAATATGTTGATTCCCCCCAGCCGAAGTTGGGTTGTATTACACAAAATCCACTCCCCAATTGGTGAAGGGAGCAACGATGATGACAGGGTGAAGATGATCCGGATTATTTTCAGCATGAAATGAGATCGGAGATATAATAAATAAATGCACAGAGATATCGTATATATTCAATAATATAACATAAATGTATCGGAGATGCAACCATAAACACAGATATAAAGTAATACACGATTTCTATTAATGAAAGAAATGGACAGAGACTTAAAAAATGCAGAGTGGAAGACTTGCTAGAATGGTGGCAACTTATCTCTGAGAAGAGATGTGACGGCTACTCGCATTCGCAAGAAGATGATTACAATGAGGCTCTAGAGGCATTTTTACAATAAACAGGAATGGAAAAATTCCTAGACATCCAAAAACCTAACCCTAGGAGATGAAGCACCAAAAGTCATGTGGGCCCCGTTTGGGTAAGTTAGTACATCAACTTCCCAAGGTCGTAACTTTTGCATACGATCTCTGTTTTAGACGTATGATAGCTCGTTGGAAAGGTATCATCGAGGAGATTCATTTTGGGGGCTCAATCCTACCTTTGGATATCATTGAGAACCTATATCTTGAAAAACCTTCATTTAGGCCCTCAAAATGGCCCCGGAAGTTAAAACTTGTTAAAAATAGTAAATTGCCAAAATTGCCAGAAAACTGTTTTGAGCCAGTCGGAAAAGGTGGGTGGCCACCGATATCCACCTGGATCAATCCTCCCTCCTTAGGAAGAAATGGTCTCCATTCCTTTGAGTTCCCGGGGGAGAGGGAAAAGCGTTTGTTGGATCTGCATCTGGGTGAGCTGTTTGTATTGCTGGAGACGCCGCGTTGCTTAGCTTGTGGAAGTCTGTCATGAACCTATTGAAGTTGAGGTTGTTCAAGAAGTCAAGATACATGAGAGGAAGGTGTGCAGAAGGAATTTTTGTGCTTTGCTGCAACCTTGTCGACCTGCTTCTGTTGGATAGAAGGTGCAGGGGGTGAAACTGTAGTGGTTGCAATGTCCTTTTGTTCCCCTTTCGAACAGATTGTGAAAAAGCTGAATTTTGCAGTATGAGATACTACCTTGCGACACTTTTTAGGTGGAACAATAGTTGGAACTACCACTAGTATTCTGTAGAGATGACCCCCCAAAGTAACAATGACACTACGGGGTCGAGACTCATAAACAACATGGTGCTTCCACATATATGGTTGGCCCAAGAGAACATCACAAACATCCAGTGGGGCAACATCACATAATACCTCATCCTTGAAGGATTGGATGCCGTATGACAATCGACATTGTTGGCTGACATGAAGATCTCATCCTTGGCGAAGCCACTCGATGTTGTATGGTTGCGGGTGTGTTGTTGTCGACAATCCCAACTGTTTCACGACCTTTGTTGAGATGAGGTTCTTCTAGCTTCCGCTATCAACAATAAAATGCAGCGGGGTCCCCTTCACCCACATATGTGAATGAAAAAGGCGCTCCCCCTCTTCAGGATATGTTGGTTCTTCTGGTTGAATTGTTGCGGTCGTGACAATAGCAGTGGGGTCTACGTCAATGATCTGTCCTTTACTGGTATTTTCAGAATCATATTCTGAATCAGGGTTCGGCTCCTTGTCTTTGATATTAGCCACCAATGACTGTTTTGAGCGACATTCATCGGTGTTGTGCCAAGGGCTTTTGAGGAAATCACACCATTTTTCGGTGTCCTTTATATTCCCGTGACCCTTCTTTTCCTGTGTCTTGGACTGGTTTTCAGGAGACTGTTTGTTAAGGCTGTCTTTTTCATACTTTGGTTGTTGTGGATTTGCAGACCCGAATTCCCATTTGTTCTGGTGCTTAAATTTCTTCTCAATTTTAACAGCATATCGATAAGCAACACCGAGTGATGAGATGTCCAGAAAATCCATTTCAGTTTGGATGTATCTATGTAGAGCCCCATGGTATTTCAGAACCAAATGTCGCTCGGAGTCTTTGATACCCAGCTTGGTGCACAAGGTATGGAAGGTATTGGTGAACTCCGAAACTGCTTGGCCCCTCTCTTGCCGCAGTGTGGTCCATCTCATGTACTAGTCCTCATAGTTTCCAACAGGGTAATATTGTTCTTTTACCGCATACACAAAAAAATCCCAAGTGGGATCGGCCCCATATATTCCAGAATCCTCTATGGAACTTTGGTCCCGGTAAGTTTCCCACCAATGTTTGACATGAGGGAGAGCTTTAAGGAGTGCAAAGGTGATCTTTTCTTTGTCGGAAAAATTGTGAACAGAGAAATAACCTTCCAGTAGAGTTAACCATTTTTCTAGGGCTTCTGCATCTATCTGTCCTTCCAATACATGAATATCAAAATTAACTTGTACCTTGAAAGGCGAGGTGCCTCCAAAGTGGTCGCTTGATGAAGATGCGCCTGATGCTATCGGCAAGCGTTGAAGGATGTGGGAAAAATTATCCATCATTTCGTCCCTCTGTCGTGTGAGATCTTGCTCAAGCAACAGATTGATAGGATTGTCTGCTCTGTCGTTTTTCTTTTCTTCCGCCATTGAGGGTTTCTTGGGTGTGCGAGAGAGATTGTCTTCAAGAGAGACAATCTTGAGACCCAACTTGCTATACTCGGACCTCGTCGGGGACATGCACTGAAAAAAATGATCAAGAGTAGCCTGCTATGATACCACTGATCCGGATTATTTTCGGTACGAAATGAGATCGGAGATATAATAAATAAATGCACAAAGATATCGCAGATATTCAATAATATAACAGAAATGTAACGGAGATATGAAATATATGTACAGAGACTATAAAAATACAGAGTGGAAGACTCGCTAAAATGGTGGCAGCTTATCTCTGAGAAGAGATGTGACAGCTACTCGCATTCACAAGAAGATGATTACAATGAGGCTCTAGAGGCCTTTTTACAATAAACAGGAATGCCAAAATTCCTAGACATCCAAAAACCTAACCCTAGGAGATGAAGCGCCAAAATTCATGTGGCCATGTTTGGGTAAGTTAGTACATCAACTTCCCAGGGTCGTAACTTTTGCATACGATCTCCGTTTTAGGCGTATGATAGCTCGTTGGAAAGGTATCATCAAGGAGATTCATTTTGAGGGCTCAAGCATTCCTTAACATATCATTGAGAACCTAGATATTTAAAAACCTTTATTTAGTCCCTCAAAATGGCCCCGAAAGTTAAAACCTGCTAAAAATAGTAAATTGCCAAAATTGCCAGAAAACTGTTTTGAGCCAGTCGAAAAAGGTGGGTGGCCATCGATATCCACCTGGATCAGAAGAGGGGTTGGGTGCGAGCGCATCTTCTAAGTAAACGCTTGGCAAGGGTGACAGTTCTTGACTGCTTCGACACAATATTTAAAAATAGACGACTAAAAATAACCATCTTGCAATATTTTTTGGGTTGTCGCAAGCCCGGATAGATGACCACCATAGGCCCCACTGTGAAAATTATTAAGAATGGACTCAGCCTCATCGTGAGTCAAGCAACGATGAAAGATACTATCTACACCTCAATGATAAGGTATTTTTTAGCTTGATACTGTATACATCATCGATCGTCTCTCGAAATATTTTTATCTTCAGGTTTGATCTGAATTTGATTGTATCCTGAAAATCCGTCCATAAAAGAAAAAAACTCGCTTCCCGCACACTCATCGAGAATATGATCAATGAAATGTGTCGGGAAGTTGTCTTTAGGACAAGCCTTATTCAGGTCTAGAAAATCCATACACACACAGATGGTTCCTTGTTTCTTATTCATGTGAACAGGATTGGATACCCATTCAGTAAAGGGAACCGGGTAGATAAAACCAACATTAAGCAGTTTCTCCACCTATGCCTTAATAGCAGGGGCCTTCCTAGGATTAATAGATCTAAGGTGTTTCCGAACAGGTTTAGTATATGGGTAGGTTTTGATCTCATGTTCGACAACAAAAGGGTTGATTCCTAGAATCTCTTCATATGACCAAGAGAATACATCACAAAATTCTTTGAAGAGAACAATGTAGATATCAACTTCTTCAGGCGAACAATCCACACCGATATATACATTTTCAATTTCACCAGGAATGCGAGAGATGTCGATCGTGATGGTAGAATAAATACTCACCATGTTTCCTTCGACATAAATTTCATGTGTATCTAGTGGAACCACGGTGTGACCAACTATCTCACTCAAGGTAGATCTAAAATTGTCACGTTTGATCCTAACAAGCTCTGAGAGGAAGTAAGAGCAATTATGTATATCATCCCATGGTCTATCAGAACCATTCATGGCCTCTAAGATCACTTCATGCAAAGGTAAATCATCATCGATGAAATCATGTGAGGAAGACGATGAAGTGGCCCATACAAGATTGAGAACATGATCCTCCTCATCCGTCTGCGAGGAGACAGGATCTGGGTCAATAGAAGAGTCAAGAATAGTCTGATACGCTATCTCTGCCGCTGACAGTGAAATTTCCATTCCAATATGTGACTGACCTTCACAAGAAATGGTCGGGGAATGTAGGGTCCAAGGATCGTTAAAATACGAGGTGTGGAAAGGAAAAAACCTCATTGACAAAGAAGACCTAATGGAAATGGCATAGATATGATGGATTGGTTCCACGAAATCAAAGGTACCCATAAAAGAGGAATACATTCTGACACTAATATCCTCAGTTTTGGCTAAGAATTTTCGATCATTAGGATTGAAGTTCCAACTGATGCATTGGGATTATCATGTGAAAAGGACAACTCATCAATCATCATGATTTTCCCTTCGTGAGGAAAACATAAAGTACAAAAAACGGACGATACGATTGCAGTCATAACATAAGTACAGTTATGCCCTAGCAATAAATTATAGTCAAGGGGTGCATCAACCACCTCGACATCCACCTCCAATGTCTTTCCACCTAAATGGACCAGAAAGGTAGGAAGAATACCATGGGGACGGAAAGAACGACCATCAAATGCGATCAACATGGTCGTATATTGAGAGAGGGTTGAAGAGCCAATGGATTTCCAACAGGTTAGGGACATCATGCATGTTGCAGCGCCTTCATCAATAATAATACGTTTGATGGTATACTTTTAGTAGATCACATGGATTTGAAAGGCCACGTGGTAAGGAAAGCGAGGCTTCACATCCATGATGTCAAACTTGATAACCTTAGAGCCACATGGGTCTAGAGCTCCTAATGCAGATAAAAAGGAATTCCTCTGTGAAGGACACGTCTGGAGTACCTCCAAAGATGACATTGCATAAGGGGTTTGACCCATATCTTTGACAATAGATTAGTTCCGGGCAGCTCTAGCATTAAGGTTGCGGGTAGAGAGTTTTAGTACTAATTTTGGAATACGAGGCAGAGGCTCTGTCTTTTCAATCTGCAAAGGTGTTTCCAGAGGCGGGGGAGACTCTAGACCTGGAACATCCTATGAATAATTGTAATCATGAGACCAAGTGGATACATTAATCTGAGACTTGACCATATTTATGCATAGATGATCACCTTCATGCACTGGGGGGTTGTGATTCCCACTCATTGCATTTTCAGAATTAGAGGAGCTCGTGGCCATGTGTTGACTATGTGAAAAAGGATTAGTTAGCATAGTAGGAGGTTGAGATAAGAGTCTCATGATGTCCTCGAGTTTGGGGCATAAGTGGGTAAGGTGATCATCGGTACAAAGATTGGAAGGAAACTTCCCCTTCCACCTTCCACTTCTCTTTCTTGCCCTCACCAGCATTATTGTTCGATCTATCATTTTTAACATTATCCTTGGGTTTATTATTATTATTATTCCTCCCACCCTTACGATTGTTACCACGTACTTTCCTTTTATTCCCTCCTGGTTGTTGGTTACCATTCGGGTTGGTTGAGGATTGTACAAAATTCACATCTACCAACTAAGCGAGAGTGGAGGACACAAACGAAGATTATCCTCCTATAGACTGTCTTAGAGACAACTCTTTCAACTGGTTCGTCACCAAGTCTATAGACTTAACATTTGTGAATCCTATAATTCAATCGGCATGAGGCTCGAGATTTTGTATAGGGTCATAGTTTGACCTTGGTGCATTAGGAAGAATTTCGTATAACATCCCAGATTGAGCATATATGAGATCTAATTGTTGGGATTTAAAAATAGCTTCCTATTTAGATGTTACCCCGAATGTAGAAACATACTTTGAAATATAAGGAAATAAATACTTAAGAAACCATTCTAATAGGAACTCTAGAGGAATGTAGGCTTTGATCAACCTCTTCCATATACGCCACTCTTGTATGTGATCTGAGATATGGGTGGATTTTTTAAGAAACCATTCCAATAGGAACTCTAGAGGAATGTAGGCTTTGATAAACCTCTTCCATCTATGCCACTCTTGGATGTGATCTGAGATATGGGTGGATTTTTCCTGGTGGAGGGCTGACAGAAGTTCTATGCTGAATCGTAACGAACCAACGACTGGATGTGGTTGAGAAAAACTAGAACCATCTAATTAAAATTCCCATATGTTTCCCCTGGTATCTCTATGTACCATTTTGCTGCAACCCCCGTGAGGCTACATTAAAACAATATTAAACAAATAGAATCGTCGTTAAGGTAATTGGAAGAGAACCAAAGATGAAAAGTAGTGACGTGATCACCGGGATCCTCACTAGTATTTCCCTCGAATTTCATAATATCCAAAGGAAGCTTGGTGGGGATGGGGGCCCATGATAGATCATGATGCATCGGGTCATTCATTAATCTTGACAAGTTTGGAAAATTAATCTTGGCCAGAAAAGGGAGTCGGGGTTGCAGCATCTGACCCCAAGCTCCCAGGAAATATTGATGTTGGAGAATCACAGCCCATCCAGGGTTCTAGTATGCACCATGGCCCTGTCCGGGATTGTAAAACCCCCCTCTGAATTGATTCATAAGGGGATGGTTGGGCACCATTCTAGTAGGAATTTTATAGTGAGGGTTGTAAATATTTCTCCCAGTTGGAGTAGCTCCAAGTTGGGGGTTTCCCAAATTATGAAACTGACCTCCTCCATGTGGAAATATGGAGGATAGAGGTGGATTCGTCATGCCAAACATGTTGGTTGGAATCAGTGTGGAGGAGGAAGGTATAAAGGAAAAAACATAAGAAACAACTTGTCTACCCGGTTGATTACTCCATCCAGGAGCATTAAGACTAGGATTAGACCCAGGATGAAAAGGATTTTGGATTCCAACTGTAGGATTTGTTTGGGAAATATGAGCTCCACCAAACAATAGTGGAATATGCGGAGGAGCCATGCCCCAAAATCCAATACTAGGATTTGCATTATTTGTTGGAATGGAAGATGAAAGTTGCGATGGCATATTCAGCATACCAAAAGAGAAAGGGTTAGATACCGAAGGAATAGACTGAGTATTGTACCTAGGTGTACCAAAAATAGACCCAAACAGGTGTAGCAACCCTAGGTTGGATAGGAGTGATGACAGGAACCTCCGACACTACAATCGTAGTGGTTGAAGGCATAGAAGGAGTTCCATTAACTATAGTAGGTATGGGAGTTGAAGGAATCCCAATATATTTCTGACTCGACTCAATACTCATACTTGTATAATCACAAGTCTGGTAACTGGGGGCATGTGTACCAAGTTTGATAACTTTGTGCCTTTTAGAAGGAAAAGACTCAAGATGCAATGGTAATTTCAACAAATGGCGAGAACTGTGAGGAAGTTGGTTTGGATCCATGATGACTCAAGACTTTAGATATAAAAACAAATCCTAAGGCCAACTAACAATCAAAGATCACACCAAAATAAACAGAAAGGACAATATGCACACAAACAAGATATAGTGGTTGAAAAGGGGCCTCCCTCACTATAGTAGGTATGCCTCACCCAAGAGGGGCCTGAGATTCCTTTCAAAAGATCAAAGGTATTAGAATCAATTATAAGGGCACTTGTGGGATTAACAATGCAGTCAGTTAGATCCCCTCGGAGAGGTAATCATCCATAAAGGTTGTGTGTTGTCCGACCCTTATCTAAATTAGGGTACCTGCAGAATAACCCCTACAAGTAACCTATGTGGCTACCTATGTCAAACAACTAAAGCAACCATGATATAACCATTGTGTAGGCGAACAGTCATAAGTTAGGTCCACCATATGGGTAGGGTAACAAAGACCTAAATATTGAAATCACCTCCTCTCACAAAGGTAAAGGTACTAGAAAGAACCCCAAATACGAATAGATCCCCATAAATATCTTTGACGCTAAGAAAGTAGTAGAGGGATATCTCTGCAACCAACTTCACACGACCTTGTTCTTAACTCCGGTGTGAGCAGAGCCTCCTGACGTCACCAATTATACAATGGATTTCACCACTCACTTAGTCAGAAATGTATTTTGAGTTTAAAATCCTTGGAGAAGTTTACTCACAAAATCCTATTCCAAGGCTCTATATCTTAAGCTACTTTGTATACCCTGAAAAATAAAATCGTTTCTAATCAATTTCAAATTAATCAGCGTTACTTTTAATGGATTTGTTTACTCAAAATATGTGGTCATGAAACTGATGATGTTTGTTGGGCCCGAGATATGATCGATTTTATGACGTTAATTAGATCCTTTTTGCCGAATGTGTATATGCGTTTTCATGTTTTGAAGAGGTTTTTTGAAGACTTTTGTGCCAAAACGCTATGATCTACACCAAGTATGCATAATTTGTGTTTTATGTTGATCTTGAGTATAATTCAATATGATTTTATGTTTCGAGGAATCTAATTCACATTTTTTGGTGTTACAGGGCAAAATCGCATCATATTTCTGCTTCTGGTACTCCATTCGGCACTATTACAGGCAGCTAACATAAATCTTAAATTGTGGGAGCATGAAGTGGAATCTAAAAAATATGGCGCATGGGTTTTGTGCGTAATATGCCCAATTAGGTCCCATGTGGGTTGTTTCCTAAAATTCTAAATGGATTGAGAGCAGTTCGGGGTTTTTAATTATGCATCCAGTACCCAGCTCGACACTCCATCTAGCACCTCGTCCTGCACAAAAACAGTGGGTGATTTGGCAGTTATGGTATTAGCGGCCAATGATGGGTGAATCAGGAATGTGGGTTTTTCTCGTGCTTACCCCCTTCAGCTACTGGACGCTTAACAACTCAATTTGGGTTGTTAAGCTGGGCGATTATTGGCTCACTTTGTTTCAGCAGTTAGGGCACCATTAATGTAATTTGTTATTTTTAGAAGTGGTTCGACCCTCCAATGGTTGACCACTTGCTCTGTAAATATTATAAATACCATCGTGGTGGTGATACAATAGCTAAGAAGTAGTGTGTTAGAGGCAAATACTATTTTGGCTCTGTTTTTCCATTTTCGTTTTGCCAGATTGTGTAAAACCTACATTTTTAGTTTTAATGGTGAAATCGTTGTGCTGAAGTTCATGGTGTGCCTTTGAAGAGTAACCACGACTACTGGGGGGCCCACCAACAGTCTTGGTAACTAGCTTATGAGTTTATTTGTGAATTAGATAGTGTAGATGCATTTTTATTTTATTTCCTGTACATGAAATGATATTTTACTTCTTTGTTATTTAATTTGTTGTTTGTGATTTAATTGGTTTAACTTAGTTTTTGCAGGTTATTATGAGGATTTTTGTTAGTGTGCAATGTGTTATTAGTTAGTAGAAGCAAGCTTGCACATTTAGACACTAACCCCGTGTGTAGTTAGATGGTAGAATATACTTTCTTCATGCCGAAATAGAAGTTAAAATAGAGTTTTAGGACATAAATTTAATTCATGCTTTCTTTTATAGGGTTTCGCTGGATTGATAGTGATAGTGTTAGTTTTTATTTGCAAATTGCTTATTCAAATTCTATTTTGTCTTTTCTTATCCAGTTGTTATCTAGTTTATTCATTCCATTACTTGTCATATGCTAGAATAGTGTTTAATTTATGTTTATGAACATTTCCCTTTTTGCAATTTGAATTGTTAAGATAGAGCTAGTTTAGTTTATGTTATGCAATTTCTTGCTTAGATTTAGGTTTCAATTTCAAGTTGTAGTTAATTATTGAGATTAGTGTAGTATGAATTTGCATCAATAGTATAGAATGCAATTGAGTTTATTAGCATAGTCTCGTTATACTGTTGATGATTAATGAATGATAGTTTCTTGCTTTCGTAGATAGTTTTATTGTTTTTGTAGGATAGATAGTCTTTTCTTTGATAGATTAGATAGTAGCTTGCTTATCATAGGTTCAAGACTAGTTGTTAATTTCTCTTGCTTTCAATTAAATAGATTTCCTTTTATGAATTAGAAATAGTTTTGAAGGTGGAATTAAGAGTATAGTCCACTTGCCTCTTAGGCTATATAGTTGTTCAATGAGAAGTTTTAATTAGATTAATTGCGGTAGAAGTTATCTTAGAGTAGTTAGTTGTTTACTTGATTTAACAGGTTAGCTAGTTGTTTTTCTTACTTGTTTACTTTCTTTAATAGGTTAGTTAGTTGTTTTTCTTACTTGTTTACTTGCTTTAATAGAATATTTGTTGGCTTGTTTATTTATTTTCTTTCATAGGGTAGTTTCTCATTGAATTTAGGTTGGCAAGCTAAAGTAGTTTTCTTTTGTTATTTGCTTATTGTTATGCTTAAATAGTTTTCTTTTGCTTATTGCTTATTGTTATGAACTAGTTTGATTTAAATAGGGTTTTCACTTGTTTTTCTAGAACTATCCATCGATCCTTGGTCCAAAAGTACTTAGGTTACATAGTTTAAAGTTGCTTAGTAGGGTTTGCTCATTAGATATCTTTGCTTGAATATATTAGTCTTAGATAGCCACTTCCTTAGTTAGACTATACTACTATCATCCCTTCTACCTTGGCATATATTTTTCTACAACTCTAAGTTTACTTACCCCGAGTTGACAATTTAATTGAGTGTTTTTAGTGTGTTTTTAGTGCATATAGAACACCCATCATTTTTGGTGTCGTTGTCGGGGAGTTGTCTCAAGGTAGGAAATAGTTAGGAAATAAATCATTTCTAGACCTTAGCATTAGATTGGTGGCGGGGCAGCTTTAAGACGAGAGGTAAGAACCTGCCCATCTTCTATTGTAGGCTCCCCCAAACCCAATAGTAGTTTTTGTTTTTTTTTTTGTTTTCTTTCTTGAATAGACATAGAGACCCAAAAGGTAGATACATTAAATCTAAATCAGACCTTTCAACCAAGGTTCCTTTCGACCTTTTTGGGGGAAGGAACGTTCCACTCATAAACTCCCCAGACCGATACCGAAAAATAGGAGTTAGCTCAACCCAAAGAGCTAAAATTGTCTTTGAAGAGACTAAGATAGGGAGCACTAGAAAATAGAAAATTGAAGCACCAATAATAGTGGGATAGGAGGCAATACCACTCGAGCCTTCCGCAGAACCAAACAATACAACCTTTGTTTTATTACCACCATCAGGAGATACTAACCTTGTGGACATCATTTTGTGTGAACCAAGTTTTATCAAATGGAAAGATGAACTCAGAAGCTACTTTTACCCTCAGGTAACTTTCTCAAATCCTAGCAATAGCTGGGATCTCTTCTTATCAAGAAGAACACATATTGACAATATCCAAGAACTTGAATACCTCTCCAGAAATATTAGAAGAATCAAGGTCCTATGAGCTACAAAATGATTTTCCTTTCCAAAATGCGAAGGAAACTGAAAAATTATGGACTACACCTAGTGGAGAGTAATCATTAAGACATGAGATTGAGAAGTTCTCAACATCCATATGATTAGATCCTTTATGTACTTCAGAAATCAATCATCTAGAAGAAGAGGATCTGCATAGCATGATGAAGGAGAGCATATAAATTATTGTTGATGAACATCAAGATTACATTGAAATTTGGTTTCAAGAGGTCATCATGCCACAATACTATTCTCTTCTTCAACACCTTCTGATGCCCAAACAAGTAGGTTGGTTGGTTCTTCATATCCAGGTAATCATTGTGGTAACTTTTTCATGTATGGATATGAGTATGTTTCTTATCTTGCTCCGCACATGGTTACATTGGAAGAGTTCTTACACTTGAATAAATATTTTCCCTTTCTTTTTAGGTAGGGTAGGATAGTAAATAAATGATGCATGTTGTTAGTTTAGCTTTAAGTTGAATGCAACCTCATTTTACATTTTCTTTTAATAAAATAACTATGAGATACATGTTCCAGTGAATTGATCTCATTGATCTCATTAATCTTTGATATTTTAGAGTGTGTTTTTTTTTCTTGAGACTTTTGTAGGTATTTACTTCACCAGGAGTAGACAGTTTCAAGGAAATATAAAATAAGGATTCTTCTTCAAAACATTTCTATACTTGAACCTTATTGTCTACTAAGCATCAAATGAATAATGAATTCTTGTAATTAGCCATATTTTTGCAAAAAAAATAAATTTCTTAAGGCATTCTAAAAAGCAGTTGCTCTTGAAAATCTTCATCACTATATAAGGAAGTGACACCATAACCATCAATATTAGAGGTTTATCGTTCAATTTTCCCAAGAAACCTAAGTAAGTGAGTAAAGTATCTTTATTAAAGAGTAACAAGGAGGTCTGATTAGAGGTTAGTCACAGAGACATCACAATAACTTACAAAAGAAGAAAGTGAGTTGAGCCTAGAGATACCTTTATGTTCTTTCTCAATGGTACCATCCACTACACACTAAATAGATTGATTATATCGTATCTTTAGATAT
Organism: Picea engelmannii; assembly: GCA_009831015.1. Classification (NCBI taxonomy): domain Eukaryota; kingdom Viridiplantae; phylum Streptophyta; class Pinopsida; order Pinales; family Pinaceae; genus Picea; species Picea engelmannii. The sequence goes on along the minus strand of ML781090.1, from coordinate 1,589,109 downwards.
GCCAAAACCACTTAAGTACCCCTTACATCAGGAGAATCACTAAGGAATATAATGGAAAGTCATCCTTTAACATAAATACCATCCCAATTAAAAAAAGAAAGAAAAGTTGTTTTCAGAGTTGTCCCCCCATCGTCTTGCATAAAGAAATCTTATACTAAAATCTTAAAAAAAGGATGGCTAGTCTCTGAGGGTGTAAGAGGCTAACCCGTAAGGATACTGAATAGGTCTGCTGGCAGTGGGTACCTGTGGTATGACTAGGTAAACCCACCAGAGTACCAAACAGGCTTGCTGGCAGCGGGGCATTCTACCTAGCGAGGATGATAATCTGACAGAAAATAAATAATAAATTTAAACTTGTCCTGATGTACGACATTAATTCTAGACAAAGATGACATGAAGTATATATGGTTAAGCTAAGGTTAATGAACTCCATAAACTTTCCATTGGGAAATAACTCTGAGACTATATTGAAACTCTCTTTCCTACCTCTTCTTATCTATATATAGGATCTCTTATCCTATAGGTGGGGCCATATTCTAACCGTTTCGTCAGACCAATCTGTGAAATTTATCTTTACACTTTACAAACTGTAAATCTTAGGTTATCGAGAGAACTGACTGGTTTCCTATACTTTTGATTGTGAGGTGTCACAATACTTAGGTGTGGGGGAGGGATTCATGAGTTGACAAATGATCCTTGCCTAAAGAAGTAAATCTTTGTAAAAATTTTGTATTATTTTCATGATACAGGTTATTACATCAACAGTCATTTTATTTTTAAGTGCTAAACTCTTATGTGCTATAAATTGTTGTATATGTCCTTAACAAACCACTATGTTGGTTTATTTTTGTTACATGTTTTTCATTGTAGGTTTTACATTACATGTTCTATCCAAGTGGATTGAGTGAGCATGGTGGAAAAGTCACCAACAATGGAACACTCTTAGCCCACCTCAAATCCTATTCACTATGTTCATGGCCTCTAAGGAATCAATTGCCTCAGCTACAAATCTCCCAAGAGTTGGAGACCGCTGATTTAAACACAAACAGTTGCCAAGAGAAAGCTATAACAGGGTTTTCAAAACTGAATTTCAGAACATCTCTATAGCTAAGGGATACTCCAAGGAGTGGATAAAAGAGGAGCTAATCAACCCTATCATAGTCATCGCCAGATTGATTATATGTGAAGGTAGATATTATGTCTTTAAAGCCTGTCAATTCCGATTATTAGCTCACTTTCAGTTCAAGAAGCCATTGTAACTTTCCCTTTTACTTCTTAAAGAGTCTTGAGAAGATGTCTTCCCAAGTGAGGAAGGATGTAAGAAATCCCCATAACAACCTATTTCACCATGACCTTATCAAAGTACTTGTCTTAGCCGAGTTGGAAAAACAGGAGAAAACGTGGGATGAGTTCATTTACCAATTTGCAAACCCTCATATTACAATCAAGACTAGAAAGAAGACTCTTGATATAGGGACTATTACTCCACCCAAACCCTCATTCTCAATCTATTCCTTTACTGGACCAAAAGTCCAAGAAACTTGTTGATACCCCTGTAGTCTCATCAGGCAAGAAGACCAAGAAGCCTATTGCTAATTCATGGCACGAGGACGCACCATATATTAGTTCTGGGGGGGAGTTTCCCGAGCTAAAAATTATAAGCATTTCCCATTCGCATAGCAAACCCATGAGAAGAGGAAGTAGGATTTCTATCAAAATGTTGTCATATTGTCGTTTTACAAAGTCTTGGGATATTATATCAGCAGTTGTTTGTATTGGTATGATAAATTATATACTGTTGACATCATTGTGTGTGTTATAAGCTCATGTTCGTTTTTATGTTTATTCTATAGAAGACTGCTTATATTTAACTACTCTTTGTGACAAATACAAAGTGATTACAATTGCTAAATACTTACCATCATCTGTATTCCAAGCTTATGAAAAGAGGATTAGTTGTTTGAATTGTTACATATTGATGACATGCAATAACAATTCTCCTATTCAACATGCCTACTAGTGCAAACCAAGTCTTTTGTTAGTATTTGTCAGTTCTGTCAGTCACCAATGATCAAATTTACTCTTTCATGTGATTAATAGGGTTATTAGGTCAAATTGTTATATTTTCAAAATAAAATTATCAAATAAAATTTGACATATCTTGGTTGTAAAATTGTCATTGGTATGTCTAGGTTTCAATACTACTCCCTCCACTCATCCAAGGTCAAAAATATTCATCATGGTCATATCATCATTCCTTGTCATAAATTTTCAAATGATTGTCTTGGTCAAAGTTCTACTTCAAAATTGGTTTTTGAATTAAGGAAGATGAATTTGAAAAACGTGAAAGAGGTTTTTGTCACTGATAGACCAACAAAAAAAAAAATCCATCATTTTATGCACAGGTTTTATTGTTTGAGAGAAATTCCCCAAATATAGTTGCTATAGGAGGGTTTCTACACATTTGGAAAGTTTGACTTCAAGTCAGTTTTTAAGAGGGTTGGAGAAGGCATTTGCAGTACTTGATGGTTCCATTTTGTAGAAGACATTATAAAATTTCCACCCATACCTATTTCAGCCCAAAAATCCTCTAGGAAGGCCTCCAAAATCCCTATCAAAGACCACACTGCACTTCTGCTAAGAGCACATTGCGCTTCTGCTAAGAGCATGTTGTGCTTCTGCAAGTTTTGAGTAACCAACTTCGAGATGAGATTCAGAGAAAATGGGAAATCAATTTTGAAACTGGGAGGTGGTTTTTGTTTGTAACATACCAAAACACAATAACCTCTCTCGGTTTTTGGATAGACTTTATGGTTTTGGATATATTCTATCATCTTAGAGGCCTATGCTTTCAGAAAATAAAACACTTTGTTTTCTTGTTTTAGTCATATTTTATTTTCATGTTTTCCTAACCACTGGAAGTGAAGTTTTGAAAACCAAGAGATTTTTTTATCAAGGACATATTAAAAAACAATAACCTCTCTCATTTTCTAAATATACTTTATGGTTTTGGATATATTCAATTCTCTTAGAGGCCTAGTTTTTAAGGAAATAAAACACTCTATTTTTCCTATTTTAGTCATGTTTTCTTGGCATGTTTTCCTAACGAATGAAAGTGAATTTTTGAAAACAAAGAGAGGTTTTTTTCAAGGACATATTTAAAAACAAAAACCTCTCTCAATTTTTACACAGGTTTTATTGTCTTGTAGTTACAGGTGTCACTTTGATACCTATTTTTCACAAGTTCGCTAGGAAAAAATTGTTGTGCTTTTGGGAAGTCACTTTTGGAACTAATTTTGCAGAGGTAAAATTATTGTTTTGCATGGTTTAAAGGATCAAGGGTATAATATACATCTCAAGTCTTCCTCACATGTCATCAACATCCTCCAAAAACTCCAAACCCTCCAGTTCAAACTTAGAGAGCATGAAACATTGAGTTGTCATTTACGCCATGATAACGTTGTCCTACAAGCCAAGATGAATTCTCTACATTGTTAGTTTGATGATATTACTACCACCAATAATATTCTTTGGATGCAATTGAAACGCCACAAAAATCCTAAGTCAAAATCCCCCAGGCAAGAGGGAGAAGCTTCTAAAGCTAATCCACCCCCTCCTTTGCAAGTTTAGTCATAAAAGGCAATTTCTTTTTGTTTGCAGTGGGACCTACATAATATTAGGTGTGGGGATAATGTTGGGCCTGAGATATGATCGATTCTATGACGTTAATTAGATCCTTTTTTCCGAATGTGTATATGTGTTTTCCTGATTTGAAGAAGCTTTTTGAAGAATTTTGCGCCAAAACGCTATGATCTACACTAGGTATGCATAATTCATGTTTTATGTCGATATTGAGTATAATTCAGTATTATTTTATGTTTCCAGGAATCTAATTCATGTTTTTTGGTGTTACAGGGAAAAATCGCATCATATTTCTGCTTCTGGTACTCCATTCGACACTATTACAGACATCTAACTTAAATCTTAAATTGTGGAAGCATGAAGTGGAATCTGAAAAATCTGGCACATGGGTGTTGTGTGTAATATGTCCAATTAGATACCATGGTGGCTATTTCCTAAAATTCTAAATGGATTGAGAGTTGTTCGTGGTCATCATGTTGTTGCTATATTCTCACTCCAACACATCAAACACTTCTTTGAATTTATTCTGGAAGTACTAGTATTGTTCTGTAACAGGTTTCCCTCACAAGCAGGACAAGAAGGAGCTCATACAACACAAGAAGATAAACTCAGTTGACTGATTAGTTAGAGGTTAGTAGATGCATTCTTTTCTTTTATTTAGAGTTTTTTATGAATGAAATGATGATTACATTAATTAGCTTTGACTATTTTTGTGTCATTGTTTCAATCGTATTCATTTAGAATTTATTTGTTTAATATCTTAAAAAAAATCCATAAAGAAGTGTTGTTCATATTTGATTCAGAAACTTTATCAAATAATCATTTTCGCAAGATTTCATGCAAACGTTGTAAACTGTATATAAATTGTTCATAATCATTTGTATATTCACATTCTTAGATAAATATTTGTAATTATTATGTCAATTGTTAGAATCTTTTATTTAGTTAGTTTATTTCATTTTTCTATCCTTAGGACCCTAGTTGGCTAACAGAGCCATTAAACCCTTCAGGATAGGTCATACCAAACGGCTTGGGTTAATTAGACAACCCTAGACCATATCTATTCTTCCAGTTGACGGTAGGTCAATTTTGCCCATCAACAAATGGCGCTAGAAGGAGGGTCGAGGTAATCTTAATGATTAAATGTTTTACCCCTCAGCCTCTCATAATTCCATATTTATAAATTATTCTTTTATGTCATCCTGAAATGCACTAGAAGGGAGACCCAATTGACAAGATGGCCTTGTAGGAGCCTTTAATTCAGATGTATTCAATTTCCTCATGGCTCCCCAAATCACTGTGTTGGAAAATGCTTTCCACTTATCACTACCAGTTATTCCCAACAACATAGCTAATCTCTTTTCAGAACTCACCTTTGATGGTGAAGGGAACACATCTGCAGTAGACCATATTTCTAATTTTTTTTATGAATGTTTAAGACATAAGATCATTGATCCTAATGTTATATGCAGATTGTTTTCTCTCACTTTATGAGATTGGGTTAAATGTTGGTTTGAATCTTTTTCAACTAATTCGATTCATGCTTTGTCTGAGTTTATAATTGAGTTTTTATTAGAATTTAACAATTATGAATATGATGAATTAAGTGAAGAATTAAGTTACTTAAGGAAAGAAAAAGGTGAATCATTCGATGATTTTGCAATTAGGTTCATTCATGTTTTTACTAGGTTCCCTTTGAAATAAATGTCGCTTATTAATGAATGGTTTAAATATCTCGTTTCTCTCTCAGACGAGCAATATCAATTAATTGTTAACCAATCTGAATCGAGCACTAACACTCAATCTCAAGATGGTTCAGATTTTGATGTTGATCTTTAAGATTTTGAAGCACCACAATTTTTGTCAACTTCTTTCATTTTGGAAAATCATGAGCAACATCATCCCTTACAAAATGCAATTCTCACCAGGAATATTTGTCGCATGTGAATTCTTTCAAACCATCCCATGTCAGTAATTGCATGTATCATGATAGCATTGCATATTGGTTGGAGTATTCATATCTTGAAAAGTCCCCAGGGAATGGTAAGATTATCTTTTCTTTATTTAGAGATCAAGGAGGTAACTTCAACACACTCATTTTATATCCTCCACATGGAGAAAATATGGAACGAAAGGGAAATTGTGAGGAGGATGGGGCACTTTGCTTTAGGCCAATGGTTATTTCAGGTCCCCATAACTCTCACAACCTTCATAATCTCATTCTTTCATATTTTTGTAACCCATATAATGACAAAATTGTCGAATGGCTGGAGGATTCATACAATAAGAATGTTGAAGGGAATGGTAAGATCATGCTTGCCTTGTTTTTAAATGATTATGATAAAGGTGAGTATGATATATTTTTCTCATTTTTCGATATACTACCATTCTTGTTAGTAATATTTGATTTTGTTTCTACTATAGGATTGGAGTTACTCCGATGGCTACATTGGAAGCATGACTTCACGTAGTATTCTGATTTGTTTAGTAGTTAGAGTAGGTTTATGAGTAGGTTCTCTTTTAGTTCTATTTATCATTTTTTCTCTGTGTATTAATGTAAGCACGAACACAATTGGGTGCACCAAGAGTACCATAATATGAATGTTGTCAGGGAAGTCCACTTTAAATCTTTTTCTCTCTTCTTTTTGTTGAACATTTCTTTTCAAAAACGTGGTATCATCATGAAAATTTTTAAATTAAATGGAAAGTAAAGAGATAAGTAAATTTGAACTATCAATTCAACCCTGACCCAAGGTGGCATGAGTAGGACTCCACTCATCTTAATAATGTTTTTTCTATTTTCTTTTAGTCTCTTTTATTTTTGATAATAATGCTTGGTCAAAATAGCATCTCATGCATCACTATCTTAAGAAAAGAACTTGCTCGCACATGATATTTTATATGATTTAGTTCTTCCTTTATTTTATAGTGAGATCCTAGAGAATCCAAAAGATCAAGTTTATCTTTGGCCAAAATCGTATCCTGAAAAGTTTTCTTTTCCTGTTTTGATTTTGTGTACTTCCGATTTTGAATCCCATTAATAAAAATTTATTTGGTTTGTTGTGTGTTTTTTGTTTTCTTTGATTTCTTTGAATGAGTTTTCTTCTTATCTTTCTTTTTAAATCAATATATTTACGATCAAAAAGTTATTGTCGAAGGAAGCATTCTTGTGTTTTTCAAGCAATTTGAAATAATTAGAAAAGGTCCTGATATTAAGATATAACTCAGACAATTGATTTTTAAGTCGATTGTCACTTTTAGTTTGTCATCATTGTCTTTGCCAGAGTATTGCACCAAAGATATGGTTTAAATCTTTGATAATTACGATGATATTTAAACTTTTTACGCTGTCCATATTCTTAAGGAATCACTTTTAAGTGCTTCCCCATTCTCTAGATGATTTCTTAAAGGAAATCTAAAATCTCTAAACCATGATAAAACTTCCAGTTTTGAAAGAAAATAAATAACTTGATCAACTATTCACCTGTATTGTAATTAACCTCCAGTATCACCCCTCTCTCCTTGTCATCAATAAATATATAATTGTATTACTATTTAAAAGTGGCATAAGAGGCTTGAAAGCACTTATGTGTGGGAAGTCTGTGTAAACCCGTCGAGGTACTGAGCAGGCTCGCTGGTAGCGGGTAAATGCACACATGATACCAAGACAACTTCGTGAGGGTACTGAATAGGCCTGCTGGCAACGAAGCAATGTCAGGTCGAGAGGTAGCAGGTATATGTTTATAAATTAACGTTTATATAAGTATACATCATGTGGATACAACTATTGTATGGGATTAAAGCATTTGAGTGGGTTAAATGACATCCCTGTCGAGGCTATGGATGTCTGCTGGTAGAAGTGGCTCTGTCAACGATATTGAAGTTCTTTTATAAACATCGTGACTCTTTGATTAAAACATTATTTCAGGTTATAATCCCCTGCAAAGAATTTTATTGTCTGTTTATAACATTGAGCTTATCCTAATACTATATGGTCTCAGAGTGAATTTATTTCAGGGAGCTTAAATCATTTTTCAAGTCTTTTTCTTTTCTTCCTAAGATGAAATCTTATCATATCAGAGATAACTGCTTCACCCAGTAAGTCTCCATTTGTTGGGCCCCAACAACTCCCCCTAAATTTTTACAAAATTTAAAGGGTCCCCATTAGAATCTTGGTAATTATCATGAGCTACAGAATCAAGATTTTCAAATAGTTCCATACGTTGGCTTGATTTGAGACAAACTTAATACATTCACTATAGCATGAAACATTCATTACAAGAGTATATGTCAAAATTTAGAAACGAGCATAGAAATTTCAATTTAAACAAAAACGTTAATTTTTATCAACTGTTTACTTTCGTTTAAATTATGATTATGTGTTATTTCTTTTGTTCATTAGCAAGTTTGACTATTTTGAATAATGTGTTCAATACTTCATCAAATAATATCTTGGTTGGTTTCTCATTTTCATAAAATCATTTGGTGATATTAATTAAATAAATTCTTTTTTCATTTTGCATCTCATTTCAAAATAAAAATAATAATAATAATAAGAATTATCTATCATTTGTTTGATTTTGTAAAAAAAACAAAATTAATATTTTTCTCTTCTCCATTAACTTGAAGCTTCTAGAATTTTAACATCATATTTGAAAGAAAATTATAAACAATGTTAGTTTAGAACTTATATTCAGTTTAAATTCATTTTTGATTTTATCTTTCCATATTTTGTTTTATTCACAATTTTTAGGTTATTAATTTAAGTTTCTTTTTGTTTCAGAGGTTTCTATTATCAAGTATTGGTACAGATCTGATCATGGATTGATTTTATTATCCAAATATGTTCAAGATGATTGATCCAAAAATAATATTGGATTGCTACAAATAATTTTATGAGCAACAACAGATAAAATTTTGGAAAGACGTCAAGATCAGACAGACAATTTTGCAGGACTCAGTGCAGTCAAACCGTCAGGAATTTGAAGAAATGGTTGAAAACCCATTTCCCAAATGGAACCGTTTACCTTTATCCTAGAGATTTTCCCAAACAAATTCATTATTGGAGAGACATTTGGGTATCTTTACAAGACAAATTTCAGGTGGCGGAAATTATTAGTGACGCCCAGACTGTTCACTCATCGTATAAATATATGAGAAAGTTCAGAGCCAAGGAGATTCAAGAATTTGAGAGGAGGATTTTTATCCTTTCTCTTTTGTATATTATTTAATTTTTTAACTTTTCTTCTTTTCAAATGGAGTAACGGATGGTTGAAATATTTGGGAGAATGGACGAGTATTTTCAAAGAAGAATATGGAATTCCATGTTGCTTAATGGCTTTTTTCCTGTGAGTAAAATGGTTTTATTTTCATCATAATATCTTCATATTCTTTTAATAATTGATTATGAATTGATTTAAATTAGCTTTAGTCCTTTTTATCAATACATGGTTAATTGTTATCATTTATGTATTAATTAATGTTTTTCATCTTTAGGAGTTGATTGTCCCAAAAAATCTTCTAGGACTACAATATGGGCATGTGATTTTGAGAAAGAATATGGGAAAGAAATTCATCTTAGGCTTTAGACCTGTGTGATGATTATTTCATTTCGTTCTTTCATTACCGTTGTATTATGAGAATGTTATTATGGTTGATTTTAGCTTTAGCTTGTCATCATATGGTTTTTTCATACTGTTAAATGTTATATGTTGTCCATAATTTCTTATTCCATTTTTTATGTGTGATTGATCTTTCATTTGATTATTATTGAATTTATTCCTAATGTTAAATGATGGATAAAATCAATACTCATAATTAAGTTTTCTCTCAGTCTTAGTTATTGATTATCATAAGATCACGAGATTTTTAATCAATCATCATTCTGTTGTTATATTCTCACTCCAACACATCAAACACTTATTTGAATTTATTCTGGAAGTACTAGTATTGTTCTGTCACAGGTTTCCCTCACAAGTAGGCCAAGAAGGAGCTCATACAACACAGGAAGATAAACTCAGTTCACTGATCAGTTAGAGTTTATTAGATGCATTCTTTTATTTTATTTAGAGTTGTTTATGAATGAAATAGGGTAAAATCATGAATATGGGTAACACTTTCGTGACAATTGGGTCTCAAAAATTCTTAGCGGCAATGTTTCGACCGAAAAAATATTGCTATGAATTTTTTCGGCCTAAAATTTTCACTTCAAATTGAACGGTGCCCTGACGGAACCCTCAAAATTCATGTACAATGGTTTTTGTATGAATTATTTTCCTTTGGTAAGAATATTTTGGCCGAAATACTTTTCAGCCAAAATGTTTATTTTTAACGGATTCCATTAAAATCTAGGTTTCGGCCGGAAACATGAAATTGGGACTGAAAACAAAAACCAGAGAATTTCCCTAAGCTTACCTGAACTTTGGAGGTTGTGGACTCCTGCAAATACTGAGAATTTGGTTTCAAAAATGACACCAGCATTTCCAAAATTGAATCTACTTTCAATTCCTATAATTTGTTTTCATTTTCTGTAGACATAATATTTTCAGCAGACATTATGATTCGATGAAATGAATTATCGGTATCTCTAAAAATATGCTGTGAAAAATTTAGAAAAAAATATATTCATAATCCTTAAACCGTTCTTTTCAAAAGGGTATATTTAGATTTTAGTTTTAAGTAAAAATTAAGATAGATACAAGGAGTAGAAAAACATGTAGTTAAAATCTTCAACGTTTTCAGCTTGGTCAACTTCAAAAAATTCTAGAAATTATAATATTCATCCGTTAGATTCAAAATTATAGTCATAATAAAATAGATTGTATGTAGATTGTTGCAGTATATTTTGTTTCTTAAAAACATAAGTTCAATAATAGATACATTGTTGTAGAAAAAAGTTACTCATTATCATTCATTTCATGTTTAAGGAACATAATGTTAAACAATTGTCAAATTGACATATCAAATCGTGATAAAAAAAAATTGAAAAATATTCATTGGAAAGAAAACACAATTCTTCACAAGTTTTGTTTTTACTGTAAAGTGAAATTCTAAATAAAAAAAATACTTTTGTATGACGGAAGTTGAAGAACTTGTGAAAATACAGTTGTTTTTCTCATAAAACAAGCAAAAGTGTAACCCATCTTCATGATTTTACCCAACAATGATTACATTAATTAGCTTTGACTGTTTTTGTGTCTCTGTTTCAATCGTATTCATTTAGTATTTATTTGTTTAATATCTTAAAAAAAACAAAGTGTTGTTCATATTTGATTCAGAAACTTTATCAAAGAATCATTTTCACAAGATTTCATGCAAACCTTGTAAACTGTATATAAATTGTTCATAATCATTTTATATTCACATTCTTAGATAAATATTTGTAATTGTTGCGTCGATTGTTAGAATCTTTTATTTAGTTAGTTTATTTCATTTTGCTATCTTTAGGAACCTAGTTGGCTAACAGAGCCATTAAACCCATCAAGATAGGTCATACCAAATGGCTTGGGTTAATTAGACAACCACAAACTTGATCTATTCTTCCAGTTGATGCAGGTCAATTTTTCCCATCAACAAATGGTGCTAGAAGGAAGGTCGAGGTAATTTTAATGATTAAATGTTTTACCCCTCAGCCTGTCATAATTCCATATTTATAAATTATTCTTTTGTGTCATCTTGAAATACACTAGAAGACAGATCCGACTGACAAGATGGCCTTGTAGGAGCCTTTATTTCGAATGTATTCAATTTCCCCATGACTCCCCAAATGACTATGTTGGAACATGCTTTCCACTTCTCACTACCAGTTATTCCCAACAAGACAACTAATCTCTTTTCATAACACACCTTTGATGGTGAAGGGAACAAATATGCAGTAGACCATATTTCTAATTTTTTTTATGAATGTTTAAGACATAAGATCATTGATCCTAATGTTATATGAAGATTATTTTCTCTCACTTTCCGAGATCGGGTTAAATGTTGGTTTGAATCTTTTCCAGCTAATTCGATTCATTCTTTGTCTGAGTTTGTAATTGAGTTTTTATCAGACTTTAACAATTATGAATATGATGAATTAAGTTAAGAATTAAGTTACTTAAGGAAAGAAAACGGTGAATCATTCGATGATTTTGCAATTAGGTTAATTCATGTTTGTACTAGGTTCCCTTTGAAAGAAATGTTGCTTATTAATGAGTGGTTTAAATATCTCGTTTCTCTCTCAGATTAGCAAGATCAATTAATTGTTAACCAATCTGAATCGAGCACTAACACTCAATCTCAAGATGGTTCAGATTTTAATGTTGATCTTGAAGATTTTGAAGCACCACAATTTTTGTCAACTTCTTTCATTTTGGCAAATCATGAGCAACATCATCCTTTACAAAATGCAATTGTCACATCTAATCATTCTTTGCAAACAATGTCTCCTCCCGTCGAATAAATAACCTTGACATTAAAAGACAACAGTTGTCACACTCTCATAGATTTTATAATTGTTTCTAAAGTAAAAGAGGCCGAGTGTAAAGTTGATAATCATGTGAACGATAAATCTGCCCCTAATTTAGTTGAACAGATCCATGATCAATCAATAGGAGACAAAATCATTAGTCATACTATTAATCAACCTTATATCTCTAGTGATTTGCCCTCAATTTTTCCCTTGCATAATGAACCAAATTGTCTCTTAGAAACTGTCTTGTGTTCTTTGAAAGAGAATACAACTGAGGATGATCAGTTTATACAAGGAGAGGGGACAAAACTAGATTTCGAAACACATATACCTATCATTTCAAGAGATGCATTCCATCTCCTTAATTCTTCTACATATTATTCCATGTACACTGATATTTTTGATCCTAATGTTGTGCGATTGCATGCTCCATATTACCTTGGAGAGAATTCAACATTATATAATCAGGTACAAAGAGATTACTGAATAGAAGATAAAGAGTGATGAAGGAGCATCGCCAACTCATCAAGTGAGCCAGCGTGGAAGCGGAAGACAGCTGGACAGCGCCAGCACAAATTTTGAAAACACTTTGAAATTGTTGTGCCAACATAAATGCGTGGATTTAATGAAGCGCACTTTGTAAATTGTAATGGACCTTGAGCGGATAGCTCTTGTCCTTAGGTAGATAGACGACATTTAATAGATTTAATGCTGGTAGATAGGAATTTAATTCCAGATTTGATAGCTTTAGAACGCAAGAGGGAAACATGATATAGACACCCTCATTGCACATTGTAATATTATTATGAAGCAGCATTGTTGAAGAGAGCAAGCAGAGAACTGTGTGAAGAACACCCATGTACAAACATTTGAATTAATAGAAGAAAGCTTTGATTCAAATTCATGGTTTGTGTTGTTTCTCTGTGTATTGATGTTATGCTCATGAATGTTTGCTTCCTTTCATGCATGTGCTTTCATATGCTGTGTATGTGATTTCATGGGTGAATTGAAGTCTGAAAGGAAGAGTGAATGAGTTTCAATTGTTTCTTTAAGTGAGCCAGAAGATTCCTGCAAGGAGTGCAGTCGAATTGTCCGCAAGGAGTGCGTTGACAGAAGGATTCAATTAGAGATAGATTTTGTTCTCATCTTTCAGAAGGTGCAGTTAGGCATAGTGTCGTGCAAGGAGTGCGCAGGCCAAGTTAAGTCTCAGAGTTGCGATTCTGAGCAAAGTATTGGAAGACTGCTATTGCAGGAGTGCGTAGAGTCAAATGCCTTCAACACCTAAACGTTGTTGAAGATTTGCCACAAGGAGTGTGCGCAAGGCATCTTTCTGAAGACTGAATTCATAGAAAGCTCAGGAGGAATAGGCCTTCGAATTTACCGAAGGACAAGCGCAGGGGAAGCTGCTATCGAAAGCTTGCAAGGAGCGTCGCAGGTTTGTGCGCAGGGTGACGAGTTCTGTGGAAGAACGTCTCGGCATTTCGTAGATTTCATTTGGAAGAGTGGATGGTCGAAATCCTCTGAGGAGATTTCACGAAGTTCTGTGGGTCGTTGGATCTCATGGAGGTGCAGGGAGGCTACAGTACAAGTGTGGAAGAGGTTCGAGGCTCAGGAGGCAGAAGCCATCATTCAGAGTCACGAGGACCGTCATATCTACTCATGATATCGTATATCAGGAGTCAACGCAGAAGTTATTCGACCTCACGAGAAGCGAAGTCGCGAGGGAGCGAGATTGCAAGTTTCGGCGTCTCGGGTATCTGGAGTCGACGTGTAAGTTATTCAACCTCGCGAGTAGCAAAGTTGCGAGTGGCGAGATCGTGATAGCGCGGAAGTCCCAACAGAGGAAAGAGAAAAGTCAGCGTTGACTGACATATCGGGTCTCGGGAATCTGAGAACCCAGTGGTCAACCTTTGAACTCGCGAATTCACGAGTTTCGATCCTCCAATAAGCCAAGGAAGGAGGATCGCGTAGGAGAAGAGAATCTGTGGGTGAATATTTCTCGATATGGAAATAGAAGAACCTTGGTGTTCTTCGGGCCGAGAGGAAGAAGAAGATATTGTGAGAGCGGGCACGCTCTGAGGAGTGCGTGCTGCATCAAGTGGTATCATAGCGGGAATAGTTCTTTGCTTTCTGTAGCAAAGGAGATAAGTCGCCATGCCACCCAGAAGAGAAAGAAAATCACCTGATCCCGAAGACAGGGAGGTGCGAAGAAGAGGTAGGCCGACAGGGAATCCAGAAATGGAGAGACAGATGAGAAATCTTTGAGCAAGGCTTGAGGACATGGAAACAGCTCAAAGACACACAGTTAGTGAGGGATATTTCAGTGATTCAGAGAGAGAGATAGACGTTGAACATGAAGAGGAAGTTGCAGCCGAGGATGCAACGAATGAACGTCTAATCAAAGCTATCGCCAGGATGGGTGCAAAGGCGAAAATGGACATTCTAGTCTATGAGGGAAATCTGGATGCAGAAGAGCTGCTGGATTGGATTAGAGCTCTTGACACTTACTTCGAATATGAGGATATAGAAGAGGACAAGAAGGTCAATCATGTTGTCACGCGCTTGAAAGGACATGCAGCATTGTGGTGGGACGAGCTACAAGCTGACAGACGCTGCAAAGGTAAGCAGAAGATCAAGAGTTGGGATCGAATGATCGCGAAGATGAAGGCAAAGTTCATCCCAAGGGACTATCAAATTACTCTGTTCAGGAGGATGCAGAACCTGAGACAGAAGCTGATGACAGTGAAATAATACACTGAAGAATTCTATCGACTGAACATCAGAGCAGGTCATCAGGAGAGCGATGATGAAAAGGTTGCCAGATATCTGAATGGTCTGAGATATGACATTCAGGATGAATTGAGCATGGTAACCATCCGAACTGTGGAGGATGCTTATCAGATGGCTCTGAAAGCAGAAGAGAAGCTGAGCCGTAAGGAAGGTTAGCAAGGCCGAGGCAGAAGTCAGCCAAGAGGCAAAGCATTTGCCCAGGAGAAATTCCAAAACCCAAGGAGGAATGGAAGAAACCTCAGGGTAATGTCGAGAGAGGTGGGACCTCACAGCAAGGACCATATGTTGAACAGAGAGGGAAGCATACAGAGCAGAGTGGCGGATATGCTGACAATAATACTTTTCCTCATACCAGAGGTAGAGGAAGAGGAAGAGGTGGAGTAATCACATGTTTCACATGTGGGAAGAATGGGCACAAGTCTTACGAGTGTCCAGAGAAAAAGAAGGACATAGGAGAAGCTCACATCACTGAAGTGCAAAGGCGGGATGTTGAGGCTGAAGACGCAGAAGGTGGAAGATCGCTTATGATGCGAAAAGTCCTTTTGACACCTAAGAAGGAGGTGGAAAGTTCAGTCCAAAGGACCGGAATGTTCAGGACAGCTTGCAAGACCAAGGACAGGGTGTGCAAGGTTATCGTTGACAGTTGTAGCACAGATAATCTTGTTTCGACCGAGATGGTGGAAAAGTTGGAGCTGGAGACGACTGATCATCCCAGTCCATATAGAGTTTCGTGGCTACATAAGGGACACCAGGTAACTGTTACTAAACAATGCTTGGTTGAATTCAAGATTGGAGGGTATAATGATAAAATTTTGTGTGATGTTATTCCCATGGATGTATGTCATTTATTGCTGGGTAGACCATGGCAGTATGACAGAAATGTGATTCATGATGGGAGAATGAACACATATACCCTGGAGAAAAATGGGAGAACCCATATGTTGCTTCCGATAAAGGATAAGGAGGTGAAGCCGAAAGTAAGCAACACAATACTTCTCATGAGTGGGAAGGAACTTCTAAATGAAGTGAAGAAGAAGGAAGATCCACAATTCTTTGTGGTCAGGAAGCCGAGAATTGTCCTGACGAGCACAAGAGTGGACGAACTACCAGATGAGATTCAGGAACTGCTGGAAGAGTTCGATGACATCATAGTGGATGAATTACCTCGTTCGTTGCCACCAATGAGGAGTGTGAGTCATCATATTGACCTCATACCAGGAGCTATTTTTCCGAATAAAGCCGCGTACAGGTTGACACTACAAGAAAATGAGGAGGTCAAGAAGCAGGTCCAGGAGTTGATGGACAAAGGATTGGTCAGGGAAAGCTTGAGTCCATGTGTTGTTCCAACAGTACTCAGTCTGAAAAAAGATGGAGGCTGGAGGATGTGTACTGAATCAAGGGCAATTAATAAGATAACCATTAGGTACAGGTTCCCATTTCCGAGGATGGATGATCTGATGGATTTCATGAGTGGGGAAAAATATTTTTCAAAGATCGATTTGAAAAGCGGATACCACCAGATTCGCATGAGAGAAGGCGATGAGTGGAAAACATCATTCAAGACAAACAAAGGTTTGTATGAATGGCTTGTCATGTCATTTGGCTTGACAAATGCACCAAGTACTTTTATGAGATTGATGAATGAAGTCCTGAGGGAGTTCATCGGAAAATTTGTCATCGTGTATTTGGATGACATACTGATTTACAGTAAGTCAGTGGCTAAACACTTGAGACATTTGGCCATAGTGATGAAGAAGATACAACAGGAGAAGTTGTTGATTAATATGAAGAAATCCTCATTTATGAAGACAGAGCTCATATACTTGGGTTTTGTTATTTTGGCTAATGATTTGAAGATGGATCCAGGTAACGTAGAAGTGATCAAAAATTGGCCATCACCGAGAAATGTATTTGAGGTGAGAAGTTTTTATGGTTTAGCTAGTTTCTACCAGAATTTCATCAAGAATTTCAATGGAATTAGCGCAACGATGATGGATACAGTGAAGAAGTGACATAAATATTTTCACTGGACAGCAGAGGCTGAGAATAGCTTCAATCTGTTGAAGCGGAAGATCACAGAACAACCAGTGTTGGTGTTGCCAGATTTCCTGAAGACATTTCAGGTGAAATGTGATGCAAGAGGATTTCCCATAGGAGCGGTCTTGAGTCAGGAAGACAGACCAGTCGCATATTTAAGCAAGAAGCTTGATGAGGCGAAATTGAAATACTCCACGTATGATAAAGAATTTTATGATATCATACAGGCACTGAAGAAGTGGAGGCATTACTTAATCCCAAAAGAATTTGTATTGTATAGTGATAATCATGCACTGCAGTTTGTGAGCCAACAGGAGAAGTTGCATCAGAAACATGAAAAATGGGTAGAGTATATGCATAATTTCACGTTTTTGATTAAACATATTTCGGGTACTGCTAACAAAGTGGTTGATGCTTTGAGCAGGAAATGTTTGTTGTTGCAGGAATTCCAAGTCAAAACTTTGGGTTTTGATAATCTCAGGGACATGTACGCAGGATATGCAGATTTTGCAAAAGCGTATGAAGCAACTGAGAATCCAGTTCTTAGAGATAGAAGCCCTTGGATAGACTATATGATCCAGGAGGGATTGTTGTTCATAGGCAATCAACTGTGTATTCTGAAATGATCCCTGAGGGAGAACCTGTTGAAGGAGAAGTATAGTGGGGGATTAGCAGGACATTTTGGCCATGACAAAACATTCGCGAAGCTGAATGAGTCATATTTTTGGCCAGGGATGCGAGCAGATGACAAAATATTTGTTGACAGATGTCGATTTTGCCAGCATTCAAAGGGGAGAAAGCAGAATGCAGGTTTTTATCAGCCATTGCCCATGGGAGACGATAAGCATGGATTTCGTATTGGGTTTGTCGAGGATGCAAAGAGGATTTGATTCCATATTTGTGGTTGTAGATAGGTTTTCTAAGATGGCACATTTCATCCCATGCCAGAAGACCAGCGATGCGACCCACATCACAAATTTGTTTTTCAAAGAGGTTATTCGACTTCATGGATTGCCGAAAAGCATTGTTTCGGACAGGGACACAAAATTCATAGGGCATTTTTGGAGGACCTTATGGAAGAAGCTAGGAACTAACTTGGCGTTTAGTTCTGCGTATCATCCTTAGATAGATGGACAGATGGAAGTGGTCAACAGAAGTCTGGGAGATTTGTTGAGAAGCCCGGTAACGGAGCACCACAGCAGTTGGGACAATGTGTTGCCACAGACAGAGTTCGCGTACAACGATTCAGTGAATCGGAGCACAGGGAGGAGTCCATTTCAAGTTGTATATGGGATGCAACCGAGAGGAGTTTCTGAATTGTGAGATTCAGAACTGACTGCGACTAGCAGCGCTAGTGCAGAAGAATTCGCTGAGGTGATGAGGAAACTTCACGATCAAGTGAAGCAGCGACTGATAGATTCAAATCAGGAGTATAAGCGCAGAGAAGATCAACATCGATGACAACTTCAGTTTGAAGTTGGCGATCTAGTTCTGGCGCACTTGAGGAAAGAAAGGTTCCCAAGGGGAACATACAATAAGCTGAAAATGAGGAAAATCGGGCCATGCAAGGTATTAAGAAAATTTGGAGAAAATGCATATGAGATTGAGTTGCCGGATGGCATCGGGATATCTCTGATATTCAATATCGCGGATTTATACCCATACAGGGATGGAGAGGCAGACACTGGAACTGATGAGCCAGTGATCCAGTGGATGAAACAATTACCAGTAGCAGAGAAGCCGCAGATGGAATACATACTGGATAAAAGAGTGGGTAAGAAGACCCAAAGAAAAGAATACTTCGAGTATCTGGTCAAATGGAAGGGCCACCCAGTGGAGGATGCTAACTGGGAGACAGAAGCATGGACATACCATGCAGGAGCTCATGGATAGGAGCCCATGAAATTTTTCAAGCCGAGGAGTATGATGCAGGAGCATCGCCAACTCATCAAGTGAGCCAGCGTGGAAGCAGAAGACAGCTGGACAGCGCCAGCACAAATTTTGAAAACACTTTGAAATTGTTGCGCCAACATAAATGCGTGGATTTAATGAAGCGCACTTTGTAAATTGTAATGGACCTTGAGAGGATAGCTCTCATCCTTAGGTAGATAGACGACATTTAATAGATTTAATGCTGGTAGATAGGAATTTAATTCCAGATTTGATAGCTTTAGAACGCAAGAGGGAAACGGGATATAGACACCCTCATTGTACATTGTAATATTATTATGAAGTAGCATTGTTGAAGAGAGCAAGCAGAGAATTGTGTGAAGAACACCCATGTACAGACATTTGAATTAATAGAAGAAAGCTTTGATTCAAATTCATGGTTTGTGTTGTTTCTCTGTGTATTGATGTTATGCTCATGAATGTTTGCTTCCTTTCATGCATGTTCTTTCATATGTTGTGTATGTGATTTCATGGGTGAATTGAAGTCTGAAAGGAAGAGTGAATGAGTTTCAATTGTTTCTTTAAGTGAGCCAGAAGATTCCTACAAGGAGTGCAGTCGAATTGTCCGCAAGGAGTGCGTTGACAGAAGGGTTCAATTAGAGATAGATTTTGTTCTCATCTTTCAGAAGGTGCAGTTAGGCACAGTGTCGTGCAAGGAGTTCGCAGGCCAAGTTAAGTATCAGAGTTGCGATTCTGAGCAAAGTATTGGAATACTGTTGCTGCAGGAGTGCGCAGAGTCGAATGCCTTCAACACCTAAACGTTGTTGAAGATTTGCCGCAAGGAGTGCGCGCAAGGAGTCTTTTTGAAGACTGAATTCGTAGAAAGCTCAGGAGGAATAGACCTTCGAATTTACCGAAGGACAAGAATAGGGGAAGATACTATCGAAATCTTGCAAGGAGCATCGCAGGTTTGTGTGTAGGGTGACGAGTTCTATGGAAGAACGTCTCGGCATTTTGTAGATTTCATTTGGAAGAGTGGACGGTCGAAATCCTCTGAGGAGATTTCGCGAAGTTTCGTGGGCTGTTGGATCTCATGGAGGTGCAAGGAGGCTACAGTACAAGTGTGGAAGAGGTTCGAGGCTCAGGAGGCAGAAGCCGTCGTTCGGAGTCACGAGGATCGTCAGATCTACTTGTGATATCGTATATCGGGAGTCAACACAGAAGTTATTCGACCTCGCGAGAAGAGAAGTCGCGAGGGAGAGAGATTGTGAGTTTCGACGTCTCGGGTATCAGGAGTCGACGTGGAAGTTATTCAACCTCGCGAGTGGCGAGATCGCGATAGCACGGAAGTCCCGACAGAGGAAAGAGAAAAGTCAGCGTTGACTGACATATCGGGTCTCGGGAATCTGAGAACCCAGTGTTCAACCTTTGAACTCGCAAAGTCATGAGTTCCGATCCTCCTATAAGCGTAGGAGAAGAGAATCTGTGGGTGAATATTTCCCGATAGGGAAATAGAAGAACCTTGGTGTTCTTCGGGCCGAGAGGAAGAAGAAGATCCTGTGAGAGCGGGCGCACTCCGAGGAGTGTGCGCTGCATCAAAGAGGGAAATAATTTTTCCCATCAACATATTAATTTTTATTCTCATCAATTATCTGTGGGTAAATCAAGAAATGATTTGAAAGAATCCTAAATTGCATCTTCCATTGATACATCCCAATTTGTGTTTCGAGAAGGATCTAAATTTTTCCATGATCAATTATTTGAGGTTAAAAAATATAATTAGCCAAATATTACTACCAATGATGTTTTATCAGTCGTTCCATCTAGTTCACCTCAAATAGTTAACCTTGAAATATCTAATCTCAACGCAAAGTCTCAAGAGAATGAAACACTTATTTTTCGATCAAGAAACATGATAAGTTCTCGCCATCTTGATCCGACCTTTTTACAAAATTATTTCCTTGATAGTCTAATACTTTATTCTCACCAGGAATATTTGTCACATGTGAATTATTTCAAACCATCCCATGTCATTAATTGCATGTGTAACATCCCGCTCTGGCGCACTGAGACTACTTATTAATTGAGGACACTTGC
>ML781090.1:1524198-1542347 GCA_009831015.1 Picea engelmannii | reverse complement strand
AGGAATCAGCAACTAGTTGGGCACGTGCTCGCGTTACACGTGGCCGTGTTATCCAACCGCTACCCCTATAACCTCCAGGTGTGCCCACGATGCCCCTTACGCAGCACACAAGGTAAGTCGGGGGGAATTGAACTCGAAACCTCGTGGAACTTCATTTTCACGGCACTTGCCAATTGAGCTGCCCCCCCCGGGGGCTTAAGGAATCACTTTTAAGTGCTTCCCCATTCTCTAAATGATTTCTTAAAGGAAATCTAAAATCTTGAAACCATGATAAAACTTCCAGTTTTGAAAGAAAATAAATAACTTGATCAACTATTCACCTGTATTGCAATTAACCTCCAGTATCACCCCGCTCTCTTTGTCATCAATAAATCTATAATTATATTACTATTTAAAAGTGGCATAAGAGGGTTGAAAGCACTTATGTGTGGGAAGTGTGTGTAAAACCGTCGAGGTACTGAATCGGCTCACTGGCAGTGGGTAAATGTACACATGATACCAAGATAACTTTGTGAGGGTACTGAACAGGCCTGCTGGCAACGAAGCAATGTCGGGTCAAGAGGTAGTAGGTATATGTTTTTAAATTAACGTTTATGGAAGTATACAACTATTGGATGGGATTAAAGCATTTGAGTGGGTTAAATGACATCCCTGTCGAGGCTATGGATGCCTGCTGGCAGTAATGGCTCTATCAACGGTATTGAAGTTATTTTATAAACATCGTGACTCTTTGATTAAGACATTATTTCAGGTTATAATCCCCTGCAAAGAAAATTTTATTGTTTTTTTATAACACTGAACTTATCCTAATACTATATGGTCTCAGAGTGAATTTATTCAGGGAGCTTAAATCATTTTTCAAGTATTTTTATTTTCTTCCTGAGATGAAATCTTATCAAATCAGAGATAACTGCTTCACCCAGTAAGTCGTCATTTGTTGGGCCCCAACAACTCCCCCTAAATTTTTACAAAATTTAAAGGGCTCCCATTAGAATCTTGATAATTATGATGAGCTACAGAATCAACATTTTCAAATAGTTCCTTACCTTGGCTTTCTTTGAGACAAACTTAAGACATTCACTATAGTATGAGACATTAATTACAAGAGTATATGTCAAAATTTAGAAACGAGCGTAAAAATCTCAATTTAAACAAAAATGTTAATTTTTATCAACTGTTTACTTTCATTTAAATTATGATTATGTGTTCTTTCTTTTGCTCATTAGCAAGTTTGACTATTTTGAATAATGTGTTCAATACTTCATCAAATAATATCTTGGTTGGTTTCTCATTTTCATAAAATCATTTGTTGATATTAATTAATTAAATTATTTTTTCATTTTGCATCTCATTTCAAAATAAAAATAATAATAATAAAAAGAATTATCTTTCATTTATTTGATTTTGTAAAATAACCAAAATTAATATTTTTCTCTTCTCCATTAACTTGAAGCTTCTAGAATTTTAAGATCATACTTGAAAGGAAATTATAAATAATGTTTGTTTAGAACTTATATTCAGTTTAAATTCATTTTTTATTTTATTGTTCTAGATTTTGTTTTATTCACAATTTTTAGGTTATTAATTTAGGTTTCTTTTTGTTTCACAGGTTTCTATTATCAGTTATTTGGTACAGATCTGATCATGGATTGATTTTATTATCCAAATACGTTCAATATGATTGATCCAAAAATAATATTGGATTGCTACAAATAATTTTATGATCAACAACAGATAAAATTTGGAAAGACGTCAAGATCAGACAAATGCTTTTGCAGTACTCATTGCAGCCAAACCGTGAGGCATTGGAAGAAACGGTTGAAAACCCATTTCCCAAATGGACCCGTTTACCTTCTGCTTAGATATTTTCCCAAAAAAATGCATGATTTGAGAGATATTTGGATATATTTATGAGGAAAAGTTCAGGTGGTGAAAATTATTAGTGACACCCAGACTGTTCACTCATCGTATAAATATATGAGAAAGTTCAGAGCCAAAGAGATCCAAGAATTTGAGAGGAGGATTTTTATCCTTTCTCTTTTGTATATTATTTATTTTTTTAACTTTTTTTCTTTTCAAATGGAGTAACGGATGGTTGGAATCTTTGGGAGAGTGGACGAGTATTTTCAAAGAAGAATATGGAATTCCAGGTTGCTTAATGGCTTTTGTCCTGTGAGTAAAATGGTTTTATTCTTATTATAATATCTTCATATTCTTTTAATAATTGATTATGCATTGATTTAAATTAGCTTTAGTCTTTTTTATCAATACATGGTTAATTGCTATCATTTATGTGTTAATTAATTTTTTCCATCTTTAAGAGTCTATTATCCCAAAAATTCTTCTAGGACTATAGTATGGGCATGTGATTTTGAGAAAGAATATGGGAAAGAAATTCATCTTTGGCTTTAGACCTGTGTGATGCTTATTGCATTTCGTTCTTTCATTACTGTTGTATTATGAGAATGTTATTATGGTTGATTTTAGCTTTAGCTTGTCATCATATGGTGTTTTCATACTGTTAAATGTTATATGTTGTCCATAATTTCTTATTCCATTTTTTATGTGTGATTGATCTTTCATTTGATTATTATTGAATTTATTCCTAATGTTAAATGATGGATAAAATCAATACTCAGAATTGAGTTTTCTCTCAGTCTTAGTTATTGATTATCATAAGATCACGAGATTTTTAATCAATCATCATTCTATTGCTATATTCTCACTCCAACACATCAAACACTTCTTTGAATTTATTCTGGAAGTATTAGTATTGTTCTATCACAGGTTTCTTTCACAAGCAGGACAAGAAGGAGCTCATACAACATAGGAAGCTAAACTCAGTTGGATGATCAGTTAGAGGTTAGCAGATGCATTCTTTTCTTTTATTTAGAGTTGTTTATGAATGAAACGATGATTACATTAATTATCTTTGATTGTTTTTGTGTCATTGTTTCAATCGTATTCATTTATTATTTATTTGTTTAATATCTTAAAAAAAAAAAAGTGTTCATATTGATTCCGAAACTTTATCAAATAATCATTTTCACAAGATTTCATGCAAAACTTATAAACTATATATAAATTTTTCATAATCATTTGTATATTCACATTCTTAGATAAATATTTGTAATTATTGTGTCGATTGTTAGAATAATTTATTTAGTTAGTTTATTTCATTTTTCTATCTTTAGGACCCTAGTTGGCTAATAGATCCATTAAACCCGTAAGGATAGGTCATACCAAACGGCTTGGGTTAATTAGACAACCCCAGACCGGATCTATTCTTCCAGTTGACGGCAGGTCAATTTTTCCTATCAACAAAAACTGAAAAATTATGGACTATACCTAGTGGAGATCAAGCATTAAGACCTGAGATTGAGGAGTTCTCAACATCCATATCATTAGATCATTTATGTACTTCAGAAATCAATCATCTAAAAGAAGAGGATCTGCATAGCATGATGAATGAGAGCATAGAAGGTATTGTTGATGAACAACAAGATTACATTGAAATTCGGTTTCAAGAGGTCATTAGGCCACAATACTATTCTCTTCTTCAACACCTTCTGATGCCCAAACAAGTAGGTTGGTTGGTTCTTCATATCTAGGTAATCACTGCGATAACTTTTTCATATATGGATATGAGTATGTTTCTTATCTTTCTCTACACATGGTTACATTGGAAGAGTTCTTACACTTGAATAAATATTTTCCCTTTCTTTTTAGGTAGGGTAGGATAGTAAATAAAAGTTGCATGTTGTTAGTTTAGCTTAAAGTCGAATGCAACCTCATTTTAAATTTTATTTTGATAAAATAACTATGAAATACATGTTCCAGTGACTTGATTTCATTGATCTCATTAGTCTTTGATATTTTAGAGTGTATTTTTTTTTCTAGAGACTTATGTAGGTATTTATTTCAACAAGAGTAGACAGTTTCAAGGAAATATAAAAGAAGGATTCTTCTTCGAAACATTGCTATAATTGAACCTTGTTGTTTTCTAAGCATCAAATGAATAATGACTTGTTGTAATTAGCCATATTTTTGCAAAAAAAATCATTTTCTTAAGGCATTCTAAAAAACAGTTGCTCTTGAAAATATTCACCACTATATAAGGAAGTGACATCATAACCATCGAGCTTAGAGGTCTCTCATGCAATTTTCCCAACCTGACTAAGTGAGTAAAGTATCTTTATTGAAGAGTAACAAGGAGGTGTGATTAGCGGTTAGTCATGGAGACATCACAATAACTTACAAAAGAATAAAGTGAGTTGAGCCTAGAGATACCTTTATGTTCTTTCTCAATGGTACCATCCACTACACACTAAAGAGCTTGATTATATCATATATTTAGATAGGCCACATCTGCTTAAGTACCCCTTACATCAGGACAATCACTAAGGAATATAACGAAAATTCATCCTCTAACATAAATACCATCCCAATTAAAAAAAGAAAGAAAAGTTGTTTTCAGAGTTGTCCCATCTTCTTGCATAAAACAATCTTATACTAAAATCTTAAAAAATGGAGGGCTAGTCTCTGAGGGTGTAAAAGGCTAACCCGTTGGGATACTGAAAAGGTCTGCTGGTAGCGGGTACCGGCCTGTGGTATGACTAGGTAAGCCCACCGGAGTACTGAACAGGCTTGCTGGCAGCGAGGCATTCTACCTAGCGACGATGATAATCTGACAAAAAATAAATAATAAATTTAAACTTGTCCTGATGTACGACATTACTTGTAGAAAAATATGACATGAAGTATATATGGTTAAGCTAAGGTTAATGAACTCCATAAAATTTCCATTGGGAACTAACTCTGAGACTATCTTGAAACTCTCTTGCCTACTTCTTCTTATCTATATATAGGATATATTATCCTATAGGTGGGGCCATCTTCTAACCATCTCGTCAGACCAATCTGTGAAATTTATCTTTACACTTTACAAACTATAAATCTTCGGCTATTGGGAGAAATGAATAGTTTCCTATACTTTTGATTGTGAGGTGTCACAATACTTAGGTATGGGGGAGGGGTTAATGAGTTGACAAATTATCCTTTCCTAAAGAAGTAAATATTTGTAAAAAAATTGTATAATTTTCATGATACAGGTTATTACATCAACAATCATTTTATTTTGAAGTGTTAAACTCCTATGTGCTATAAATTGTTGTATATGTCCTTAACAAACCACTCTGTTGGTTTATTTTTGTTGCAAATTGTTCATTGTAGGTTTTAAATTACATGTTTTATGCAAGTGGATTGAGTGAGCATGGTGGAAAAAGAACCAACAATGGAACACTCTTATCCCACCTCAACTCTTATTCACTATGTTCGTGGCCTCTGAGGAATCAGTTGCCTCAACCACAAAGCTCCCAAGAGTTGGAGACCGTTGATTTAAACACCACCAGTTTCCAAGATCAAGCTATAAGAGGGTTTTCAAAATTGAATTTTAGAACAACTCTGGAGCTAAGGGATACTCCAAAGAGTGGATAAAAGAGGAGCTAATCAACCCTCTCATAGTCATCACCAGATTGATTACATGTGAAGGTAGATATTATGTCTTTAAATACTGTCAATTTCGATTATTAGCTCACTTTCAGTTCAATAAGCCATTGTAACTTTCTCTTTTACTTCTTAAAGAGTCTTGAGAATATGTCTTCCCAAGTGAGGAAGGATGTAACCAATCCCCATAACAACCTATTTCACTATGGCCTTATCAAACTACTTGTTTTAGCCGAGTTGGAAAAACAGGAGAAAACATGGGATGAGTTCATTTACCAATTTGTAAACCCTCATCTTACAATCAAGACTAGCGAGAGGACTCTTGATCTAGGAACTGTTACTCCACCCAAACCCTCATGCTCAAGCTATTCCTTTACCGGACCAAAATTCCAAGAAACTTGTTGATACCCCTGCAGCCTCATCGGACAAGAAGACCAAGAAGCCTATTGCTAACCCCCCTCTAAAAACAGTAAAGACCAAGAAGCCTATTGCTAATTCATGGCACGAGGACGTGCCATATCTTCGGTCTGGGAGGATTTTCCTAAGCTAAAAATGCTAATCATTTCCCATTTGTATAGAAAACCCACGAGAAGAGGAAGTAGGATTTCTATCAAAATTATGTCATACTGTCTTTTTACAAAGTCTCGGGATATTATATAAGCAGTTGTTTGTATTGGTATGCTAAATTATATACTGCCGACATCATTGTGTGTGTCATAAGCTCCTATGAATTTTTATGTGTATGCTATAGAAGACTACTTATACTTAACTACTCTTTGTGACAAATATAGAGCGATTACTTGCTTTAATAGGTTAGTTAGTTGTTTTTCTTACTTGTTTACTTGTTTTAATAGGTTAGTTAGTTGTTTTGCTTACTTGTTTACTTGCTTTAATAGAATAGTTGTTGGCTTGTTTATTTATTTGTTTTCATAGGGTAGTTTCTCATTGAGTTTAGGTTGGCAATTTAAAGTTGTTTTCTTTTGTTATTTGCTTATTGTTATGCTTAAATAGTTTTCTTTTGGTTATTTCTTATTGTTATGAACTAGTTTTCTTTAAATAGGGTTTTCACTTGTTTTTCTAGAACTATCCATCGATCCTTGGTCCAAAAGTACTTAGGTTACATAGTTTAAAGTTTATTAGTAGGGTTTTCTCACTAGATAGCTTTGCTTGAATATATTAGCCTTAGATAGCCACTTCCTTAGTTAGACTATACTACTATCAACCCTTCTACCTTGGCATATATTTTTCTACAACTCTAAGTTTACTTACCCTGGGTTGACAATTTAATTGAGTGTTTTTAGTGTGTTTTTAGTACATATAGAACACCCATCAATGTTATGACTCAAAAAATAAAATAAATGAGTATGAACATAAAACTAAGTCCTAAACTTCAATTCTCAAAAAATGATAAGCTTTTCAAAATGAAACTTTCAATTCAACTCTGCAATTTCAATAAGATGCAATATTTCTATACATGTATCAATATTAATAATTAACAACCCAAAAGAGAAAATGCCAAAATGAAAAATGTAATTTTTTGAATTTTCAATATAAAGAAATGAAAATGCAAGGAATGAACAACAACTTGATATATAGACCCTACTGTAAGAAAAAAGAGAAAAACCAAGTAGGATACCAAGAAGAAAACACCCAACCCAAGATGCAAGGACAACCAATGAAAAATATGATGAGAAAGAAAAACCTCTCAAAAATTCAACCAAAGAAAGGTTTCCTATCATTCTGTAGGCACTCAACAGTTATGATAGAGACCCAAGAAGACTCAACAACTATCAAAACTCACCCAACAATCAAGAAACAAATATTGATGTATGTGATTGTTTAAGAAAAAATCGTGTATGTACATGCCCTATATAATGACAGCTCGCGTATGTACGCGTCTATCAAGGGATAAACCGTGTATGTGTATTAAAACAATGCTAAGTTAAGGATAAGGCCAAGAAACTCAGATTCAAAATGAAAATAGGTTATCAAGCAATCAGACGACAAGGAAACTCAAGCTAACCAAGAGCAATCAAAGGAGAAAAACACTCCAAACCCCAAAAAGAAGATTCAATCCCCAATATGGTTGCCAATTCTCTTACAAGGAAAATCACTCTATGGCTTGGGGTAAACCACAATAGACAGAATGACTGAAAAAATCAACTCTAAGCTCAAGTATGCTATATAAACGAAAATGATAACAAGACAAGATAAAGATCCTACCTCTTCCGAACGTTCGATGAAGACCATCATTGAGCACTCAACTCAAAGCTTTATGCCTGCAAATTGTCCTCAACAACCAAGATACGCAAGAATATGGTGATAATATATATTGTTAGAACATATAATAGCATAATCAAATCAACATTCATAACAAATATTCCCATGGAATAAGAATTCAAATATTTTCAAGATATTAATTGGATGCGAAAAGAGTATTTCTATCAAAATATGATCAACAAAAGTATACAAGTGACAAATTTTTGCTTCGACACGTCTCAAAACCGAGAAAATAAGTCCCTTCCAACTAGGCATCCACCACTTCAATCCTCCGCCAAAGTCAAGCTCATATAATAGAGACAATAAGGTTCTCCATCAAAGAGGGAAGATCTTGGGGGTTGAACAATGTGTTCAGACTTTAAAGGACAAAGGGATCCAGACTTAATATGAAGTGAATAATTTCTCCAAAGTAACTTTGCTCTCAAAAGTTGAATTCTTCTTCTTTTCCACCATTTGGATATGGCCCATTTATAGCCTTCAAATGGAACTGAAGGGCTGAGTTGGGACATTTCCAGTATATGGAAAGTCAAGGATCATGGATCTCGTGATGTGACATGGAAGCCTGACAAAATTTTAATTTTGAGAACCAAACTCAATGTACGTGGGTTGTAGTGGTGAAACCTACAAATACACATGTTGTATAACTTATAGGGAGTGTATATGTGGAAAAATATGATTTTTAGCTCTGGGAAGGGAAAAATGGGACTTCAAGTCTGCATAGGGAAATGGAAAAGGCCTTCTGAGCAAGTTGCATGGGGTGAGGCAAATATTTCTATAACACAAATCTAACTTAGCATGATTTGCGGACAATAGGCGAGGTCACAACCAACATATTTGATATCGTGTTGTGGAATGGTAGTAACCTGATAGAAAACAAATAAAAAAATTACAGTTAATCGAAGATGATAAAATTTCAAAGATAACAGGTGGTTTCTAAAGAATCTGTTACAACACTTAAGCACATAGTATTTTGATTAGAACATCAAAATTCAAGGTGAACAAATTCACATATGTTCACTTCACAATATTGTGCTCTTAATAATGACCCATCGGGTCTACTATTTATAGATTCAAGATCTAACCAACTTCCTCGAAATAAAGAAGATATATTCCATATACAATCGTCAGTGGTTAGAGTTGACTCTGTCAAATCCACATTATCTAGTCGACTCAAAAAATATTCTCAACCTGACCTCCCAAGCATCCAACTCATAGTTTATTTCTTTGTTGTTCGATCCACTAACTAAAAGTATTTGAACTCTAGTTGGTTGTGCTACCAATAGGATTATCGACTGCTTGACTGACTGGTGTAGATATGTGGTTAATCGCTCTACCAACTATTTCGATATGTTGTTCGACCTCTCGACTAACTAATCCCAAGAGAAGTGTGTTGAACCATCAGAACCTGAGGTTCCAATAATTGTTGAGGATGGAAATAAATTTTAGTGTGGGAGGATGTAAGGCCCTTTCCTTGAGTAGATTTGGGTTCCTTTGTCGCATAGTCACCTCGGTGTTCATTGATTGACACAAATGGACATGATGTAAGGATGATGGCTAGAGTAGTTAATTTTGGGTGTCTTGGCCCATTTGCAAGGAACACCATGGACAACTCATATGTCTTTCTCATTGACTAGGTGCACCGTAGACATTGGTATCTTTCATTAGTCAAGCACACCAAGAGAAGCTTAGAAGGGAACATGGGAAGAAAAGGAAAAAAATATTTCTACAAGCATGCACTATGCATAATAGAAAATATTAGCACAGAGAGCTTGATTGGTGATCCAAGTGGATCTGAGAATACTCAAAAATTGATAGGCTCAAACGTTGATGGAAATGGCTCCATTGCATAGATCTAAATGAGATATTTCCAATGAAATTTGAATGGACTCAAATGGATTTTGTATGAGGAAGCTATGGCCTTTTGAAGTTTTGGAAAAAACAGGGAAAATGATGACAAGGCTACCACGTGGCATCACTGCAAGGATGACACTTGGAATTGTATGGATGATAACATGGAACTATATGAAACATGACATGTGGACTATATCGATGTTTACATGGAATGTACAGATGATAGCCTGGACTATATGGATGTCGGTGTGGCATTGTATGGATAATGACATGGTAGTAAAACTGGCAGTGCAACAGGTGACAAGTGGTAGTATGGAAGGAAGACACATGGTAGGTATGGTGTTGATGTGGAAGGTACTGTGGTGAAATGGTATTCTGACATGGTAGGTGAATTTGCAGGCTACGTGGAAGTGATGTGGACCAATTGAGAGAGCCTTGTAAGTCCCAGGATGGGATAATGAGCCACACGTTATGAGACCTCTTTGAGAAGGAGGATAACCACTTTATGTGACAACCTTTACAAAAAGTAATTCATGAAGCGGTTCATGGATTAAGTAATCCCAGAGTCGTAGCCAAAATATTTGGTGAACTCGGTTAACAACTTGTGTAATGTGCCATTTGACTTGTTTTTTATCTTACTTCACTTCATTTCATCATTTTAATTCCACAAGTGTATTGTGCAAATTAATGAAGTTTGGTTAATTAAGTAGATTTACATGATAGATGAAAACATTTAGTAATAGTCATAATTCTCGAATGAGGTTGGATGTTGATGTATTTTTAAAAATTAAATTGACATCTAGGGATTTTTAGATCAATCGTCTTAGGTTCTTAGACAATATATGGACCAATGGATTTGGGTGACCCACACTTGGGGGTTATGACAGATGATAGAAGTGTCTTCAAGCATAAGTACCCATGGATATAAATCATGGGATGCACTCATTAGGAACACATCCGTCTATCATTCCTCCATTAGGAACACATCCACTAGACACACTTGAGTACATTACTAGGTTATGGCCATAGTCAAATGGACTCAAAAGGATCCTAGTGCAGTCTTGGGGACTCAGACAGTTTGGGAACGATCGTGCGGACTAGGTTGATCAAAATGAGTTGGATGAATAGAATGAAATGGGTTGTAAAATTAGACTAAGACAAGTCAAACAGATGGAATAGGTATACTTGGGATGGCCTGGGTAGACCCTTAACGATTTGAAATGACTTGGAGTATAGGTCATGAAAGTGAAGCGAGATGATGGATGACACTTGGGTCCACCTTAGCATAAATGGGCTTGCAAGTGTAAGGAAATTATCATATAAAAAGGAGGATTCCTCAAATTGGTAAGGAATAAGGAAAGAAGAATAAAGAATCATTCACTAGAGTGTAAGGATTTCTAAAATTGTGCAAAGTTCAGGGTTGGTCATAATAAGAAAAATTGCATTGGATGAGTGAGGTAGAGAAGGATACATGACCTATCAGAGATAAGTTTATGGTTTCTTTAGGGTTTAGATTTATAGTTCTTCTTGGCACTTGTGTCTTGTGTAATTGTAGTTTGTAAATGAGCCGCAAGAAATTGGTTGTGCTCCTCTATTACACATTGTAACATTATTCATATAATAAATTTTAAGGGACCTACCTTGGGTGCTTCCCATAATAATGTATTGTGGATTCTTTATCACTATTGGATGCTATTTTAATTTTATTTTCTTTGTGTTAGATAAGTGGTGATATTGGTTAATTTTTAAGTATTGATGGGATGTTTTAAAGGCCAGGTTGGATGCATGTCTATTGTTGAATGAAATAGGTTGAGTAGGACTTGGTTGCATTGATAGTTTGTAGCTTAAGGAAAATTTATGGGAAGAAACTAAGTGAATATGCATAGTCTAGTTGTAGTAGGCGTAGGATAGCCAAGTCCCTATAGTTGAGGAAAGGTAGTGCCACATGACCTCAGTTTCCAAAATAGACTTGGTTGGAGCTCAAGTTTGCAAAGAAAATTTCAGGAAAACTACAATCGATTATAATTACTCTCTCATAAAAGTGCCCAAATCTATGTATGAAGGAATTGTTGATAATCTTGGGAGTTTTGATAAATTATCGATTTTATTTGTGTTGTGGTGAATAAATTTTTCTCATGGAAAATGAAACTCTAATGGATAATTACTTAGTGTATGAGATAGCAACCAGATCAAGATAAAAAGAGGTCAATGTTGTGTGCATATGAGGTTGAGAAAGCTTGTATTTATTCTATATATAGAACACAAGTGAGTTTGATTTGAGGCCCTAGGAATATAACGATGACAAAGACAATGCCAATATAAGAAACAAACTTCTTGGAAGTTCAAGTTGATTGATCATCAAAACAAAAATATTAATGTAAATATGTTGATTCTTAGTGAAAATATTTATTCCATAGAGATTGATCTTGGAGCTTTATTTGTACAACTTAAATCAAGCATATTTTGATTAGCCTTTGAACCACTTAAGCTACCAATATTCATCACCAATTTGTGATTAGCATTCAACAGGTAGATTATTGGATACAATATACATTATTGATGAATTTACAATGACAAGGCGATAATGTCATTAGGTAATATTGGAGAAGCACAAATAGCCATGGGAGAAAGACTCAACATGTAGAGAAGAATTTCCTATGAAGAAATAAATATAGAAATATATTGGCACTAAAGAAGCATAGATCACACCAACTATTGATGGTGTAAATAATGCTTTGGTAATGTATCATTTTAAAATTTCAATTCTAGAAAGGTATAAATCCATAAGATCTAAGTGATGTAGTATCTATATTATTTTTCGATTTCTTAAGTGATTTTTAATAGTAGATATGAGTGACCCGAATCTAGCAGATCCACCTCATTATCTTCAATAGCTAAATTATTTTGGGCTTGCAATATCTTAAATAAAATAGTGGATGACTCTAAGCATGTTTTTGGTGTTTTTTTGATAATGTGGTATTTTTAATGGTAGATTCATTTAGCTGGCAACTATCTATTGTATTGAGTTGACAATGAATGCAATTTTTGGCATATTGAGTGTAAAAATGGTAGCTTAATTGTATGATATGTTAAATAAGTCCTGAAATGGGTAAAGAGGCAACTTGAGGAGATATCGTACCTATTTAAAAAGGGTGGTTCAATACTTGAATATTGGGAGTCCATTCCTTGAAGAGGTGGTTCAATCTTATTATTATGGTCATAAGTTCTAAGATTGATTTCTTGTGGCCCAATTTCATTCAACGTTATAATACTAGGCCCAATGTGGTATTATTAAAAAAAAAATTGAAATCACTTATTCCACATGGATAGTGTGGGAAATCACAGACTCTTTTAGTTCATTCAATATTTATTTTGTTCCTTGAGAAAATAACCAAAAATAATTTTTTTTGGTAATGGTAGCATCTCTCTTCAATACAAATGATTCTCAAAATCATAATACTTTTCATGTCAAAACAATTTTTCAACCATCAATACATGATAATCAAGAGTATTGGCAAGTTTTTGAAAATTATGAGCACATTGCAAATTTTTTAGCAGACTAGGAACCAACATCATCCGATATCTTAGAACAAATTCAAATAAATAAAAAGAAGATTCATGATCAAATTATTGTTGTTCTCCCTAAGAATTATGTTAGTCTTGAATCTCTTTTCACAAGGGATGATCAAACAGATTTCATGGAACCAAAAGAGGAATCCTCCATTAGGAAATTTCAAGAGTTGCATAAAATCAACATTGATGCACTTGATTCCCCAAAATACATAAATATTGGTACAAGTTGTACCACTGAAGACATTGAACAATACACTCTTCTTTTCAAAGAGTTTCAAGATGTTTTTCTTGGAGTTATGATGATTTAAAGGAATATGAAAAATTTGTGTTTCATCATGTTATACCATTCAAAGAGGAATCAAAACCTTTTTAGAAAAAACTAAGAATGATAAATCCAATTGAATTCCTTAGTAAAAATGGAGTTAGAAAAATTGAGAAAAGTTGGTATAATTTTTCCGATCAAACACTCATAATGGATTTCAAATATTGTAAGAAAAAAAAAAAAAGAATGGAGAGATTTGTCTTTGTGTGGATTTTCTAGATCTCAACTGAGAAAGTATCAAAGATAACTATCCACTCCCAAACATGCAGATGTTACTGCAGCAGGTCACTATTTCTACATTGTTGTCTATGCATGATGGATTTTCTAGATATAATCAAGTCCTTCTATTTGAAGAAGATAGACCTAAGGATGCATTTATTGCACCTTGGGAATATATGCTTATGTCGATATTCTGTTTGGACTAAAAAATGTTGGTGCAATTTTTCAAAGAGCAATGGATCAAGCTTTTAATGATCTAGTTGGGAATTTTATGGCATATTATCAGGATAACTTGACCGTTTATTCAAAATTAAGAGAAAGGAATTTAAAACTGTGGTGAGAATTATCCACCTACGAATAGGTTGAGTTCCCCTCACTTGGGTTCCCTACAAGTGATACATCCTCTAAAAAATGGGCACTAACATCCTTCTAACAAACCATTATATTTTCTTGTGGGAGGGTTGAGAGAGAAGGAGAAAAGGTGTGTGTACCTAATTTTTTACGTTTGTCCCCACTGCTCTAATGGTTGAGATCCAATCCAAACAACTCCCTCACAAAGTCAAACTTGCAAGAACAAAGAAACATTCTCCTACTACTATCTATGATTGAGTAATAGAAACCCTACATACTGATAACTTAAGAAAATGAATCAGATAAACAAGAAATTAATAAGAGAGTTTAAGAGGAATAGACCAAGTTCTTTTATAATGTAAGCATTAAAAGGTTACAACCATTGAATGTTGTTGCAATCCTCCAATCTTCTTTATTCAATCCTTGAAAATGAATCCAACTCAAATTCTTCACATAAACAAAGGTTTGGCTCTCCTTCACAAGATCATAAGTTTTATATGCTTCGTTTCCATCCCCTCTCACTCTAAAATGGACTGGTTATATAGATGAAGGAAGGGATAAACACTTGGATAAACCAAGAGTGTAGTTGAGGATAAGGTGGATTAGGTTAGGATTTGAGTTATATTCCTGGTTATACATGCTCCAATATAGGATGGAAGAAGGATCAAATCATATCTTAATGAAAACAAGAAAACAAACCCAGAACTATCCATAACTTCCTGGAAGAGTGCCCCTAGATTCATGGGATTTTTCCAAATATTCATGGACGCTCTCCCAAAGAGGTGGACAAGGCTTCCAGGACACCCCCCTAACACTGGAAAACGAGTATGGATGCTCCCCCAACATAGGAAAGGGGTTTCCATGGTCAAACATTGCAAGTCAAACTTGTAGGCATTTTCCTCTTCTTTATGATCAAAGGAATGTAATGGATCATTCTTGCATGGTGTTGAGGTGGTGAAACTTAGGAAAAGAATGAAAAATAAGGTATGAAACTTAGCAGAATGGTCCATGGAATTTGTGACAATTGTGACACCGATTAGAGTAAAGTGTGACACTTACGACACTTAGCAAAGTGAAATGCGACACTTACGACACTTAACAAAGTGCGACAAAATGGTGTATAAGACAAACATATTAGAAAGGTATTTGAATGGTGTAGGATGTATGGAATATCTTTGAATCCAAATAAGTGTTTGTTTTCTATATCATACGTAAAGTTCTTTGGGTCATATTGTGAGTAAATAAGGAATATACATTGATCTAAAAAGGATTAAGGAATTCAATTATTTAAATCCTCCTACATCCTGTAAACACGTACAATATTTCTTTGGAAAGATAAATTTTGTACGGATATTTTTCCATATTATGCCACGATTTTAAAGATAATGAATAAGCTACTAAATAAGTATCATAAATTTGAATGGAAATTGTAAACTCAAAGGGAGTTTTCAGAAATCAAACATGCAATCACTACTTCTCATGTTCTTGTCGGTCTTGATTTTGATAAAGATTTCATATTATACTCATTTTCTTCTGAATAAAGTATTGCATCCATCCTTACCTACAGAAATGAGAAAGGAGAAGAACTTCCAATTGATTTCGTGAGCTAAGCCTTGCATGACTATGAATTGACTATGATTGAAAATTAAGCCCTCTCTTTGATCAAGGCAATAGCTTATTTCAGGATTTACATTTTTTCAACTCACTTCATTTCTTATGTACCATAATCACCTGTCAAGATATTACTAAATCAACAACTTGCAGAAGGTACATGGGAAAATCGGTTGTATAAGCTTCAAGAATTTGATTTAGAGATCAAACTTATGAAATATGTTAAGGGAAAAGGACTATTCAAATTTGTTATTGGAATCAAAGCTATAAATATTTATCCTCCCAATACAAGTGGTGTTGTCATACAAATTTCAGCCTTAATAGCAATTGATGGTATAAGGACATCATATTTTATTTGAATACTAGTCAATTTCCTCTTGGAATGTATTCTAGAGAGAGGACAAGCTTAAATATAAAAACCAATCAATATGTATTACTTTTAGGAGTTCTTTTTCGAAGAAATTTTTATGGTATTCTATTGAGATGTTTAGATCATTTAAATTCCAAATAAATACTATAAGAATTTCATAACAAAGTTTATGGTGGACATTTTCCACCTATTGTAACTACTCATATAATAATTCGAGCTAGGTATTATTGGCCAACTATGTTCAAATATGATTATTTGATTATTCAAACATGCCTCCCATGGAAAAAAAATTCAAGGTAGATGAAAAGAGAAGTGATACCATTGTATTATTTATCAGTTCAAGAACCATTTGGACAATGGGGCTTGCATGTGATTGGCAAAATAAATACAAAATATAGTAAAGGAAATTCATATATCATCACTGTAATTGACTATTTCAAAAAGTGGAAATAAGTTGTGGCCTTGAAGAATGTTGAGTCAGAACAATTAATCATTTTCCTAAAGGATAAATTTCTATCTAGATTTGGCGTCCCAGAAAAATTCATTATGGACAATGGTTCATTTTTTATTGGATCAAAATTTACAATATTTTGTGGAGAATATGGTATTGTCATGGGAAAATCATCCAACTATTATCCTCAAGGAAATGGTTTGGTTGAATAAACTAACAAAACATTTATTCACATTATCAGGAACACAATTGCACCAAATCATGAAAATTGGCATAAGAAGTTGATAGACACACTATGGACAAGTTGTCTCACTCCAAGAGATAGCACTAGACACTCCCCATACACCTTGGTATATGGAAAGGAATAAAGGATTCCATTACATATGGAATTTAATGCCTTGGTCATTTCCATAAACAATGAAGATACAAAAGAAATGTCACCTCTACAAAAACAATACCATGAACATTTGCAACTATAAGAACAAAGACTACAAGAATTAATGACCATGAGCAAGGGGCAAAAAGTGGTTAAAAGATATTTTGACAAGATAACTACTACAATATATTTTCAAAAAGATCAACAAGTTTTGTTATGGAACAAAGAAAAGGAAAAACCATATTTTCATACGAAATTTGAAGCTCTTTTGATTGTTCCCTACCAAATTGAAAAGGTTATTGGTTTCAATTCTTATTTGTTGAAAGATATGAAAGGAATAGTTCAAGCATTTCTTGTGAATGGGAAATACTTTAAGAAATTATTTTGTTAATCCCCAATTCGTAACCTATACATAATATTTGAAATATTTACTCGTGTATATTATTAGTCATTTTTGTCTCCTCTTTCTCTTTTCTTTTATCCCCTTCTAAAAAAATTTGTTTGATTCCATTTTTGCCAATGGATAAGGCTCTCTAGATTCTTAGAAAACTACATGGGGTCACTAACCAATAATTGGAGTCAAAGGTTGATCTAATTTTTTTGATCAACGTTATTGTATAAATGCCCATCCATAGTCATTTTTCTTGTCTTTTGTATATCCTATAATTAGCCATTTTTCATGGAAAATGTGGGTTTCAAAGTGGGCTACCACCAAGTCCACAAGTCTACAAGTCCATACTTATTTTATTTTCCACCCCTCTAAATTCATAACGCTTATCTATTTTTATGTTTCATAAGTATTGATTTTATCCCTCACCCCGAAAATACCCAATCCCGCAACCCACAAACTGGAAACTCTCAAATAGACCCTCCCAATTTTTGCATCACTCATAACCCACCTTTTACCTTTTCACACTTAAACTATTTGATGAATTATTATTCAAGGTCCTCCCTCTATTTCCATTTAATTTTACCTATACCTGCAACCCCACATCTGACATTCCCCTGTTAAGAACCAAATATCAATATAGCATAAAAAAAACTCAGAAAAAATACTCAACGCCTTGAAAAAGAGACAATTTCAGATAATAAGCCTTTTTGAGGGGGCAACCTCCTTTTACCCCACTTAAATGTTCAAGTACCAGATGATTCAAAATGAAAATGTCTCCTTGGTATATATAGGAGACTAGGAGGTATAATTACAACTAATGGCCTAAAGCCGACATAAATAAAATAACAT
>ML781090.1:1503876-1518677 GCA_009831015.1 Picea engelmannii | reverse complement strand
TGAACCTTGATTTTGAGGTGGTTCTGCTAGACAATATTTCTTCTATTGTATCTCCCAAGTTTCAGCCCTTCTGGGTATGAAACTTTCTTTTATGTAGTTCTCTGATATTTCTTCTCTGCAATGCCACAGGTTTGATCAAAATTGGATGTGCCAAGTGGAATTATGGTAACTTCCCCACAACTTGTCGATTTGTGTCCTTTCCATGAGATCTCACTTGTATAGCATGCCCCGCACAAAATAATTGATATAAAATTCTGAAACTCACACCATAAATACTATAGACTGTCCACGATCCAATGAAACCAGTCCCAATCAATTTGGATACTCTAGTAATAATTTGTGATTGTTTTACCTGGAACCCCTTCTTGAGACTAGTCAATAGGACTAGTCAGATACCCTATCTTACACAGGGTGTATCTACAAATTTAAGATGACCTAGAAGTGTAACTTTTTACCACAGATACTTTGATAAATTCTTTAAATAGCCTCCAAAGTTTAGGGTCTGAAATGTTACAGAGAATATTTTATAGCGAAAATTCTGCAATGACTCAGTTCAAGATGATTCTAGAACCCTATCTTGTAAAGGATGTATCTCCTAAAGTATAAGGCCTCAGGAGATGAATTTTGAACCCAACATACCTTGATCCATATAATAAATATTCTCCAAGATTTTTCTTATGAAACGTTGTAGAAAAACATTTATAGAGAAAATTCCAAGGTGTCTCATATGTAGTAGAAAAACCCCAAGACCTTGAGCTATGATACCATATGTTAAAAACCAAATATCAATATAGCATAGAAAAACCTCAGAAAAAGTACTCAACGCCTTGAAAAAGAGATAATTTCAGATAATAAGCCTCTTCGAGGGGGAAACCTCCTTTTACCCCACTTAAGTGTTCAAGTACCAGATGATTCAAAATGAAAATGTCTCCTTGGTATATATAGGAGACTAGGAGGTATAATTACAACTAATGGCCTAAAGCTGACATAAATAAAATAAAATTACTAATATAATATGCCCCAATTAAGGGGTAATGAGCCAATATTAGAGCTTAACAACCCCACACTCCAAAATGATTCACCTATTTTCACAACCCATAAATTCATCCTTTTGGTACTTGGTATATTCCATGAATGTGGATGTGGGAGTCCCCTTGTATATCTCCTTTCATTCTCCATATCTCGCAATCCCACATCCCACATTTCCACATTCACCATAATACACTTTCAATCTCATACTTTACACCTACATACTTAACCATTTTTCATACTTCCCGATACAATATCACCATTCACAATGACATTTATTTATAATTACCACATCAACCACCACTTGTATGAATTCAATACTATTATTAAGTAGTGTTATTTTTGTAAAAGGTTTTTCATAAATTTAAAATCAAGACTGCGCAATTGGAAAATCCAAAATAACATCTACAACAATTGATAATCAAGGAAGTACGTGGTAAAATTAAATAAGGAATTATATGCCCTATTGTAAAAGATTATAATAATAAAAGCACCACCTATTCATAAAAAACGTTCTTCATAAGACATGTAAAGTAAAAGTGTAACACACCCGACCCCTGAGTATCTTTCCTAGGGATGGGGCATCAAAATATTTCTCTCCTTAACATCTTAAATCATTTTTCGTAGGTCTTCATCCTCTTATGCTTACTCGTAGCATTATAATGACTACTATCGGGCTCAAATTCGAGCTTTGGGTTGCAAGTTATGGCTTCCCAAAGATCTTCATGTGTTCATTGGTTGAGGGTCACATGGTGTCTATGTGAATCCACCTTACATATTGTATCCAAGTTCCTTCATCCACGGTGGGAGTAAATCCACCGTTCCATCCCACGACTGGACTCAATCTTACTCTAACACACAAGCTAGCAGGAAATTTGGCACTTTGGCGCTTCGACACTGAACGCCTGCTTACTGTCTATGCACGAGACCTTCCGAAGTCTCGAAATCCTAAAGTAACGTAAACTTGCCATGTGGTTCCGACCTTCGGGTCTTTTGGGTCTCTCTATAATGCTACACCCCAAATCCTCTAGAGTCCTGGTCACTTCACCAACCAATTTGGCTAGGCAGGCACGCACCAAGGGATAACACATAGAAGGGCTAGGGGTGACACATGTCAAGTTCCAATAGGCATATAGGGTCTATGAAAATCACAAATCAAGATGACACATGGAATATCGATCATGGGTCCACGTCTCCCTGGTGACATCGTCTTGCCACATCACACCAGAATGACACCCTTCTAGCATCCCTCGAATGTCATGGTCGATATCTAGCCACGTAGATCCATAGATCCATGGCTAACATTACTTCGCAATTTTGGCCTTCGATATTTTTATGATGCAAACTCCTCATTTCCCCTGAGTTGGTCAATGTCTGGCTGACCACATCCTAGATCTAACAGTTATGAAAAGTGTTGAAGCATCCTCGAATTGATGGCTCTCGTTACTTCGGGCTTCAGAGCTTATCGACATACCACACCTCAAATTCCATGGAGTGATCAGTCTCCGGAATAAAGGATCTAGAGCCACACGTCCCTTGTATATTGATATCTGAGAGGGATCTCGAAGAATCCTTAGATCCACAGTCCATTTTACTTCTTGACTCCATCCTTCGGGGGATTCTACGTTACAAAACCTGTTTCCTCCTGAAGTGGTCAATGTCGGGCTGACTACATCGTATATCTGACAGATAGGAAAGAACTATAAGTATCCCTAGATCAATGGTCCTGGTCACTTCATGGCTCCAAACTTCGAGGGTTTTTTATTTATTTCCACATGACTCTACTAAAGAAGGACTTCGCCGAAGTATTGTGTGCGGGTCCCTCCTCCTGAATGATCGCATGATAGGCGAGGATCCTGACAATATTCCCCCCCAAATATGTGACTTTCCTTTAATTTGTAACTTCGACGTTTGGGGAGCTTGATGCTATAACATCTCTATTCTCCCAAAGTGTAACTTCGCCGAAGTCTTCTCGGTGTAGATCCAATGACTGAAGGAACCCTCAAACGTTCTTGATCGGTGGCTCGCACTACTTCACGATGGGGAGTTGGATCCCGATCTAGTCGGTAATATAGGTTCATCTATTCACTAGGGAACCCACCCAATGTTAGTCAACCTTACAGGTAATTGTGACTCTCGGTCACCTTTAGCTGGTTTGTGGCTATTAGGACCGAAAATACTCTGAAGTCCCAATATTTTAGAGCTTTGAAGCCAAACAGACTTGGCTCCCTTAGGCTTAGCATAGGGTTCCTAGATCTTGGTTACATAGGTCCTTCTAACTCTCATGAGTTTGAGCACAACTTCCTCATCATGAACTTTCTAAGGACTTGGGAATAATATCTTGGTCGCACATCGAGGAGTCTGAAGAATATATCCTCTTAAGACGGACAGGGCCAGATCGATGCAATACTTTCTATCTCGGCCTCCTATAGGTTTACATCCCACGACACCTAGAAGGAGAAGCTGGGAAATATAGATGATCAATCAGAAGCATAAGTCCACAAGAAGATAAATGCATACACATGACTTGATAATTCAATACAAAGATCATTCTTAGATGTATAAATACATGGATTCATTCATTATTCCATTTCAAAACACAAAGTATGGAAAAAATTATCAGAAACAGAAGATGTGATGCAACTTTTGAAAGGGGTGCTTATTTCCACCCAACCATAGGCTCATTCACTCCTAACAAATTTACCACTGTCCACCCTCGAGCTAGACCATGATTCTCTAAGAGAGATTCTTTCTTTCGGCTCGGAAACAGTCAGGGACGAAGGTTACTCTCCTCCTCCCACATGATCTTGGCAATGGGTTCTCTCTATACCAAGCAAGGAGGCCTGCTTGAGTACTTCCTTAGTCACTCAGTACCCTCGTTTATCAGCTTGTATCAGAGCCCTACTATCCACATCCTACGACCATAACACATTCATTTCTCATTTCTTCCTCGAACTTGAGAGCTTAGTCTCTCTTCTCTTCTTCTCTTTGCATCTCTTCCTCTACCCACCACACCTTCCTTTCTTTCCTTCCTCAACAAGATTGTGTGTGGCCTGAATTCCCAGTTCGTGGTCAGGTATGAAATCCTTTCAGATGGGCGCTCTTCCCCATCCCCTCATTAACTCTTCAGGAGATCTTCCCACCTATCAGCCTGAATGCAATTCATCCCTGGGTCCAAGGACTATTATGGTCCTGAGAAATTAAATCCGGCAAGGTACTTTTTTGGTGGGGATTATCTCAACCATTCCTGGTTCCCCTCACCATATCTCTCATATCATCTGTGGTCTATATTGGCAAACCCCCCTTTCAGAAGTCATGCAACACTTATCCATTTTCTATTAGTAACATAAATTACATTCATTGTTGTTTTATACAAAGGTTCATCAAATCAAACATTCACATATATCGAGTTTTCCATGGTCTCTTGGAAAATATATTTATATTTACAAACTGGGGGAAACAAGGGTGTTACAATCCCCTCCCCCTTAAAGGAACATCGTCCTCAATGTTCTATTTTTCAATGTGACCTGTATATATATAAGTAAATAAAAATGGATATGCATGTTTCATGGCATCCTCCATTTCCCACGTAGCCTT
Source organism: Picea engelmannii (assembly GCA_009831015.1). Lineage (NCBI taxonomy): Eukaryota > Viridiplantae > Streptophyta > Pinopsida > Pinales > Pinaceae > Picea > Picea engelmannii. The sequence goes on along the minus strand of ML781090.1, from coordinate 1,514,051 downwards.
ATCTGGGCCAAAATGTTTCCAGTGCACCTTGACCTATGCAATGGTTCTGTTTCTAAGTGAGTTTTCCTTCTTATCTAGTATGCATTGAGGTTATAGTAGGAATTATCCCTCTAGATCCACCTGAATCTTAGACCAGTCAATTATATTATTAGAATCATGTACATATTTCTTCAATAATGAAACATGGAAAACATTATGTGCCTTCATTGTGGGAGGGACTGCTAGCCTATAGGCTACAGGTCCCACTTTATCTATGATTTCAAATGGTCCACAATACTGGGGTTCCATCTTGGCACAAGATCCTTTTCTCAAGGAACTCTTCCTAGGTATATTTCTAAGATTGACATGGTCTTTTGTCTTGAACTCTCTGGGAGTTCTCTTTCTGTCGGTGTAACACTTTTGTCTATCCTGAGCAGTTTTTAGATTTTTCTTAATCTAAATCACTTGTCGTTCCATTTATTTCAACATGTCAGGTCCGATTGTATTTCTATCCATTGGATACTCTAGCTGATTGGAATATTGCACTATCTACCATAGAGGGCTTCAAAATGGCTCATCTTCAATGACTCTTGATACCCATTGTTGTAATCAAATTCTACCAATGGCAGGTAGTCTTCCCACTTCTTAGGCTAATTCATTACATGCATCCTTAGCATGTCTTCTAATATTTGGTTCACTCTTTTTGTCTTTACATCTTTTTGAGGGTGATAGGTTGTGCTAAACAACAATTTAGTCTCAAAACCATCCATTAAGGACTTCCAAAAGATTGAACTAAATTGTGTGTCTTTGTCAAATATAATCTCCCTAAGCATGCCATGCAGTCTAAATATCTCCTTCATGAAGATGTTGGCAATATATATTTCCTTGCAAGTTGACTTGACATGAACGAAGTGAGCAAAATTGCTCAATTTGTCCCCCACTACCATGATGGAATCATTCTGCTTGGCCTATTTTGGTAATCCGGTGATGAAATCCATGGATATGGTTTCCCATTTCTTTTCTAGAATTAGTAGAGTCTATAACAACCTCATTGGGTGTCGGTGTTTTGCCTTAACTTTCTAGCATTCTAGACACTTCACTAGATATTCAACTATGTCCCTTTCCAATCTAGGCCAATAGAATTGTTTCCTAGTGGTCGTGATCATTTTCTGATAACCTGGATGACTAGTATATGCTCTCTTGTGTAGTTCATCCATTATGAACCTCTTCAAGTCATCACAACTTGGAATATACAATACGTTTCTGTATTTCAGCATGCCTTCATCAAGCATCTGATAGCCTTCATACTTTATCCTTGTGGGCTCTTTCTTTAGGTATGATGTCACGATCTTGAAAAAGGTCTTGTTTCTTATGCATTCTTGACTATCTCCCTGACATCCATTTCATAGGTGCTTACCCTTTCTAGGTGAATCATTTTCACACTTCTTCTAAGGGCATCGACCACCCTATTTTCCATTCCTTTGATGTGTTTGATTTCGAAATCAAACTCACTAAGGTGGAGAGCCATCCACCTAGCTTGTATAGCATTGAGTTTCGGTTGATCAAATATGTGCCTCAACCCACAATGGTATGTCATAAGTACAAATATCTTACCCAGGAGATAATGCCTCCACATTTTTAAATCATGCACTATGGAAGCCAACTCTAGATCATGGGTTATGTAATTGATTTCATGCTCATTCAATTTTCTGGATTTGTAGCAAATTACACGCGCTTCTTGCATAAGGAATCCTCCAAGTCCTTCCTTACATGCATATTTACACACGAGGAAGTCATCATCAGGGTCTGCAATCTTTAGCACGAGTGCATGGGTTAGAAGGTATTTCAGTTCTTGAAATATTTCTTCACATTCTGATGTCCAAGTGAATTTAACCCTCTTTTTATGAAGGGTGATGATTGGACAACCAATATTGGAAAATCTTTTTATGAACCTTCTATAGTATCATGCTAAGCCAATAAAGGACCTGATATAAGATACATCCTTTGGGGTAGGCCATTCCATGATATATCTGATCTTGTCAAGGTCTACTTCCACTCCTTCTTCAGAAATAACATGGCCTAAGTAATGGACTTGCTTTTGGAAAAAGTCACACTTGATAAAATTAGCATAGAGCTAATTCTTTCTTAGTACTTGAAGCACTAATTTAAGATGTTATTCATGCTCCTCTCTGTTCTTGGAGTAGATTAGGATATCATCAATGAAAATCAATAAAAATCTGTTTGGAATTTGATGATTAATTTATTCAACAAGCACATAAAAGTGGCAGGGCATTGGTTAATCCAAATGGTGCCACCACAAATTCATAGTGACCATATCTTGTCCTCAAGGTCGTTTTGTGGATGTCTTCATCCTTGATTCAGACTTGATGGTATCCATACCTTAATTTAGTCTTTGAGAAAATGGAAGCACCCATTAATTGGTCAAACAAGTCATCGATTCTTGGTAAGGGATACTTGTTCTTTATGGTTGTCTTATTGAGTTATCTATAGTCTATGCAAAGTCAGAGTGTGCCATATTTATTTTTCACAAAAAGGACGGTTGATCACATGGAGACATGCTAGGTCGGAATTAGCCTTTGTCCTTCATCTCCTTTAGTTGTATCTCGAGCTCAACTATCTCTAGTGTAATCATCATATAGGGTGTTCTAGACACTGGTACTGCCCCTGGTGCTATTTCTATGGAGAATTCAATGTCTCTCCTCGAAGGTATACTCAATACCTCTTCTGGAAACATGTATTTATACTCTCTTAATATGGGGTGGTCCTCTAGGATTGGTTTGTCATCCTCAACATATTCCAACACCTATATTTCATATAGAGGACATCCTTTCCTGCAATATGTTTTCATTTGAAGGGTTGATATTCGTCTCACTGAGATAGGCCTCTGAATCCCTTGGAGGGTTATTTTTCTTCCTTCTTCATTTTCACATTCCAAAGTCCTATAGTAATAGTCCAACTTGGTTTTATAAGTGGCTAACCAATCTGTACCAACCAACAGGTCATAAGATCCTAGGGGAAGTATGTTAAGGGTCACTTGGGTGGGAAATCCATCCATAATGAATTGGAAAGACGGTATGACCTCTTCTACTTTTCTTTTACTTCCAGTGGCTAGTTGTTACAACCATGGCTTAACATGTCTAAATGGTTGTAGTTTACACTTATCAATAGTTTGAGGGGCCACATAACTCAAATTAGAACCAGGGTCAATTAAAATAGAAACTAGATGGTTGGTGATCATACCTTCCATCTCCACTACTAAGGCTTGGTGGTCGGCTTGGTTATTATCCAAGGCTGCATAAATTTGTGGCATGCTCCTAGCTGCATTGTTGATTGTGATAGCTTATTTGATATTGTAGACTCCTCTATTTTTCTGTTGTTTGTGTGGTCAATCCCTTAGTAGATGTTCTTCTCCACAACCCCAACATTTCAAGGGTTCTTTCTTTGGGTTATCAGTCTTTCGTGGGGTTTCTCCAAAATATTTATTTCCACTCTAGGAGGGGGAATTTTTATGATACATTCTTCTAGTAGGAAGGCTCATCCTAGAACCCTTCCCATAGTTCTTAAATCTTGAGGATTTAAACCCCTTCTTCTTGAATCCTGAACTAATTTTCTTCTTCCAGTCATCACGAGGTTCTTTCTGACTCATGAATTGCTCATAATAATACCTTTCCTTCCGGATAGTGTCTTCTAAGGTATTTGTCTCGTCAAACTCAATCTTGTCCTGGTAGTTCTGAGGTAACCCACTAATAAATCATTGCACTTTTACCTTTTCATCCTTTATGTAGGGTACATACCTCAGCAAGTCAAGGAATTTAGTGACATATTCCTCTATGGTGAGTTGTCCCAGCCTGAGTTCATAGAACTCCTTAGTCTTCCCATCAAAGTATTTCTCTGACAGATACTTCTTCTTGAATTGTTTCTCAAACTGTTTCCATGAAAAGTCCTTCTCATGGATTCCTTTCACATTCCTATGGTCTTCCCACCAAATGGAATCCTTTCCATTCAGGTTGAAGATGGCTATTCAAGCCTTCAATTTTTCAGAGTAGTCATGGACTCTAAAGTACTTGTTTAAACCAAGAATCCAAGATTCTGCCTCTTCCCCTTTCTCAATATCTCCATTGAAAGAGGGTGGTTTGGATTTCTTGAACTCTTCAGGATTGTGACGTTTGTAATTCTTTCTCTTCTTTCCTTTCCTTTGAGAATGAGAACTAGATTTGCTACTAGAAGATCCCTCGGAGTTACCAGTTTCCTCTCCAGAGGACTCTCTCAATGAGTATCTACTGCCTCCAGGTTAGACCTTCCTTGAGGTACTCCTCTTAGTGTGTCCACTTATGGGACCACATTTTTGTATATTAGGAGGGCTTTAACTTCTCTTCATATGTTGTCGGTCCACTTGACTAGTTGTGGGTCCATGATGCAGCTGCCTCTGTATATCAGATAAGATCTGCAGCAAGACTGCATTAATTTCCATTTGTTTTTCTTTCTCCTTTATCAACCTTTCATTGTCGGCCTTGCAACTTTGTAAATTGGCCATGAGTCTCCTTACAGTTTCAGCCAGATCCAGAGGAGTTTCCACCACCCTCCTTTCGTCATATTATCCGTCTCTATTGTGGGAGCCATCCCCCACTTCATGGCATGCCACCATCCTTTATACTTCTATTTTTCTCATGGTTTATTAGCTACTTGAGTGCTGAAAAAACACTTACTATTATCCAACATCCTATTATTTTATGAACAACACACAGTTCATATTTCTTAAACACACACAGAAAGTAGAAAGTTTCATTCTTTTCTTCAATAAAAGTTTAACCAAACGCTTTAGGAAAGAGGTAAGATAGGGTGTCACCCTTAAAAGTCCTTTAAATATGGTTTTTATGCAACTTTTCCATGATCCCAAGAAGGACAAGTGTTGTAACCATGCTATGATACCAATTTGTAACACACCCGACCCCTGAGTATATTTTCTAGGGATGGGGCATCAAAATATTTCTCTCCTTAACATCTCATAACCTCTTTTCGAGGTCTTCATCCTCTTCTACTTACCCGTAGCATTCTAATGACTACTACTAGGCTCAAATCCGAGCTTTGGGTTGCCATTTATGGCTTCTGAAAGTTCTTTAGACGTTCTTGGTTGAGGGCAACCTAGCATCCAAGTGAATCCACCTCACACATATTGTCTCCAAGTTCCTTCATCCATGGTGGAAGTCCATCCACCGTTCAATCCCATGAATGGACTCAATCTTCGTCTAACACGCAGGTCAGCATGAAATTCATCACTTCGGTGCTTCAACACTAAATGCCTCCTTATTGTCTACGCACAAGACCTTCCACAATCCTGAACTCCCGAAGTCCTGTAAAATTGCCACATCACTCTGACCTTCAAGTATTTTGGGTCTCTCTATAACACTACACCCCAAATCCTCTGGAGTCCCGAAGTCCCATAGTGTCGAAGTCCTGAACACTTCACCAACCACTTTGTCTAGGAAGGAATGCACTAGAGGATGGCACGTAGAAGGGCTAGGGGTGACACGTGTCACATTCCAATCTGTATATAGGGTCTACGAAAAACACAAATCGAGCTGACACGTGGCATATAGATCTTGGGTGCATGTCACCCTGGTGACGTCTGCTTTCCATGTCACACCATAGTGACAACCTTCTAACATCTCTAGAATCTCAGGGTCGAGATCCAGCCATGTAGATCCATAGATACATGACTAAAATTACGTCACGATTCTGGCCTTCGGGAGTTTTTCGATGCAAACTTCTCCTTTCCCCCAGAGTTGGTCAACATTAGTCTGACCACAACCTAGATCTGATGGTTAGGAAAAGTCCCGAAGCATCCTCGAATCGATGACTCTCGTTACTTTGGGCTTCAAATCTTATCGACACACCACACCTAAAATTCCCCAGAGTTCTCAATCTCCAGACTAAATGATCTAGCTCCACATGTCCCCTATATATTAATGGCTAAGAGGGATCTCGAAGGATCCTTAGATCCACCATCCATTTTACTTCGTGACTCCGGACTTCGGGGGATTCGACGTTACAACACCCCTGTCCTCCTGAAGCATTCAACGTCAAGCTGACTACATCGTAAATTTGACGGCTAGGAAAGAACCCAAAGTATCCCTAGATATACGGTCCTGGTCACTTCATGGCTCCGGCCTTCGGGGGTTTTAGATTTACTGCCACATGAATCTCCCGAAGCAGGAATTCATCAAAATATCATGTGAGGGTCCCTCCTCCTGAATGATCAGATGGTAGGCATGTATCCTTATGATCTCCTCTCCCAAATCTGCATCTTTACTTTACTTCGTAACTTCGACGTTTGGGGAGTTTGATGTTATAGCATATATATTCTCTCAAAGTAGAACTTCACTAAATTCTTCTCGGTGTAGATCCAATGGCTAAGGGAACCCCCGAACGTTATCGATCGGTGGCTCGCACTACTTCATGATGGGGAGTTGGATCCCGATCTAGTCATTAAGATAGGTCATCTATCCACTAGGGAACCCACCTAACGTTGGTCAACCTTACAGGTCACCATGACTCTCGATCACCTTCGGTCAGTTTGTGGCTATTAGGACCAACAATACTCCGAAGTCCCAGGATTTCAAAGCTCCGAAGCCAGAAGGACTTGGCTCCCTTAGGCTTAGCACAGGGTTCCTAGATCTTGGTCACATGGGTCCTTCTAACTCTCACGAGTTTGAGCACAACTTCCTCATCATGAAATTTCTAAGGACTTGGGAATAATATCTCGACCGCACAACAAGGAGTCTGAAGAAGATATCCTCTTCAAATGAACATGGACAAATTGATGCAATACTTTCTATCCCAGCCGTCCTATAGGTTTATGTCCCATGACACCTCAAAGGATAAGCTTGAACATATAGATGATCAATCAGAAGCATAAGTCCACAAGAAGATAAATGAATACACATGGCTTGATCATTCACTACAGAGATCATTCTTAGATGTATAAATAGAGGCATTCATTAATTATTCCATTTCAAAACACAAAGTATGGAAACACTTATCAGAACCAGAAGACGTGATGTGACTGCTGAAAGGGGTGCATGTTTTCACCCAACCATAGGCTAAGTCACTCCTAACGGATTTATCATTCGCCACCCCTGAGCTAGACCACGATGCTCTGAGAGAGAATTATTTCTTTCGGCTCAACAAAAGTGAGGGACAAATTTTACTCTCCTCCTCCCACAAGATCTTGGCAATGATTTCTCTCTATACCAAGCAAGGAGGTCTTCTTGAGTACTTCCTTAGTCACTCAACACCCTCATTTATCAGCCTGTAGCATAACCCTGCTAGCAACATCCTATGACCAGAACACATGCATTTCTCAGTTATTTCTCAAACTTGAGAGCTTAGTATCTCTTATTTGCTTCTCTTCGTAGCTCTTCCTCTGCCCACCATGCTTTCCTTTCTTTCCTTCCTCAACAATATTGTGTGTGGCTCGAATTCCCATTCCTTGGTCAGGTCTGAAATCCTTTCATATGGGCGCTCTGCTCCATCCCCTCATTAACTCTTGAGGAGGTCTTCCCACCTACCAACCTGACTGTAATTCATCCCTGGGTCAGAGGGTTGTTCTGGTCCTCAGAAATTAAATCCAACAAGGTACTGGTTTGGTGTGTTGGCAAATATGTAATAGACAGCGAATGGCATGAGTACAAGAAGAATGTACAGAGGATTGTTAGCATATTTACAGGCAGCATATACTTGTCATTGATGGCAAGTACAGTAGTGGTGATGGCTTGAGTACAGCAATGATGATCAGCGGAGCAGTGATAATCGGGGAAGAGCATCAACTGTGTTCATTGGATCTCTTTCTGAATTCCCGATGGCCATCAGATCTGAATGAAGACAAGAAGAGCGCACTGTAAAGGAGGACAGATCTCAGACGTTAGATCCAATCGCAGGACCCGACCATCATTGGATCAAGAAGAACCTGCACGTTCTTTAAAGTGCAAGGAGAAGTGGGTGTAATCACAATAGGAAAAATCGTGACTTCATCTGAGCCGTCAGATCAAGATTGATTCTGGACCATTGATTCTAGTCCATGTCAGAATTTCGGGGATCGAGAGTTGGAGATGTCAAATTTTCATAACATCAGGAATATCGATATCGCGATATGTGAAATTGCGATTTAATCTGAGCCGTCAGATTAAGGTTGAATCTAGACCGTTGATTCCAGTTCATGTCGGAGTGTCGGGGATCGAGAGTTGGAGATGTCAAAGTTTATTAACATTAGGAATCCTGATATTGTGATATGCGAAATCATGATTCAATTGTAGCCGTTGAGTCGAGATCATATCTGGACCGTTGATCCAACCCCTTATCAGAGTTTCGTGAATCACAACATCAAGAAGAAAAGAAACAATGCAACAAGAATTCTGAAATCGTGATATGAGAAATCGCGATTCAAATGCAGCCGTCAAGTCAAGATCAGACCTGGACCATTGATTTAATCCCATATCGGATTTTCACGAATCACGACATGGAGAGGCAAAAGAAACAATGCAACATGAATTACGAAATTGCAATATGCGAAATTGCGATGTATTTGCAACCGTCAGATCAAGAAGTGATATGGACTGTTGATCTGACTTCTTCACGGAGTTTCGTGGATCGGGATTTGGAAGTGACAAGAACATTGAACATCAGGAATGTCAAAATAACGAAATGCAAAATCGCGAAATGATCTGAACCGTCAGATCAAGTGTTGATCGGAGGGTCACTGTTCTCTCTCACAGTTAACTCCTCAGTTACGAATATGTTAGCGAAATGGACTCATGATTGTCGATCAGTTGGCGTTTCAGTTGCCTGGACAGTTGTCTTTCTTGTGCCTAAGGAGATGCGAAGTGGAACTTCTGTGTGGGTGAGTATAAAATAAAATGAGACAGACGGTGTGCGGTTAGCTGTTCTGAATGGAAAATGAATGAAACAGTAAGAAAGGGAAATGAGCAGATGTGTAGTATGATATTTAGCAAATGTGCAGTGTGAGATGAAACGTGGAGCAGAATAACAAAACAAGTTGAAGAAGAGAAGAATGAGAGAACGAGTTGATGCAGAGCATACCTGCTGAATAGACAGAGGAAGAGAAGAGTAGCAGAACAGTGTGTAGAAGACCAGATTTACAGAACAAAGAAAGATTGGTAAGAACTGATTTATCTGTAAAGTTGACTATTTATTTAGACATTGATATTCTAGGGAGGTTGGGAGGTGATCGGGAGGACTATTTTCCTCATAGGTTCAAGTGGGAGCTTTAACACAGGAAGTTGTAGCTTCCATTTGGTTGTAGCCAGAGAAACCAGGGTGGCAGGGTGGTGCAAGGGAGAACTAGTGTTCTCTGTTATACAGGTTGGAGCCTGTGTAACTGGAAGTTGGTGCTTCCATCCAATTGGTGCTGGAACATATAGGGAGTTGGTGCTTAATTCTAGTGGGTGCTAGAGAAACCAGAGAGTTGGTGCTCTCAAACAAGTTGCAGCTTGTAAAACAGAGGTAGCAGCCTCACATTGAGTTGGTGCTCAATTAAAGATGATGTACAGAACTTAAAAGGGTGCCTATCATTTCGAAGAAGAAGAGGTTTTCTCCCTTTATGGGTTTCCTCGTGAAAATCTATCTCTGTGTATACCTTATGTGTGACTAATTCTTTTTAATTTTACTATCCATATGTTGTATAATGTTGATGATCACTTGAAGAAAGATTAAGAATATTTTAATAGAGTTAAAATTGTTTAAGCTCAAAGACAACTGATTCACCCCCCCCCTCTCAGTTGTATTAGTAATTTCAACAATTGGTATCAGAGCAGGTTCCTTTTATATAATCTTAAACATGACAAGTCATGAAGGAACTTCATCCTCTAAGCCCCCTCTGTTTGATGGAACAAATTTTACCTTCTGGAAGATTAGAATGAGAACATACTTAATGGCCTTGGGTGTTGATGTTTGGGATGTAGTAGAGACTGGATATACAAAGCCTGTTGTGCTAGCCTCCAAGGATGATAAGTTAGAGTTTATTTTTAATGCTAAGGGGATGAATGCTATCTTGAATGGACTTGTTGAAGCTGAGTTTGTAAAGGTGATGCATCTTGATACTGCCAAAGCAATGTGGGATAAACTTATTAACAATTATGAAGGAAATGAGAAAGTAAAAG
>ML781090.1:1482463-1502294 GCA_009831015.1 Picea engelmannii | reverse complement strand
AAAGATTTTTTCTATGGTTACTGTTTTCTCTATTCTAATTTTGGTCACAAAGCTATAAACTGTTCTTTAAGATTTAGATATGAACAATCAAGATATACAATGAATAACTATCTTCCACAACAAAGATTGAGACAACCAAGCAACGAACAATCACAGATTATAAATCATGTGATGACTGGGAGAAGGACACAGGTGAAACACAAAAACATATATGAGCATAACAATCGTTATGATCTATTATTCAATGAACCAAAATGTTACAACTGTCATAATTATGGTCATAAAGTTGCAGACTGTCGCTTAAGGAAATACAATTCAGATTTGATCTCCACTTCTGAAAATGTCAAAGTATGGAAGAAGAAAGTAGATGACAAGTGTGGACTAGTGATATCAGCCCAAAAGAAAAAGAATCCCTGGTATATTGACAGTGGATTCTCCAAACACATGACTGGAGACATAAGTAAGTTTCTAACTCTAAGTGATAGCAAATCAGGGAATGTAACTTTTGGAAATGATGCACCTAGAAAGATAAAAGGTAAAGGAATTGTAAATTTGTGTAATGGAAAAAGAAAAGCTCAAGACGTGTTGCTTGTAGAAGATTTGAAACATAATCTGCTTAGTGTCAGTCAAGTCTGTGACCGAGGGTGTGAAGTTGTTTTTACCTCTAAATACTGTAGAGTAAAAACTGTGGATTCAGGTCAGCTAGTTGCAAAAGGTATAAGAACAGAAAACAATGTCTATGTTTTAAAACAAGAAGAAGAAGAATGCAAATTAAGAAAATATGATGAAAGTTGGTTGTGGAATAAGAGACTTGTTCACCTAAATTTTGATCACATAATCAAACTAAAAAACAATGGGGAAGTAAAAGATCTTCCAAATATATCAAAGCCATATGACTCTGTTTGTAAACCCTGTCAGATAGGAAAGCTTACTAGCACTCAGTTCAAATCTAAAAAATTTCCCTCAACAGAAAAACCTCTTCAGTTAGTACATATTGATCTATGTGGTCCATCAAGGAAATAAGGTACAGGAAAATAAAATTACTTTATGTTGATTATTGATGACTATTCTAGACTAACTTGGGTTGCCTTTTTGAAAGAAAAATATGAAGCATTTGAAAAATTTAAGGTATTTAAGGCTTTGACTGAGAATCAAACAGGAAAAATATTAAAGGCAGTAAGGTTTGATAGAGGAGGAGAGTTCAGTTCAGGAAACTTCAAAGAGTTCTGTGATAAGCATGGGATCAAAAGAGAGTACACAATTCCAAGGACTCCACAACAAAATGGAGTTGTTGAGGGACAGAATAGGTCAGTACAACAAATGGCAAGATCAATGATGAATGAAAGGAACATACCTCAGACATATTGGGTGGAAGCAATACATACATTTATTCATATCCTTAACAAAGCTCATCTCATACCACACAGTGACAATACCCCTTATGAACTTTGGTTTGGAAGACCTTCTTCAATCAAGCATTTTAAAGTTTTTGGGAGTACATGTTACATCAAGAACAATGATGAAAATATTGGCAAATATGATGACCGGGATGATGAAGGTATCTTCTTGGGTTATGCTACAAATAGTAAAGGGTTCAGATGTTACAATAAGAGACTTCACAAGCTAGTTGATTGTATAGATATAAAAGTTGATGAAGAAATCCCAGTCAAAAATGTAAGCAGTGTTGAACCAATAACAGAAGATACAGTTGAAGATGAAGATGAACATGTCCAAGGATCAGAAAGAGAAGAGTCTGGATCAGATGAAGATGAAGATGAACAGGTCCAAGGATCAGAAAGAGAAGAGTCTGGATCAGAGGAAGATATGAAGTTACCTTTATATGAATATCAGTAACCTTTGTCCAGTAACCTTTACATTAAGTCTGAAGGTGATAATTTACTAGTTGTTTTGGTTTATGTAGATGATATTATTTTTGGTTGTACTAATGAATCATTTATCCAGTGGTTGCTAACTCTATGCAAACAGAATTTGAAATTTCCATGATAGGAGAACTGTCATATTTTCTTGGCTTACAAGTAAAACAAAGCTCTGCAGGAATTTTTATCTCTCAAGAAAAATATTTGAAAGAGATGTTGAAGAAATTTCAGATGGAAGATTCCTCTACAGTTAGCACACCTATGGTGGTTGGTTGCAAGCTGAGTAAAGATGATATCTCACCTGATGTTGATCAAAGAACATATCGCTCTATGATAGGCAGTCTTATGTACATCACAACATCTCGTTCTGATATAATGCAAGCTATTGGAATAGTAGGTCATTTTCAGTCTTCTCCTAAACAAAGTCATTTGGTAGCTGTCAAAAGGATATTTAAATACTTGAAGGGAACAATGACTTATGGTCTGTGGTATCCTCGAAATCAAAATTTTTAGTTAACTGCTTATTCAGATGCAGACTGGGCAAACTGTGTTGATGAGAGAAAAAGCACCAGTGGAGGAGCATTCTTTCTGGGTGACTCATTAGTTGCATGGATTAGTAAAAAGAAAGGATCCATTTCATTATCTACTACAGAGGCAGAATACATGTTTGCTGCTACTTGCTGCACACAAATTTTATGGATGATACAAACTCTTGCAGATCTGAAGGTAACTTACACTGATCCTATTCCAATTCATTGTGATAACACCAGTGCCATTAGTGTCTCCAAGAATCCTGTTCTTCATTCCAAGACTAAGCATATTCCAATCAAGTACCATTTTCTCAGAGAACAAGTTACAAACAGAATTGTTCAACTGAATTATATACCTTCTACAGAACAGATTGTTGATATCTTTACCAAACCATTAACAACGACCCTTTTTGGATATCTTCGTTAAAAGTTTATTAACATCAGGAATCCCGATATCGCGATATGCGAAATCGCGATTCAATTGCAGCCGTTGAGTCGAGATCATATCTGGACCGTTGATCCAACTCCTTATCGGAGTTTCATGAATCGCAACATCAAGAAGAAAAGAAACAATGCAACAAGAATTTCGAAATTGCGATTCAATCGCAGCCGTCAAGTCAAGATCAGACCCGGACCATTGATTTAATCCCATATCGGAGTTTCGCGAATCACGACATGGAGAGGCAAAAGAAACAATGCAACATGAATTACGAAATCGCGATATGCGAAATCGTGATGTATTTTCAACTGTCAGATCAAGAAGTGATCTGGACCATTGATCTGACTTCTTCACGGAGTTTCATGGATCGGGATTTGGAAGTGACAAGAACATTGAACATCAGGAATGTCGAAATCGCGATATGCAAAATCATGAAATGATCTGAACTGTCAGATCAAGTGTTGATCAGAGGGTCACTGTTCTCTCTCATAGTTAACTCCTCAGTTACGAATCTATTAGCGAAACAGACTCATGATTGTCGATTAGTTGGCGTTTCAGTTGCTTGGACAGTTGTCTTTCTTGTGACTAAGGAGATGCAAAGTGGAACCGCCGTGTGGGTGAGTATAAAAGAAAATGAGACAGATGGTGTGCGGTTAGCTGTGCTGAATGGAAAATGAATGAAACAGTAAGAAAGGGAAATGAGCAGATGCGTAGTATGAGATTTAGCAAATGTGCAGTGTGAGATGAAACGCAGAGCAGAATAACAGAACAAGTTGAAGAAGAGAAGAATGAGAGAACGAGTTGATGCAGAGCATACCTGCTGAACAGACAGAGGACGAGAAGAGAAGCAGAACAGTGTGTAGAAGACCAGATTTATAGAACAAAGAAAGATTTGTAAGAACCGATTTATCTGTAAAGTTGATTGTTTAATTAGCCATTGATATTCTAGGGAGGTTGGGAGGTGCTTGGGAGGACTGCTGTCCTCAGAGGTTCAAGTGGGAGCTTGAACACAGGAAGTTGTAGCTTCCATCTGGTTGTAGCCAGAGAAACCAGGGTGGCAGGGTGGTGCAAGGGAGAACTAGTGTTCTCTGTTATACAGGTTGGAGCCTGTGTAACTAGAAGTTGGTGCTTCCATCCAGTTGGTGCTGGAACATATAGGGAGTTGGTGATTCCTTCTAGTGGGTGCTAGAGAAACCAGATAGTTGGTGCTCTCAAACAAGTTGCATCTTGTAAAACAGAGGTAGCAGCTTCACATTGAGTTGGTGCTCAATTAAAGATGATGTACAAAACTTAAAAGATTGCCTATCATTTCGAAGAAGAAGAGGTTTTCTCCCTTTATGGGTTTCCTCGTGAAAATTTGTCTCTGTGTATACCTTATGTGTGACTGATGATTTTTACTTTTACTGTCCATATGTTGTATAATGTTGATGATCACTTGAAGAAAGATTAAGAATATTTTAATAGAGTTAAAATTGTTTAAGCTCAAAGACAACTGATTCACCCCCCCCCCCCCCCCNCCCCCCCCCCTCTCAGTTGTATTAGTAATTTCAACATGGTTGGGGTTATCTTAACAATTCCTGGTTTCCCTCACCATATCTCTCATAGAATTTGTGGTCTATCTTGGAAAACCCCCCTTTTAGCAGTCATGCAACACTTATCCATTTTCTATTAATAACAGAAATTACATTCACTGTCCTTTTATACAAAGGTTCATCAAATCAAACATTCACACATATCGATTTTTCCAGTCTCTTGGCCAATATATTTATATTTACAAACTGGGGGAAATAGGGGTGTTACAAAAAGGAAAGAGTTATACTATAGTGACACTGTCAACACCCTTGGATGGGAAGATCACCAGTTTTAGTGGTCACATGCATACAAGTGGTACTCAACTCTCTCATCCAAAGAAAATAAATATAACAAGGTTTGGACCTCAAGTATTGCATTGGTTGAGTGTGTGTCAGAAGTAGTTGATTTTAAATAGTTTGTCCTTTGTTGCACTCACGAATTCAATATCCAGAGAAGAGTTATCAAGATACAAGGAAAACCATAAATAGCTTTGGCCCCTTCAGTTTTCAGAAGGATGTTGAGACTTCCTGACCCTACTCTAATATTCAAAGAATGTCGAAGTTGATGATTTCCTTAAATCACATGATGAAGGAATGGATTTTCTCAAAATTTTCCTTACAAGTTCAACGAATGACACCAGTGTTTCTCAAGTTGAGGTATGTTCTTTAAAGTACCATTATAATGAATTTTCCTAGCTATTTTCCAGAATAATTGGACAGGATTCCACGACCTCAATGCTTAAGTATATTGTATATATTTTATATCATTCAATTCATGAACATGTAGCAATTGAATAGGCTTGCATTATTTCAAATGAGATTTTGTTTCAATTGGGAAGCATTAGAAAAATCAAGAAATTATATATGACTTCATATGTAGTTTATGTTATAGCTTATTGTCATATATTTGAGTACTTACCAAAGCTAAGAATGTTGACTTATTCCACCCAACCATAGGCTCAGTCACTCCTAACAGATTTATCATTGGCCACCCCCGCGTTAGACCACGATGCTTTGAGAGAGATTTTTTTCTTTCGGCTCGGCAACAGTGACGGACAAAGGTTACTCTCCTCCTCCCACAAGATCTTGGAAACAAGTTCTCTCTATACCAAGAAAGGAGGTATGCCTGAGTACTTCCTTAGTCACTCAACACCCTCATTTATCAGCTTGTAGCATAACCCTGCTAGCAACATCCTATGACCAGAACAGATTCATTTCTCAGTTATTCCTTGAACTTGAGAGCTTAGTATCTCTTATCTGCTTCTCTTCACATCTCTTCCTCTGCCCACCACGCCTTCCTTTCTTTCCTTCCTCAACAAGATTGTGTGTGGCTCTAATTTACATTCCTTGGTCAGGTCTGAAATCCTTTCATATGGGCGCTCTGCCCCATCCCCTCATTAACTCTTGAGGAGGTCTTCCCACCTACCAACCTGACTGTAATTCATCCCTGGGTCAGAGGGTTGTTCTGGTCCTGAGAAATTAAATCCAACAAGGTACTGGTTTGGTGGGGGTTATCTCAACAATTGCTAGTTCCCCTCACCATATCTCTCATAGAATCCGTGGTCTATCTTGGAAAACCCCCCTTTTAGCAGTCATGCAACACTTATCCATTTTCTATTAATAATAGAAATTACATTCATTGTCCTTTTATACAAAGGTTCATCAAATCAAACATTCATACATATCGATTTTTCCATAGTCTCTTGGACAATATATTTATATTTACAAACTGGGGAAACAGGGGTGTTACAAAAAGGAAAGAGTTATACTATAGTGACATTGTCAACACCCTTGGATGGGAAGATCACCAATTTTAGTGGTCACATGCATACAAGTGGTACTCAACTCTCTCATCCAAAGAAAATAAATATAACAAGGTTTGGACCTCAAGTATTGCATTGGTTGAGTGTGTGTTAGAAGTAGTTGATTTTAAATAGTTGGTCCTTTGTTGCACTCACGAATTCAATATCCAAAGAAGAGTTATCAAGATACAAGGAAAACCATAAATAGCTTTGGCCCCTTCAGAAGGATGTTGAGACTTCCTGACCCTACTCTAATATTCAAAGAATGTCGAAGTTGATGATTTCCTTAAAGCATATGACGAAGGAATGGATTTTCTCAAAATTTTCCTTACAAGTCCAACGAATGACACCAGTGTTTCTCAAGTTGAGGTATGTTCTTGAAAGTACCATTATAATGAATTTTCCTAGCCATTTTCCAGAATAATTGGACAGGATTCCACGACCTCAATGCTTAAGTATATTGTATATATTTTATATCATTCAATTCATGAAAGTGTAGCAATTGAATAGGCTCGCATTATTTCAAATGAGATTTTGTTTCAGTTGGGAAGAATTAGAAAAACCAAGAAATTATATATGACTTCATATCTAGTTTATGTTATATCTTATTGTCATATATTTGAGTACTTACCCAGAGCTAAGAATGTTGACTTCAAGAAGGATCCAGTTTTTCTCTGGTATCCAATGTTATGGAGGCACAAGGCCCCATACAATTTATATGAAGTGAAAAATGGTATTTTATCATCTTTTAAGAAGATGATTCATGATCCTTCCACATCCAGACTATTGTTGGAAGCTACATCCTTTCTGTCAAAGAAAGGAGTTTTTGAATCTATCGAAGACTTCAGTTTTTCGAGACTTTATGGATTCCATGGGAAACCCTTTTGTTACCATTTTATGTTTTTGATATACTTTTCATCATTGAAGTATGTATACAATACAAATTTTGGGCACATTTCTTCAATGGGAAAAGGAAAAAGAAATGTATCCCATTGCCATGGAAAGTTGGAGATATGTGTGTGAAGAGCGTCTCTCATTTAAATGAATATATAATCCAATTTTACCATCTTAGTTTAAAAAACGTCCAAGCCATTCATGGTTTTTACCATAAGATTTGTTTTGGCACAAATGTCTTTAATTATATATGACTCGTATTTTAGTAAGTCTATGAAATTTGAAGAAGGAGGGGGAGATAACCAAAATCTTCCTAAAGAATCCCTTGAAAACATTGTAGATGATATTGAGGCATTAACTTACCCAAAGGAATAATACAAGAAATGGGGTAGATAAGAAACAAGAAAAAAACCCAGGTTCCCTAATGTATCAAAAAAGAGTATCTCGACAAAAACAAAACCCAAAAATAGTGGTCAAGAATAGATAAGGTCTTTCATCGAAAACTCAGATGATGGTGGAGACAAATATCCTACTAGAAAGACAATTGAAAAATCACACATTGTTTGTACCCATATTAAAATAAAAAGAGAAGCTCAAAAGGAAGGACAAGAATTACTTGAAGTTGAAGCGAGTCCCAAAGATATGGAAGTTGACAACATGGTGGAAGATCCCAACTGCGAAAAATAGAGGATGATCGAAATAAGGTTTATAGCTGAAGGATTGGCTTCCCAAGAGACAAAGACATTTGAAGAATATTCTGTCACTTTTTACCATGCTACCTACCATAAGAATTCCAAAAAATTGTTGTTAACTGAAAAATTGAACTTGAAGAATAAAAAGGTTTCAGAAAAGTGGAAATCAAAGATCAATTTTCATGGGGTAAAACCCTTGAAAATCATACAATTTCATAAAGAAAATAGAGAATACTTAAAAGAGTCCATTGATGATATACATAAGCAAAATTTGATCTTGAAATAAAATATAAAGGAATTGGAAAAATATTTACTTCTAAGACCTTTGTTCATTGAACCCATTACTACTATACAACCATTGTGCAGTCTCGGGGATGTTCTAGAAACCAGTTCCAGGTTGAAGGGTTCATCAAGTTTATTAGTAAATATATGAAAATATATTGGAGATAGCATTAAGAAAAGGAAAGCATCGATCCTTGAGATATGGGAATTGACAAAATTTTCAGCTACTTTCTCAAGAAGGATCTTGTATTTCAAAGAATATCTCCAAAAATATTTGGAAAATGATGATTTTTTTTACAAGGAAGTTGTGGGCACATTTTTGGCGAAGGTTTTAAGTTTATGCTATTTTCATGGAAGAGATAAAAATCTTCCTTCCAAAACTCATATGAAACAAATAAATGCTTGTTGCCTAAAAATAAAGAAAATATTAAAGGAAATGTTGTCCGAGTGTGTTGTCATTAACACTAAAATAGATGATGTGTTCTTAAAACTTGTTGATTTGACTAAGGAACTTGAGGTCCCACATTTAATTATGGACACAATTCTCTTGTCAAAAGAGAAATTACAAGAACAATTGGAGGCCTTAAAAATTTCTTGGGCTAGTGAATTTAATGACTCAAATGAGTATTCTGAAGAAGAAGTGAAAAGATGGTTACTTTGGTATGTAAACAAGAATGAATACATTAAGGACACACTTCATCAATTGAGCCTTGATCTAAAAGAACTGGAAAATGAGTTATTTAAAACCAAAACTAAACTTGAGTTAATAGTTGCTCCTATGAGGCAGTATATTGAACAATTGTTAAGGAAATCATTGGTTAAAATAACCGAAATGGATCAGCAAAATCCAGTTATTCAGTTATTCCACCTCCAACATAAAAAAAACCTATTAAAGACACTAAAACAAGTGGATAAAGGGTTTGAAACTTACATCATAGTAAGTCAAGTAGTCACCTATTTTTTCTCTCACTTATTTTTCTTCCTCAGATAGTAGTCACTTTGCCTTTCCTTTTGCAAAATTTATGAAAACCAAATGTTGATCCTTGATTGTCTCATTTTTTTCTTTTAAGTATCTTTCACTTCATGGTCTACAGGAGCCCAATCCCAATCCTCTTTCAAGGGAAAATGCAATTTACTTTTTATGAACTTAGACATTATTATTATTTTTTTGTAAATACATCAATTATTTTTTGAGGTTCCTAGAAAACTATTTGGGACATAACATTAACAATTTCTCTGACTTTAATTTTTAAGCATGATATTTCAAATGTGTGTCTATCAAATTTTTTTTCAGATCTTAATGGAATGATGATTTAAAGTTCTCTACCATATGCAATCCTTATATTATTTCCTCGTGTCGAATAATGTGTCTTACTTTAATAAATACTATGATGGAAATGTCGTTCTATGAGACTATATACTCCCTCAATTTATGATATTGTATTATAGTGTGAATACTTACTTTTTGTGAGATACCTGGTCCTCTCTCAGGTAGTTTTTGCATGTGAATATTTTCTTCAAGAATAATTCTGGTCCGATCTCATGCGTCTTTCATATTCTTGTATATTATTAAAATATAGAGGATTTCCACCTGTTTAAAAATGCAGGGGATTTATCATCATGATGTTATCTTAAATATTCTAAGATAGTATTTTAGATCAACACTATTGTTGATAAAAAAAATTGGTCACCTCGATTTCCCACTCTTTTGAATTATTAAAAAAATGATATCAAAAGGAATAAATTTTGAATGATCACCAGTTCATGGCATATCCCTCAGTCTCAGCTTCATCACATGTTTTACGGATTCAAAATCTGAGTCTGTATGCTCAAGATTTCCGTGTTTTTTATCTAAAAGAGCATTTCTTCATGCGCAACACAATTGGTTTCTCTCTTAGTACTAGAGAATTAGTCTTCTTGGAAACTCACATTTCTACACTTAGCATGCTAGTGCTCATTCTAAGTCATGTTCTCGGTTCTTTCACTCTCTCATACTCTCAAAACCACTTCATTTCTCCTACAATCTACCATACTTAGTCTCATTTCCATATTTCATTTATTCATCTCATCTCCCCTTATCCTCTATCCTCTCTTGTACATAGAGTCTTCCTCGCTTAGCATATTTCTTTTCTTCCTCACTTATTCTATTTATTATACTCCTCTCCTCTCGTATAGTATATATATATATATACTTATTCAATTTTTCATTTCCCACCCCCCTCTCTTTTTCATGAGTATCGATGGCCCTTCTCCCCTTATCCATGCCTCATGACCTATATTCACTCATGAACCTGATCCATCTCCCATACTTAAAAAATTTCCCATCCCCCTCACTCCACTCTACTCCCTACACCACGAGTTCCCATTCCACACTGACCATACCCTCCTACCCTTGTGACTCTCCACCGACCTTCCATTACTCACGCTCTCTTCTCATCCTCCCATTCTCCCCCTTAAATTATTTCCTAATTTTGTTATCTTTCATTGGAACCTTATCCAACTATGACACATGGAAGCCAATGACACTATGACATGACATCCAATGACACTAAGACACGTGGAAATGAATCAAATCATCACACATTGTGGTGGTGACGAATAAAATCATGACATGTGGAAACCTATGGTATCCAATGACATTGTGACACATCGGTGATGTCTAAGAACTGACGCAGAAATGACATGGATGTTGATTGGGTGTTTAGTGGGAAAGTGGGCCATCAAAATTTTATTAAATTCATGAACTTACTAAGGGTCGATCTCCATAATATCATTTTGTTTCACATAAGTCATATGGAGGATCCTTTTATATAAATAATAAATTACTAATATCCACAATGCATGCGGGATTTGGATTTTTAAAAGGCTAATTTTAATGGAAGGTCAATATTAATCCATGAAATTGGTCGATGGTGGTTGAGTCTCTGACTTTTCAAGCTCATATATTGAGTTCTCGACATCGGTTTTGGACAAACTATACCTGATTGGAAAGGTAATTCAGAGAGGAAGAAGATGGAACTGGTTTTAAGGGATGAATTTGGACACAATTATTTCATAAAGGGAGAAGGTATCCAAATAAAGAAATGGTTGCATACAATTCCACTCAATTTGGAAGGAGAAGTTCATCCCTTGCCATATGTTTCCATGGACAAGTTTCCCATGTTCTTCGGGAATAATTTAAAGGATGCAGAGAAACATTTGATTAAGTTTGACATTTCTTGTGAGATTTATAATGCGGCCCAAAGTGATGTTGCATGCCATTTATTTATCTTGACTATAAAGGAAAATTCTAGTGAATGGTTTTATTTATTGCTTCCTAGAACCATCACTAGTTGGGATGTATTAGGAAATTTGTTAGTTGAGAAACATTTTCCAAGGAAAGATCCATATTCTATTTTCTTGAAGTTGGTTGAAATCCATATGAGAAAGGAAGAGGAATTCAAAGATTTCACTTTCATATTTATGAAATTTCTTCATGAGATTCCCCAAGAAATGTTTCTAAACGATGTAATCATTTTCAATTGTTATAAAACTGGATTTCCCATGAATCTGATATTTATATTGAAGAAAGAGGGTAAGTGCAGTTGGAAAGAGTTAATGCAGTGAGCTCAAGTCATTGAATGAAATGTTCATGAAATCGGTGTTAATATATTAAACTTCCCCAAAAAAATTCAAGACAATAGAGGTATGGATTTAGAAGAAACTTTTGATGAAAGACATGAATTTGTTTTTGAAGATATTGTTCTTGAAACTAAAAATGAGAAATATAATGTTTCAATTCAAGAAAAACAATATCCTCTACATGTTCTATTGGAGGGAAACATTGACTTCTCATGTGTTCAATTTGAGAGTAATAATCATGATCAAAATGTTGCAGCAAATTCTCAAATGGTGCAACCAGTTTATGTCAAGCCACAAGAACAATGTCTACATTGGATGGATAAAAATAAGTGTAAGTCATCACTTTGTATCAAACTTTTATGATATTTATTGCTCATATGAAATTGAGTTTAATGAAGAAGATATTCTCCAACCATCAAAAGAAGGACATTTGCAACAAGAGGATCTATGAGTGATAAGTTTTATTTCTGAAGATAATGAAGTTGTTGATGAACAACAAAATATAACCTTATAGTTCCCCATAAATGCTCAATAAAAATTCTTCTTTGCATCCTCATCATGGAAACATAGTCATTGTATAGAGGAAGAATACTTTCAAGACATTGATAATGAATCAAGAATCTTGGATGTGGTCAATAATAAGGAGAAAGATGAGAATATTTTCAAACTAGAATCTTCTCATCCAACCAAAGACAACAACAATCATGAGAAACCAAGAATTGATTTTATTGGATTGTGGTTGCAAAGCATTGTTTTCCAAGAAATGGAATCATATTTTCAACATATCTCGATCTGTTTTCCTCCATCACACTTTGGGCATGCTCTTGATTCCTTAGTAGTGGCCTTGATATGTTCCTTACTTCTGGAGTTCATTCCACATATCACTTGCATGCTTGAACGTCCCCATTGGAAATATACCTACACCTAAAAGTGTCTCTTTCCTCAAAGTAGGATAGGGTAGATAGATCTTGTTTGTACACAGTTTGTTTCTTCAGTCAAAGTTTTGCATAATAAAGCATTCACTAGATGGAGATAATCTTTGAAGATGACTCCATGGAGGAGGAACTAAAAGAACTCATTTTGAATATGAATCCATAGCCCAATGGAGAAGGCCTATGGTATTTAGATTATGGTGTTCTCAACAACCCACAGGGGTTTATTGTCCCACAGTTGGAGCCAGACATTGTAGATCAAAAATTTGGTCACCTTGATTTCCCACTCTTTTCAATAATAAAAAAATTGATATCAGAAGGAAGAAATTTTTAACAATCACTAGTTCATGTAATATCCCTCAGTGTCAGCTTTGTCACACATTTTACGGATCCAAAATATGAGTTTGTATGCTCAAGATATCCACGTTTTTTTCTAAAAGAGAATTTATTCGTGTGCAACACAATTGGTTTCTCTCGGTACTAGAAAATTTGTTTTATTGGAAACTCACCTTTCTATAATTAGCATGCTAGTGCTTATGCTAAGTCATGTTATCATTTCTTTCACTCTCTTATACTCACAACCATTTCATGTTTCCTACAATCTACCATACTTAGTCTCATTTACATATTTCATTTATTCCTCTCATCTCCCCTTCTCCTCTCCCCTCTTATACTTAGATTCTTCCTCACTTAGTCTAATTCTTATCCTCCTCACTTAGTTTATTTCTTATACGCATCTCTTTTTTATACTCCTCTCCTCTCTTATACGACTTAGTCTATTTCTTATATGCGTCTCCTCTCTATACTCCTCTCCTCTCTTATACTATATCTATATACTTAGTCAATTTCTCATTTCCAATCCCCCTCTCTTATTTGTGTGTTTGGATGTCCCTTCTCCCCTTATACATACCCCGCAACCTCTATTCTCTCTTGAACCTAATCCATCTCCCATACCTATACTTTTCCCCATCCCCCTCACTCCACTCCACTCCCTACACCACGGGTTCCCATTCCACACCCACCATACCCTCCTACCCCTGCAACTCTCCACCCAATTTCCATTAATCCCCCTCTCTTCTCTTACCCCATTCTTCCCCTTAAATTATTTCCTAAATATTTTTCCCTCTCATTGGAACCCTATCCAACTATGACATGTGGTAGCCAATGACACTGTGACATGAAAACCAATGAAATTAAGACACATGGAAAAGAATCAAATCATGACATGTTGTATCCTATGGTATCCAGTGGAATTGTGACACATCGATGATGATAGGGTTTTGACCGAGCGATGACATGGATGTTGATTAGGCACTTACTAGGGAAATGGGCCATCAAAATTTTATTACAGTCATTAATTTCCTAAGGTTCGATCTCCATAGTCTCATTTTGTTTCACATAAGTCATATGGAGGAGTTTTACATATAAAAATTAAATTATCAATATCCACAATGCATCTAGGATTTGGACTTTTTAAAGGTGAATTTTAATGGAGGGTCAAGATTAATCCACGAAATTGATTGGTAGTGGCTGAGTCTCTCACTTCCCAATCTCATATATTGAGTTCTGGAGGTCGGTTTTGGACAAAATATACCCCATTTCAAAGGTAATTCTATGAGGAAGACAATGGAACAGGTTTTAAAGACTGAATTTTGCATAATGATTCCATAAATTGAAAGAAAATTTGTCTCAGTTTCCATGGTTTGTTGATAAATATGTTTGGAACCTCAACTTACTTAGGCTATAACTTGAGATATATATCTCCAAATTGCACTCAAGAAGTCTCATTGGAAATATGGAATGATGAATATTAATTCTGGAATAGTTTCCAAGACTGATATTTCAGTCCATGCTTAGAAAATTAAAATACAATCAACCTTTTTCTCAGAAAATCAGCTTCAAAATTTGGAAATAAAAGTTTATTAATTAACTTTTATTAAATATTAAAGTGGGTCCCAGTTTGATACATGCACATCAAAGATCATATGTACCTAAAGGGATAATTCATTGCACCAAAATGACAAAAGCCTAACTGAAAATAAGTTGCTAGAGAATGAAGACAAGAAGATGTAAAAGGCATTCAAAAGGCTAGTAGCTATTGTGGGAGGTATTGGGAGATTTTGCTACAAACGCTTTTCCTAAATTAAGTTTTGTCTTTCTAAATATTTTATGAATTATAATTATTTAATTTCCATTCATCTTTCTCTATGATATAATCTTTCCAAAGATGTTTTCTATGGATGTTATGCTACAGGGAGATATTGGTCAAATCAATTCTTTCTTTAAATTCTTCAGTCCATTTTCATGAAATTTTAAGTCCAGTGGAGCAAAGTCCCTTCTTGTAAAAAGAAAATGCAATATAAATACAATTTATCTATTTTTCATTGATATTGTTGAGGCTGCTAAGGCAATTTTCCTTTTCTAACATTGTTAAATTTGTCACATATGGGATGTTATTATTGACTCCTCCACGAAGAGCTATTTTGGGGCATAACTTTAAAGACTTCTCAAGACTTGATATTTTGAGTGTGAGATGTTTAGAGTGTGCCTATGATATTCTTTATTGAGTTTTAATTATGAACTCTTTTAAATTTCTATGATGACATGTTCACCTTTGTTCTTCCATTCTTCTTGCAAAGTAATAGTTTCTGTTGAGTTCATATTATTTAAAAGGAAGTCAAAATATCTGTTGAAAGAAGATTATGTACAATCTATTTCAATTATGTATATTCATTTATTTTTATTTCTATAAATGAAAATGATGTTCTTAATAAGAAAATATGTTGAATGAGAGAAATATTGGAATATTTCTTGGTGTTTTATCTTTAGCATTCACCAATTACACTCTAAGGCCATACACATAATCTTCCATTACACGAAGAGAGGAGAACCACCTCTATAAAAACACAGGGGGTTATTTATATTCCCATGAGGTTTTTGTTTGGATATTGACCACTATAAACATCAACAACTATCTAACAATATTTTTTCAAATTATTCATCAGAGAGTGCCATCATTTTCCTATAGTTTAGCGACTTCCACCAAATGGTTGCACCACCTTGTAATTTACAATTTACCCAGACTTTCCAATTATCTTTCCATGATGACCTCCTATATTTTATGAATTATTCAATACTAGGGCCATCATATTTTCCCGTAAAATACATCTTTCTATGAAAACCCAAAAAATAGAACTAGGGTTTGTAATAAAAAACACTTACTTTTCAATGGACCTCCTTGAGGTTGTTGTGGCTATACTTCTTTCATTGGATATTATGAACACAACTATGAAATTCCACATTCAATATGCTAGTTTCACTGAAATCTAAGCACTCTAGCCAAACATATTTAATTTGCAAATTGTGTGACCCTCCCTAAAAAAATTGTCAAAATTGTTGATTTTAAAATGTTGATAACTTCACTTCCTTGAATCTGTTTCAAATGATTGTTTTTTGAAATTGGGTATTTTTTCAAGAGGAATTAAAATACCCAACAAATTTCTGAAAAAATTTCTCAGGATTTTTTAGAATTGAATATGAAGTGTGCCACCTCCCTTTTTCCCTTGAAAGAATATGCAAAAAGAAAAAAAGAAAAAAAAAACTTTTTTCTTTGGCCAAAGAAAGAGATCTGATACCAAATTTTATGTTGTTATATCTCAAAATATAATATCAAAAAACCATTAACCAAATCAAGAACACAAGATAATAAACAAAAGAGGAATTGTATAGAAAACCATTGAGTTAGGGTAACACCATATATTAATCCTTATGGAATGATAACACTCCTCATGAAATGCTTGATGCATTCACAATATTATACATTATCCTCATTACATTGCTTACACCTCTTTATATAGTGTTATATATCTCCTAAAAACTTTCTAGAGAAGGAACCTTCTAGTAATCCTTCTCATATTTATTATGTTCACACTATTATATGGACCTTATTTACTAGAAATGGCATCCATACATAACAATACATAGATACCCAACTATTAATATTCCCCTTGGGTACCTCCCTAGGTATAATACAAGTAGATCAGTGATGAATTCTACAATAATAAGCACCTTATTACTTTTAGGAGTGGTCAAATCCAAACTGAATTTATGAAGAATTACAATCCACTGGGAGAATTTCCCATTAATTTGGTGTTGACTAAGTATTGCATCAGATTGGAGTTTGCAACGACCTTGGTGGTTCGAAGAAAAATGTAGTGGCATATTTTTTGGACCACATGAACCACATAAAACGATATATTTTCCTTGTGATTTTAGTGTAAAGGAGGCCCTAATAAGATCTTACTTATGTAGTAGATGACACGTTCTTTCATGTATTCTCCTTGCTATATGAGGACTCCTGCAATCGATACCTCTAATGTTGAAAGGTACAAGGTATATTCTTTCTAAATGTTGGGGGAACTAATCGAAGGGGATTTTGAGAGGGCTACTTTTGATGCCTTGAATTTTTGTTGATATTGATTATACCATTTGAATGGGATGTCTTGGCATAATAGGCATAAGAAGTCATGGGTGAAAGTTAGATAGTCGGGAACAAAGCGACATAAAAAATTATCTTTTCCCAAAAGGATTTGTAACTAATGCAAGGTTTTGGAAGGGGAAATTTTTTCTAATATCATGGACCTTCAGGGGGTCCACTATCCACTATGATACCTTTTTGGGATACTATTAATTTGATTAAACACCCGATGGTGACACAAAACATTCACTTAAGGGGATTTAAACAAATGTTGTATTTTCAACATATTTGGAAGATGATGTGAAGATCCATGAGGTGTTGAGATAATTTCTTGGATTGAGCAGTGAAATCATCCAAGTATGTAAGGATGAAGTGGACAAGGCCATGAAAGAAAAAAATCATCTCCTGTTGGAAAGTGGCTCCATCAATTTTAATACCAAAGGGAGTGATTTGATATAAAACGGTGCCCCATGGTGTGGTGAATAAAGTCTTGTATTGATCTTCATGGAAAATTTGAATATGGTTGTAGCTGAAGAATCCATCCATAAATGACAAGGCTTCATTTTTGGCACATGCATCAATTATTTGATCAATGAAAGGGGTGGGAAAGTTTTTCTTGGGACAAGCTTGATTTAGATATCTAAAGTTTGTATAGAAGTGAATGGTTCCTTTTTTTTGCTAATAAGAATGGAGTTAGATACCTACAATGTTGGACACACTTACCACACTTAGAGGAGGGGGGTGAATGAGTGTGGGCATCTATTGGTTGTGGAGCCTGATTATCTTCCTGATTCAGAGGTCCTTGCTTTCAGCCGTGTTTATACCCCATGAAGTATTTACACCCCAGAAGTATGTACACTCTTCCACACGGGGGAGTGCAGAGGGGGGGTACCCCCTCTACAGGGTCTGGGGGGGCTATCCCCCCAGCTGGGGGGTCTGGGGGCAAGTGGGCCCCCGGCGGGGGTTCAGGGGCGAAGCCCCTAAAGAAAAAATTTCCTTGTAAATGTATATTGTAATTTCATTGTAAATCTAGACCGTTCATTATAAGGTCGCAGATCTAACGGTAGAGATTATTTTATGGTTTTTTTCCCTAGAAGGCAACCCTCTTTTATGAGGGAAATGTGTTGTGTCTATCGTTGATGGTGAATATTGTATTCTGAGATAGGATATTGTGAGAGAAAGAAGAGGAAGTTACAACGGGTTTGTTGTAGGTTGTATCCCTTCATATGCTAGATAATAATAAAGGAAGGACCTAGAAATTTCTCTGGTGGACGTAGCCCACACTTGGTGAACCACGTAAATCTGTGTCTCTATTGTATTGTGTATCTTCTGTGTTTTGTTTCCACATTTTTTTTATTTTATTGCTCCACAGTCCTGTTTTTCTAACAAGATATTTTTCCCAAAACTTCCCTCTTGCACAAAAACTCCTTACTTAACATTCAAAATTTGCTCATTACTCTTTTATTTCATTTATAATCAGTTATATGTGAATACATATCAGTAACATATATCAGAAACATATCATCAACAAATCATCTCCACAAGGAACACAAAGAACACAAGATGTATGTACAATTTTTCTTTTTATTATGGACTTCAATCTCGGGGTTTTTCAGAAACAACTGAATAGAGTACAACTCTACAATAGCACCAGATCTATATGCAAGACTCAACTTACATTCTTAGCACCAACTGAGATGAGGCAACAATCCTCAACAGATAGCAATCTGTCAACATAAACAAGTGCATCAACCATGCACCAACCTATGCCAAACAACCTGTAATCAACTTGTACCATAAACAAGTGCATCCAACCATGTACCAAGTATATACCAATCATATGTAAAATACTCATCAACAATGAATCATCAATATGTACCAAAATCATCAACTATACACCTCATGTATGTGCCAACTCATCAATTGTTTGTCTCAACCATGACTAGTTTTGGATTAGTTAACAACCCCAACTTAAAATAATCATAATTTTGTACCTGTAATGAATAAAGATATGAAACTGATATACAATGTTCTTTAGTATTTTTTATGCAATTCCTCCATGTTTCACTACTTGGAACATCTCAAAAAAGGCGTTATAGCAAAAATGACATACCTTGCTAATTCTGGCTTATTCTAGGGAGCGACCTTGTAGAGCGTAACTCGCACAAAATATTTATTGAATTGATCTGAAAATGTTAAAAAACACACTAAATCATGTACCCTAACCAACACATTTTGTCTCACTGAAATTGGATCTGTTATGAATAAGTTATGGCGTTTTTACCCGAAACACCTGTTTTTGACTAGTTTCAGGACTAGCCACAAACCCTATTTTCCACAGAGTGTAACTCCCAAAACAAAATGACCCACAAGCTAAATTTTTTACCACAGATACTTGGGTGTGTTTTCTCAATGGCATAGAAATTTTGCAGTCTGAATCATTATAGAAAAAAAAATTATAGCGAAAATGGTGAGATGACCTGTAAATAACATACCTTAGAAAGCACCATCAAAAGAATTTATCCTTCCTTGCATTTCGGCCTTCTTTTATTCACCTTCCTTCTGAAATTCGGCTTAGATATCCTTGGTTACCTCATTCACCTATAGATATTCAATATGCTCAAGTGTTCCACACCAAAAATGCTCAAGAAGCTCTCACAAGAAGCTCTCCATCAATACTCCAAAAGATATTCTCACAAGAAGCTCTCCATTGA
>ML781090.1:1465825-1479819 GCA_009831015.1 Picea engelmannii | reverse complement strand
TGTGTCCTACTTGATCACATCTCCAACACCTCATGGTGTTATAAAATCTTCCATTATATCTCCTTTCATAAGATCTACATTCAAAAGCTTTGTGACAATATCCATTACATGAATAACAATGCCCATGAAAAATACTTTCATACCTTTGCTTTGGTTTTCAAAGAATAGCTTCTTGATGTCTTCCTTGCTTTGTTCTTTTGAAATTTTCTTTGCCTTGTGTAGATGGTTGCTTTGCAACATTGTCTTCCTTATTTGATGGATTTACATCATGCTTCTTTGAGGTTCTTGCTTCAACATGTGTATCTTCTCCTTTGTATCCAAGACCTGATTTATCATATGGTGATCTTTGACTTTCTAAGATCTCATCCAATATTAGTGAGCTATTCAAGAATTTGTTTGAATTTTCTACCTTATTTCTAAGGTCAACAATTTCAGCTTCTAGCTTACAACATGACTCTTCCTTCTCATTTATTTGATTCTTCAATAGTTCCTCTATTCTTTTGGCTTCTTCAATCTGGGTCTTGAGATGGACAATAATTTCAAAACTTTTTCTAATCTCATCATCTACCTTCACATTTTCTTTTTCATTCTTTAGTCTTGTGATTTCTTCTTCCTTTTATTCTAGTTGAGTCTTATTATTCTCTTTGAGAAGTTCCTTTAACATCAAGATGTACCTTTGACTCCTCCTAAGAAAATTTTTAGTGTTATCTGAAAGATAGTTATAGTGTGTATAAAAATGATCACTTCTATATCTATATAAACCCCGTTCAATTTCCTTTTGAAGTTCTAATAGATTTTCTTCTATTCTTTCCATGGGATAACTATCATCAAACTTTACACAAACTATTTCTCGATCATCTTCTTCACTTGAGAAAAATTCAACATCATCACATTTTGAATCAATGCAATAAAGAGTCTTTGGAGATTCTTTAACTTCATTTGAAGTATCTTCAATATCTTCCTTCTTGCCAACATCATAACATGATTCTTGATGCATGGGCATCGTACAAATTCAAAGCACGTGCCTAGCCAAAGGAACAGTTGGACGCGCAGATGAAAAAAGGACATGTTTTTATGAAAACATTTTGAATTTTGAAATCTGAAGCATTAATGTAATAGCTAGGAAAAGTGTACTTACATTTATGTCTTGGAGATATGAATAGATCTGGATAAATTACTCTCACATGTCGGATGTAATAGCAATTTAAGTCTGTTAATGAAAATTAGGTAGATATGAATGTTAGATTAGACAGTTTAGAAGTGTAGGAGGGAAAACAGATGATAGACACCCTCACCCTGGTATCATAGTATGATTATCATCATTCAGATTTGATAAGATGTAGAGATGTAGCAGAGAGCTATAAAGAAGAACCCATGTACAGGAACACTTGAGTTAATATATGAAACTTTGACTAAATTTTTGTAAGATACCAGATATAACAAATACGCAGAACAGAAATAAAATGCTAGAAATGGCAAAATAATAGTAATATAACCAGCATAATCTCCACAATAACACAGAAATAATATGAGAAAAACAACTGAAATAACACTTTAATTCATAAAGCAATGTTCACAGGCCTCTTCGAGGGGGCAACCTCCAGTCGAGCAACACTCTGCTACAATAATCTCCAAGCTAGGGTTTTCATACCCTCGACCCTTATTTATACTAAATATGTCTATTAAGAGAAGCATCTAGAAGAAGATCCTTCTACAAGCGGAAGCTTCTATTAGGTCTTCTTACATCCGCCTTATTCTATTTTATTGAAAGGCCTTATTAATATTGACCTGTATTACATCCGAATACATCGATCTACCTATGTGCAGGTTAGGACCTTAACATGTCCTCCCCCTTAAAAACAGCCTTGTCCTCAAGGCTTGAAATGTGGAAACTGCTACAGAATGGTAGCTGGTTCCCAAGTGGCATCTGTTGGAGTCATATCTTTCCACTGTACTAGCACTTCCTTGATGGTTCTTTGACATAGGTGACGCTCACACTGGTCCAAAACTGCTTCTGGTTGTAGCCAAAAGGATCCTTCTTTAGCTAACTCTGGAAGGTTGGTTTGAATTCGGCACCTGGTTCCAATCACCTTCTTCAAGCATGAAACATGAAAAATAGGATGTAGCTTCGACTGACTGGGCAGAGCTAACTGATATGCTACTTGTCCCACACACTTGAGAACTATGTAAGGACCATAAAATTTGGGTGCTAGATTCTGACAATGCTCGGCCTTGAGAGAATTTTTCTTATATGGTTGTAGTCGCAGAAACACCTGATCCCCTTCTGCAAATTGACATTCAGAGTGACCTTGATCTGCTTGTTGCTTCATGCGATTCTGTGCCATGACCAAGTTCTCTTTAAGGGTATGAATAATATCCTCTCAGACTATAAGTGTTTGGTCAACCACCTGGACCTTCGAAGTACCTGGTAAGTATGAGAGAAATGAAGGTGGTTGTTGTCCATATACCGCTTCAAAAGGAGTCATGCGAGTGGTTGTATGGTATGTAGTGTTGTACCACCATTCGACTAGGGGTAACCATTGAGCCCACTGGTTTTGTTTTTTAGAGGCAAAGCACCTCAGATATGTTTCCAAACACTTGTTGACAACTTTCGTTTGACCATCCATCTGGGGATGATAAGCTGAGCTGAGATGCAATTGTGTGCCTTGTAGCTTAAACAGTTCTTGCCAAAAATTTCTTGTGAAAGTTGGGTCATGATCATAAAAAATAGAGTGTGGCATGCCATGAAGATTGAAGACCTGGTCCATGAAAATTTGAGCCACCATGGACACAGTAAATGGGTGGTGAAGAGCGAAAAAATGAGCATACTTGGAAAGGCGATCCACCACCACCATTATGACTGATTTATTCCCCGATTTGGGTAAGCCTGTAATAAAGTCCATAGAGATATCCTTCCAAATAGCAGGGGGAATCATAAGTGGTTGGAGTGTGCCCGAAGATTTGATTGTTTCTCCCTTGTTGCGTTGACACACCTCACATTAAGCGACAAACTTATGGATGTCTTGTTTCATACCATCCCAGAAAAAAGAACGTTTGACCCTGTCATATGTTTTGGTGAACCCTGAGTGCCCCACTGCGGGTGTAGCATGAAGCTCAGAAAGTACCGTGGATTTGAGCTTGGATTGTTTACTTAAATACAAGCAACATTT
Organism: Picea engelmannii; assembly: GCA_009831015.1. Taxonomy (NCBI): domain Eukaryota; kingdom Viridiplantae; phylum Streptophyta; class Pinopsida; order Pinales; family Pinaceae; genus Picea; species Picea engelmannii. The sequence continues at coordinate 1,476,649 of ML781090.1, read as the reverse complement.
GTATCGAAGCTCATCCTAGAGCCAGGAGTACCCTGGGGGAGCCGGAGCCTTGGTCTGCAATTGTTGAATCAGATGCAAACTTTTGGGATCTTGAAGCCATTCCTGGCACACATCTTGGAGCCAATCGGGTACAATGAAGGAAAGAGAAAAAAGGGATCCTTCATCTTCATATTTTCGGGACAGTGCATCAGCCATGACATTGTCTTTGCCCTTCTTGTAAATGATCTCATAATCATATCCAAAGAGCTTAGTCACCCATTTTTGTTGCTCCTGGGAGGAAATGCGTTGTTCCAGAAAGTACTTGAGGCTTTGGTGGTCAGTCTTAATTTGGAAGCGTTACCCAAAGAGATAAGGATGCCACAACTCAACGGCATGCAGAATCGCCAACATTTCCTTTTCATAAATGGGTTTGCCCAGATTCCTTTCAGACAGTTGCTCACTGGTGAAGGCCAAAGGTCAATACTCTTGCATAAGGACAATGCCGATTCCTTTCCCTGAGGCATCACATTCCAACACAAAGGTCTTTGTGAAATCAGGAAGGGCCAGAACCAGAGTGGTGCACATGGTTGTCTTCAAGGTTTGAAAAGCTTGAGCAGCTGTTGGAGTCCAAGTGAAAGAGTTCTTTTTAAGGAGAGTCGTGAGAGGTGATGCAATCTTTCCGTAGTTCTTAACAAACTTGTGATAATACCCTGTTAGGGCCAAAAATCCACGCAAGATTTTGAGAGTCTTTGGGTGCATCCAGTCTTGCATAGCTTCAATCTTTTTCGAGTCCACCCTGATGCCATCCTTTCCCACCAAATGACCCAAGTATTCTACTTCTGAAGCACCAAAAGAACATTTAGACTATTTCAAGAAAAGTTGGTGCTGAGAGAGTAGGAAGAGAACTTGATCCACATGAGTAAGATGGCATGTCCAGGTTTTTCTATAGATGAGGATATCATAAAAGAAAACTAAGACAAAATGATAGAGAAAATGGCGGAAGACATGGTTCATGAGGCTCTGGAAGGTGGAGGGGGCGTTACACAAGCCAAAGTGCATCACCAAAAACTCATAGTGGCCCTCATGAGTGCGAAAGGTTGTCCTGGGAATGTCTGCCTCTTTCATATGTATCTGGTGATAGCCCGAGCGAAGATCAAGTTTGGTAAAGAATTGGGTGCCACTAAATTCATCCAGGAGGTCATCAATGACAGGAATGGGAAATTTGTCTTTGATGGTCAGTTTGTTGAGAGCACGAAAGTCAGGACACATTCTCCAAGAACCTTCTTTCTTCAGTACCATGACGACCGGAGACGAGTAAGGGCTCGTACTAGGACGGATGACGCCTGCAGTAAGGAGTTCCTGGACCATTTTCTCAATTTCATTTTTTTGTGCAAAGGGTTGGCGATATGGATGGATATTAGGGGGAAGGCTTCCTAGGACAAGGGGAATGGAATTATCATGAACACCATGAGAAGGAGGGAGTTCTTGGGGAGTGGAAAATACCATTTTATGTTTAGAAAGGAGGGCTTGGAGGTCTTGGGGCACTGGGGGTGTCTCTGTGGCTTGTATGGCATGGAGTTGGGCAATGACACCAGAATGACCTTTTGTGAGAAGCTTTTCCATGCGATGGAACTGATGACCTCAGGTGAACCAGCAGTGATGCCTTGGAATTTATATTGGTGGCCTTCTTGGTTGAATTGCATGGTTAAGTTCTTAAAATCCATGAGAATGGGACCCAAAGTCCTTAGCCAGTATGCACCCAACACAATGTCACAACTTCCCATGTCAATAGAAAACATATGGGATTTTCGGTGGTAGTCACCGATTTGGAGACACACATTTTCACAATGCCCGCCACATTTCATAGAACCACCATTGGAAATCATGATTTGGAATTGATTGACAGCATGGATGTAGCAATGGGTTTCTTGGGCAATGCGGCGATGAATAAAATTGTGGGTGCTACCACTATCAACCAGAATGATGACCTTTCGGTGCTTGATGTAACCGATTAACTTGAGGGTTTGGGGGGTAGAGAAGCCGATGAGAGCATTGAGGGAAATGATCGGTTCCACTTCGGGAGGGTCGGAGGGAGGGTTTATGTCAGTGATTTCTGGTGACTTGGGCACAAGGGGAGTTTCAACATCCTCTTTCGAAATATCCTCAGAGATGGCCATAAAAATCTTTTGTTCCTTACATTTGTGGCCCGGGAAATATTTGTCATCACAATTATAACAGAGGCCTTTGAGTTGGAGTTCATCCATTTCATCCCTGGTCAATTTTTGGATCTTTAATGGGGCGGAGGGAGTAGTCGGGTTTACTGTTTTAGGGCGAGGGATAAAGGACGGCTTACGGTTTTGAGAGGAAACAATTTGTTGTGCTTCTTTAGCTTTTTTAGTAGCCTCCACCCAACTCGCAGGTCGAGCCATGAGGACATGGGCCTGAATCTCTTCCTTGAGGCCACTGATAAAACACTCTTGAAAGAAAGCATCAGTCATGCCCTCTGTTCGAAAATCCAGGCGCTCAAATGCAGCTATGAAGTCTTCGACTGTTCCTGATTGTTTCAATTTTTTCAAACATCCCAAATGGTTGGTGTCAGTGTCAAAGCGTTCATAAAGCTCAGTCACAAATTGGGTCCAAGAAATATACCCTTGACGGGAAGTTTTTCTCCATTTCTACCATTACCAGCGTTCTTGATCTAGATGGAGAACACCATACCGGAGTTTGGCCAAGTCATCTGTAATGTTGTAGACAGAGAAATAATGTTCCATTTGGGAGACCCAACCAGTGGGGTCCGAGCCATCAAATTTCGTTACATCCACCCGCGGAAGGTGTATGTCCCGTTGAAAGTGATGGGGCTGAAAGGTATGGGAATGGGAAGAAGTTTCACCTTTAGTATTTGTATGTGTGTCAGGAAAAGGGTCATCGGTAGGGATCTTTAGTTTGGTGCAAAGTGATGCAAAGACAGATTCAAGATGGGTGGTTAGTTCTTGTTTGACTTCCTCCATTGCGGACTACACGGATGCATTTATGGTGGTATTGATGGATGTATCTCAGGAGGCAATAGTAGCACTGAGTTGTTTCACTTCTTTTTGGGTCTCTAGGAAACTAGATTGCAAGGTGTTGAAGCGAGACTTCAGTTCTTGGCTACGAGTATGGACCATGAGGATGGGTGAACTGAAAAGGGAGCGGGCGGGGTCAAAAATTTTTGCAGAAAAATGATATGGATGAATGTGATAAGGGAGAAGAGATGAATCTAATGGAATAGGTCTCAAATAATGGTGAAAAATTCTCGGTCTTCGGTCTGATGAATGTTGCGGGGTTATACTTCGGTTTGAATAATTTTGCGGGGTTATACTTCGGTCTGAAGAATGTTGTAGTGCTGAAATCCCCAAATTCTTAACCAGAAAGAAATGTGTATTTACTTGGCAACCTGAACACAGTTGCGCGGCAATAGATCTGGCCGGTTTAATTTGTTTATGTTTATGTTCCCCAAGGGTTAGGTATTCAAGGGTTCTACAGATAAGGGTTTTCCCTATGCTATATCTCTCTGATATACATGTGGGGTCCAACAGTAGTACTCGACCCAATATCTCAGGGCACTAACTAAGGAGGATAGACCGTACCCTTAGCCGTACTACCCGACTACCCAGGTACTAGAGAGTATCTTCCCGAGTGTTTTTCTCAGTGACACTATAGCAGTCTGGTGGCCGATAGGTTTATCTAAAGAGGGCTTCAGGAAATCTAGGACGATCCATACAGAGGTGATGTCTAATGCGCTACCACTCAAAGGGGTACCAACAGGGGTTACAAGGGTGGCCAACAGATGTGCGCTTAAGAACCACTTGTATTTCCTGCATGTATGAATCCCTCAACTGCGGGTTTATGTGCATAACAACAGATCTGTATGGATTAAAGACGTCAAAATACATCTCTACCCTAAAAACAAATTCCCACAATTTCTGCCAAGGAAAGTGCTCTGATACCACTTGTAAGATACCAGATATAAAAAATACGCAGAACATAGATAAAATGCTAGAAATGGCAGAATAACATTAATATAACCAGCATAATCTCCACATTAACACAGAAATAATATGAGAACAACAACTGAAATAACACTTTGATTCAGAAAGCAATGTTCACAGGCCTCTTCGAGGGGGCAACCTCCAGTTGAGCAGCACTCTGTTACAATAATCTCCAAGCTAGGGTTTTCATACCCTCGACCCTTATTTATACTAAATATGTCTATTAAGAGAAGCATCTAGAGGAAGATCCTTCTAGAAGCGAAAGCTTCCATTAGGTCTTCTTACATCCGCCTTATTCTATTTTATTGAAAGGCCTTATTAATATTGACCTTTATTACATCTGAATACATTGATCTACCTATGTGCGGGTTAGGAACTTAACAATTTTCATGGTGTTATGATGCTTATTGTTTACATTATTTAAATGGTATGTTTATACTTGTTTTGTTTCTCTGTTATGCATTTATTTCAATGTTGTAATGTGTGTATGATTTCATGTTGAATGTATGAAGTCCCTGAGAGAGGAAGAATGAGTTTCAATTGTCTCTCTCCCTGAGAATTCCTGCAAGGACTGCAGTGAACGTCCGCAAGGTGTGCGTTGACAAGGGTCCAAGTTTTATCTCAGAAAACTCAGGAGAGATATCGTTATTCTCATACCAGTAGAAGTGCAGGTGAAGCACAGAGTCATGCAAGGTGTGCGTAGGCCAAGTGAAGTCTTGGGTTTTACAAATCCAGGAGGAAGAGTGAGAGACTATTGTTTCCAAGAGAGCATAGGGTAGAAGACTCAAATAACCAGGGGTTATTTGAATGTTTTCCACAAGGAGTGCATGCAGGGGTCCTTTTGGAAGTTTGATTTTACCAGAGAAAGCTCAGGAGGGATTTAACCCTTGAAGTGGTCAAAGGGAAACGATGGTGGAAAATCATTTAATAGAAATCAATTCCAAGAGGGAGAACACCGAGTTGTTTGGGAAAGAGTCATTGAGAAGTGAATTGGGCGGTCATAATTCTTCGTAGAGAACTCGCGAAATCGTGAGGACCGTAGGATCCAATGGAGCTGTAAGGTGGTTAGGAGTTGGACGAACCCACCACCCTGATATCAAGAATCAATGTGGACCGTTGATCATGGTCAGTTTGAGCCGTTAGATCATTTCATGAATTTGGGATTTGTAAGTTTGGAGTGCAGGCCAAAACCCTTGGTCACTCTAATTCCCGAATCATGAAAGGGATTATTAGGTGTGGAATTGAACGATGGAATTTCTTCGTGGAGAAGTGCCGAATTTCCATGGACCGTTGGATCTTGTAAACTTGAGAGAGGAGGTTTAGGCTGAGTGTCTTTTAGCACTCAAAAACTTAGGAGGAGTAGTGGGCATTGGATGGGAATCAACATGAGTTGTTGATCTCACGTGCAAATTTCACTATTTTGGGAATTCGGGGATTGGCGCGACAAGTGATTTCGGAGTCGAGAGTTTCAAACTCCTGGTTCGTGAAATCCCAAAAATATCGAGACCGTTGGATCAAGGGAGGCTCACAGTCATCGATCCTACCAAAGGCAAAATTTCGGAGTTCGGAGAATCATAAGGGAAGAGGAACGACTGTTGGTTGTTCGCTCAAAGTCCCAAAAGCCGAAACTAGTGAGTAACAAGTGGCGTGTGCTCGTCGCATTGGAGGAGTCAACCTTCGTTGACATTTCATGTTTCGGCGACTGTAAGAGTTGTGACATTGCGTCGAGAACCTCCAACTCGCGAAGCCCAAAATCTTTCGCGGGCTTAAACAAAGGGTTTAATCAACTCTTTGCATGGTTTTGGAAAAGATCCTGTGTTGATCTCAGCCCAAGGGCAGGGAGTCTGCGCTAGTTGTGGTATCAGAGAATAAAACAAATTCTTTGCTTTCTGTAACAGAGAGAAAGGAGGAATTTTACAGCCATGCCACCGAGAAGAAGAGATAGAAAAATACCTGATCCAGAAGTGGAAAGAGAAATGCGGGAATTACATGCCAGGCTTGATGCTATGGAGATATCACAGAGGCGCACAGTTGACGTTGGGGATATCAGCGAAGCTGAAAGTGAAAATGAAGCTGGAAATGAAGGAGAAGAATTTGCAGTCAAAGATGTTGCAGAAGAACACCTATTCAGGGTTGTTGCAAGGATAGGTGCTAGGGAAAAAATGGACATTCCAGTGTACGAAGGCAACTTGGATGTTGAAGAACTTCTAGACTAGATTAGAGATCTAGACAAATACTTTGACTATAGGATGTCGAGGAAGATAAGAAAGTCAAACATGTTGTTACCATACTTAAAGGGCATGCAACACTGTGGTGGGATGAACTGCAGGCTGACAGACGCTGCAAAGGAAAGCAGAAAATCAAAAACTGGGATAGAATGGTTGCGAAGATGAAAGACAAATTTATACCCAGGGATTATCAAATCACTCTATTTCGGAGGATGCAGAATTTGAGAGAGAAATTGATGTCAGTGAAAGAATACATTGAAGAATTCTACAGGATAAACATCAGAGCAGGTCATCGGGAGAGAGATGATGAAAAAGTTTCCAGGTACATGAATGGTATGCGATATGACATTCAAGATGAGATGAGCATGGTGACCATTCGAAATTTGGAAGATGTTTATCATATGGCTCTGAAATCTGAAGAGAAGCTGAACCAGAAGCAAGGTCAAAGAGGCCGAGGTAGAAGTCAAAGTAGAGGTAAGACAATTGCCCAGGACAGAACTCAGAAACCTAAAGAAGAGGGAAAGAAACCTTAGCCTCAATTTGAGAGAGGAGGAAGCTCACAGGGAAGGTAGTATGCTGATAAAAATACTTTTCCTCAAGCCAAAGGAAGAAGAAGAGGCAGAGGAGGTGAAGTGAAATGCTTTGTCTGTGGAAAATTCAGACATAAATCCTATGAGCGTCCAGATCGGAAGAAATATGGTGGTGAAACTCACATTTCCAAAGCTCAAGGACAGAATGTTGAGGCAAAGGACATTGAGGGCAGAAGATCCTTAATGATGAGGAAGTTCTCTTGAAGCCAGAGAAGGAGCTAGAGAACCTAGCCCAAAGAAATAGTTTGTTCTGGACTGCCTGCAAAACTAAGGATAGAGTATGCAAGGCCATAGTGGATAGCGGTAGCACAGATAATCTCGTATCTACAGAGATGTTAGAAAATTTGGAGCTGGAGACTATTGTACATCGAATCCCATACAGAGTTTCGTGGCTACAAAAAGGACATCAGGTAAATGTTACTAAACAATGTTTAGTTGAATTTAAAATAGGAGGATATAAATATGAAATATTATGTGATGTCATTCCCATGGATGTTTGTCATCTATTGTTGGGTAGGCCATGGAAATATGACAGAAACGTGGTTATGATGGGAGAAAGAACACGTACACCCTAGAGAAAAACGGTAGGACACACATGTTGTTGTCGATTAAGGATAAAGGGGTGAAAACAGAGATGAGAAACACTGTAGTTCTCATGAGTGGGAAAGAAATTCTCGATGAGATTAAGAAGAAGGAAGAAACACAATTTATTGTGGTCAGGAAGCCCAATTTGTTTTTGACCAGTACGAGAATAGATGATTTACCAGAAGAAATCTAGGAGTTGTTGGGAGATTTTGTTGATATAGTAGTGGACAAAATACCTTGTTCATTGCCACCTATCAGGAGTATAAGTCATCATATCGATCTTATAACTGGAGCCAGTTTTCCAAACAAAGAAGCATATCGGTTGACGTCGCAGGAAAATGAAGAAGTTAAGAGACAGGTCCAGGACTTAATGGAAAAAGGATTGATTCAAGAAAGCTTGATTCCATGCATTGTTCCGACAGTGCTAAGCCCAAAGAAAGATGGAGGATGGAGAATGTGTACAGACTCAAGGGAAATCAATAAGATTACCATTATATATAGGTTTCCATTGCCAAGGATGGATGACTTGATGGATCGCTTGAGTGGAGCAAATTTTTTTTCAAAACTTGATTTGAAAAGCGGATATCATCAGATAAGAATGAGAGAAGGTGATGAATGGAAGACAACATTCAAAACAAATGAAGGATTGTATGAATGGATTGTCATGCCATTTGGCTTGATGAATGCAAGTAGTACTTTCATGAGGTTGATGAACGAAGTCCTGAAGGATTTCACTAGGAAATTCGTCATTGTATATCTTGATGATATATTAATTTTCAGCAAAACTAAAGCAGAGCACTTAAAGCATCTAGTTGCAGTAATGAGGAGGTTATAGCAAGAGAAATTGTTGATCAATATGAAGAAATAGTCATTTATGAGGACAGAACTCATTTATTTGGGTTTTTTTATATCTGCAAATGAATTGAAAATGGATCCAGAAAAGATAAATGTGATTAAGAATTGGCCATCGCCGAAGAGCGTGTTTGAAGTTCGAAGCTTCCATGGTTTGGCTATCTTCTACAAGAAATTCATCCAAAAATTCAGTGGAATTAGTGCACCGATGATGGATATGGTGAAGAAACGACACAAATCTTTTCACTGGACAAAGGAAGCAGAGAAGAGCTTCAATCTGCTGAAGAAGAAGATCATTGAGCAACCAATTCTGGTTTTTCCAGATTTTAGCAAGACATTCTAGGTCAGGTGTGATGTGAGTGGATTTGCAATTGGAGCGGTCTTGAGCCAAGACAATAGGTCGGTCACATATTTCAGTGAAAAAATAAATGAAGCAAAGATTAAGTACTCCACATATGACAAGGAATTCTACGCAATCATACAAGCGCTGAAGAAATGGAGACATTATTTGGTTCCCAAGGAGTTTGTTTTGTACAGTGATAATCATGCTTTGCAATCTGTGACTCGAAAGGAGAAGTTGAACGAAAAGCATGCTAAACGGGTTGAATTCATGCAAAATTTTACTTTTGTGATTAATCATATTTATGGAACTACTAACAAAGTTGTTGATGCTTTGAGAAGGAAATGTTTGTTTATGCAGGAATTTAGAGTCAAGGCTTTGGGTTTTGATAACCTCAAAGAAATGTACAGTGATGACCCAGATTTCAAAGAGGCATATGAGGCATCTGATAATCCAATTCTCAGGGATAGAAGCCAATGGACTAAATACATGATCTAGGATGGATTATTGTTCAGGGGAAATCAGCTATGTATTCTGAAATGATCCATGAGGGAGAATTTGTTGAAGGAAAAACATAGTGGAGGATTGGTCGGACACTTCAGTCATGATAAAACATTCTCAAAGTTGAATGGCTCATATTTTTGGCCAGGGATGAGGACGGATGTGAAGAAATTTGTGGAAAGGTGTAGAATTTGTCAGCGCACGAAAGGAAAAAGGAAGAACACAAGATTATATCAACCATTACCCATACCTGAAAGGCCGTGGGATGCAGTGAGCATGGACTTCATATTAGGACTACCAAGGACACAAAGGGGATATGACTCAATCTTTGTGGTAGTCAATAGATTTTCAAAAATGGCACATTTCATACCATGCCAGAAAACCGGTGACGCCACTCATATTGTGAACCTATTTTTCAAGGAAGTCGTTAGACTTCATGGCTTGCCAAAGAGTATCGTTTCTGATCGAGATACCAAGTTTGTGGGACATTTCTGGAGGACCTTATGGAAGAAGTTGGGGACAAGTTTGTCTTTTAGCTCATCATATCATCCTCATACGGATGGATAGACAGAGGTCATAAACAGGAGCTTGGGAGACTTGTTAAGGAGCTTAGTGGTTGAGCACCATATTCAATGGGATCACTACTACATTGGGCACAAATTACGACGAAATATTACGACATTTTAGAATTTCGTTGTATTTTTTTTTCATTTTTTGTACTAAATATACCTTTTTTTTTTGGGGTCCAAATGTTGGTCGCTCTAGCGACCAACATTCCAGGTTGGTCGTTTTAACGACGAATCTTGGTCGCTCTAGCATTTGCGGCAAATCAAACATATATATATATATATATATATATATATATATATATATATATACTCCATTCATTTGCATTAAATCAATCATATATATATCCCAGTTATGACAAATTTTCTATAGTTACGACAATCATTTTCTACAGTTGCGAAAATTATTCGGGTGTTCTGATGCAATGGTGTTCTGGTTTTTATGAAATCTTGATTTCAATTCTCTTTCAAGAAGAGAAACATTGAATTGATCAGACTCTACATAGATGAGATTTTGAAGGTCAGTACTTAAAAAATTTCTGTGTGATTTAGTAATTTGGTGCTATTGAACTATTTTATGGTTTATTTTCACTCCTTCTAAGGGTTTAGAGGAAGAGGTTATAGGTGCTAATTATGGATAAAAGATATATGTGTTAAGTGTTAATGGTAATAGATACAAATATTTAGGGGTTATAGGGGATAATTCTTAGGGGTTATATATTCTAGGGTTTTAGTATTTAAGTGATGAAGACGTTATAGGTATTTGGAAATAATGGGTTATAACTATTAAAAGTTAAATGAATTATAAGCTAGATGAGGTGTTATGGGTTATAAATATTATAAAGGGTAGATATTAATGGTTAAGTGCTTACCTGAGTTATGGTTAGGGAGGTTAGGGGTGATATTAGTTAAAGGACTTAAAGAGTATACATGTTTGAACTTATAGAGGTTATAGTTGTTAATAATTAGGTGATACGTGTGTAATGGGTTATATGGGTGAGGGGTTAGATGGCATGGCAGTAAGGGGTTAGTGTTTTACGAATATGGATTATATGGATTTAGTGTTTTACGAATAGGGTAATATCAGTAAGGGTTAAAGGGGTTAGGGTTTTAAGTGTTAGGAGTTATGAGTTATAAGGATTAAAGGTTATAAGA
>ML781090.1:1432143-1448183 GCA_009831015.1 Picea engelmannii | reverse complement strand
GTGTCAACCTTGTAGGTTGAGGTGTTTTAGAAGAAGAAGCATTGTTCTCTCTATAGATGTTAGGATTGGTCCTTCTAGTAGCCATATCCATATTTTTACTTTCAACATTTCTTGCCACCTTAAATGCATTCTCCAATGATTTGCATTCACAAAGGCGAACCTCATATTGAACATTATCCTTTAAAGTTCCTATGAATACATCAATCAAGTGCTCATCTGGAATATCGTTTACCTTTATATGCAATATTTGGAAGTTCTCAATGTGCTCGGTAACTGAATCCTTTTGCTTGAGATTTATCAATTGGCTAAAGAAGGTATTTCTCCTTGTATCCTCATAGTGTGCTATCATTTCTTCCATGAAAATTGTCCAAGTGACGAGTGATTTGAAAGAACAAATCCATCGATACCATACATATTGATTAGGTTCTAAATATAAAGAAGAAATTTGTACCTTTTGTCTATGTGGCACATTATGTAGATCAAAGAATTGCTCCATCTGAAGTATCCATGTGATTGGGTCCTTGCCATAAAACTTCCTCATATCAATCTTAGGAACGTGGTTGGTCTTCAACCCAAAGTTGGAGTTTCTCCATTTTGGATTCACCTTCCTTGTGTCCTCATCATGAATTTCATGGGATGCATTTTCACTTTCAGGTGTCTTCTCTGTTAGGAAAATTTTCAATACTTCCATGATCTCCTCTTTTAAACCATCCATCTTTGCCTCCAACTTAGCTTCCATCTCTTGTAGTTCATATTTTGTTACTATCTTCTTTTGTAAATCATTTTTGTGTCCCTACGCATTTCTTCACCTTCATCAAGAGTTCAAGTAGGATTTTATAGAGGCTTATTTGGTGTAGAAGTTCCCTTTTTGGGTGGCATGTTGGCCAAGTATCACTTTTGAACCTTGATTTTGAGGTGGTTCTGCTAGACAATATTTCTTCTATTGTATCTCCCAAGTTTCAACCCTTCTGGGTATGAAACTTTCTTTTATGTAGTTCTCTCATATTCCTTCTCTGCAATGCCACAGGTCTGATCAAAATTGGATGTCCCAAGTGCAATTTATGGTAACTTCCCCACAACTTGTCGATTTTTGGCCTTTCCAGGAGATCTCACTTGCTAGCATGCCCCACACAAAATAATTGATATAAAATTCTGAAACTCGTACTCGAAATACTACAGACTTTCCACGATCCAATGAAACCATTCCCACTCAAATGGGATACTCTAGGAATAAGTTATGATTTTTTTACCTGGAACACCTTCTTGAGACGTCAATAGGACTAGTCGGATACCCCATCTTACATAGGGTGTATCTACAAATTTAAGATGAACCGAAAGTTGAACTGTTTACCATAGATACATTACTAATTTTTGTGAATAGCCTCCAGAGTTCAGGGTCAGAAACATTACAGAAAATTGTTTATAGTGAAAATTCCGCAATGACACATTTCAAGATGATTCCAGAACCCTATATTGTACAGGTTGTATCTCCAAAAGTATAAGGCCTCAGGAGATGAAATTTTAACCCAACATACCTTTATCTGTCTACTAAATATCCTCCTAGCCGTTCCTTCTGAAACGTTGTAGAAAAAAATGTATAGCAAAAATTCCAAGGTGTTTCAGATGTAGCAGTGAAACCCAAAGACCTTGAGCTCTGATACCATATGTTAGGAACCAAATATCAATATAGCATAGAAAAACCTCAGAAAAAGTACTCAACACCTTGAAAAATAGATAATTTCAGATAATAAGCCTCTTCGAGGGGGCAACCTCCTTTTACCCCACTTAAATGTTCAAGTACAAGATGATTCCAAATGAAAATGTCTCCTTGGTATATATAGGGGACTAGGAGGTATAATTACAACTAATGGAATAAATCTGACATAAATAAAATAACATTACTAATGTAATATGCCCCAATTAAGGGGTAATGAGCCAATATTGGGTCTTAAAAGTTAGGTAGGGATAGAGGAAGTGTATCTCATCATGGTTCTATCAGAGAAGTGGGGGGTGAAAGAGATATGGGTAATCTCTCATGAGTATGTGTGTTAGACACACCCTATGGGGTGGTAGAAATGCTAAGGCCCCATGTAACATGAAGGGCCTCTCAAATATTTCAAATGGCAGTCATTCGACGAATCAAATATTCAATGATCAGGAGACACATGTATCCACATAGTGTGCATGGGGAGGTATGATGTGCAATCACTAAAGAGGATACATAAAAAAATGTTAAAGGAGCTAGATGTCAGGCCCCATGTGTAGATTTTAACCTTGTACAATATTTTACTACAAATATATTTTCAATAAAAGAACATAAAATATACAATGGAAAATACACACATTACATAGATATTTTTCCCCTGAAAACCCAAACCGGGAAAACCAACCTATTATATATTTATTCATATTGATACATTGTTTACAATACAATATACATATAGGAGCTACTGGAATCCAAAACCCTAACCCAATGACCTGGATTAGTCAACAATCCTAATTCCTTAAACAAAAATAGAAAAACATCAGTAAAAAACCATGGGCCAAAAAACCACCCAACAATAGACACGAAAATCGAGGAAAAAATGTTTCATGAGGAAAAAAAAAATCTCTAGGTCACTCCTCCTGAACCCCTGAGCAGGGGGGATATCTCCCCCCTGCAACCTCCCTATGTTACTAACACAACTTAGTAGACACTAGAGCTAGTCATGCAAAGAATATAACACATAACCAACATTCTCCCACTTGTTGTTTTCTTTGCATACAGAGGTTACAAGGTTACATAGTCAAAAATCCAGGGAAACAATGCCCATGGATCCTCTACACCAAGAGAACTTCTCATTGGTCATATATTTTTTTAATGAAACTGCAACATTCTTCAAAGGGTCCACCTTCATCAACAACACTTTATTTTCTTCAACCATGTCTCTCACAAAGTGATATTGAATATCAATATGCTTTGTCTTTGAATAATAAGTCAAGTTATTCACCAAAACAATTTCACTTTGACTATCACAATCTATCCTTACAGCTTGTTGCACCAACCCAATACCTGAACACAATATTTGTAACCATAATTATTCCTTACTTGCATGAGTGGTTTCCATGTATTCATCTTCTATAGTTGAAATTTCCACTACAACCTGTCTTTTTCTCACCCAATTGATTGCTCCTCCAAACAGGTTAAACACATACCCACTTGTAGATATCCTACGATCCATATCTACAGCCCAGACTTCATCCACAAAGCCATGTATGTCCATCACTTTGTCCAATATTGGTCTTCCTTGGTAGCACAATCCATAGCTAGCAGTGCAACACAAATACATGAAAACCCTTTTTACTATTGTCCAATGCTCCTTCCATGGTTTTGACATATACCTGCTCAAAAATCCCACTACATGTGCAATGTACGGTCTAGTACAAACCATTGCATACATAAAAATGTCAATTTCACTTGCATATGGAACATGAGACATGTCCTCCTCCTCTTCCTTTGTCTTGGGACACTGATCCATATATAAATTTACACCAACAGGAATAGGGACCTTGACCAGTTTACATTCCTGCATATTAAACCTGTACAATATTATCTCAACATATTTTCTTTTATTTAACCAGAGTTTCCTCTTTTTCCTATCTCTTTTAATTTCCATGCCCAAAATGAAATTTGAAGCATCGAGATCCTTCATGTCAAATTTAGAGGAAAAATGAGTTTTCACATCCTAGATAATCTCCTTGTTGTTTCCTCTCAACAACATGTCATCCACACACAAGACCAAATAAATCAAATCATCACCAATCAATTTAAAATACACACAGTGATCCTCTTTTATTCTTGTGAAGCCAAGTCCCAGCATATAAGTATCAAAATTTTTATACCACGTCCTTGGTGATTGTTTTAAACCATACAGGGACTTTTTCAGCTTGCATACCAGCTCCTTCTTTCCCTTCACAACAAATCCTTCTGGGTGCTTCATATAGTTTTCTTCTTCCATATCCCCATGTAGGAATTTTTTCTTCACATCCATCTATTCTACTTCAAAATCAAATGTAGAAGCAACAGATAACATAAATATTATAGAAGTTAACTTGGAAACAAGAGAAAAAATCTCACCAAAATCGATTCCCTCAACCTGGGAATAACCCCTTGCTACGAATCAAACTTTGTATTTCTCCACTTTTCCTTTTGCATTTAGCTTCTTTTTAAATACCCATTTTCTGCCAATAGGATTTCTTCTAGTCGACAAATCCACTAGATAACAAGCCTCATTCTTATCCAAGGCTGCCATTTCTTCATCCATGGCCTTTTCCAGAGCTTTCCATCCTCTAAATCCAATGCCTCCTTGACAGTTCTGGGAACATCATCAGTAATAGACAAAGCAAAATTTGAATGGAAATCATCTGGAGTATACCTTTTTGGTAGCCTTCTTTCTCGAACCAACCTCCTCAATGCTGGAGTATGAGGATCTTCTTCTTATGATTCTTATTTTTCTATAGAGTTTGATTCATCATCTTTTAAATCAAACTCTATTTTCTCTGGTTCTTCCTTACCTAGTAGGAATACATGTTTAACAACATCCTTGATTTCTCTAAATACCACATCTTGGATATACACAACCTTCTTATTTTATGGTTTCCAAAGATTATAACCTTTGAGACCATCTTTATAGCCAATAAAGATACACTTTCCAACATTATTATCTAGATTACTCTTTTTTTCCTTTGGAAGATGAACATAGGCCTCACAACCAAATACCTTGAGATGTGTGAGAGACGGTTTCTTAAAAATCCATAACTCTTATGGATTCTTGTCATACAATGTTAATGAGGGTGATCTGTTGAACAGGTAACATGCAGTACCCACTGACTCTACCCAGAATTCTTTCCCTAACCCAGCACCAATGAGCATGCACCTTTCTTTTTCCATCAGCATCATGTTCATCCTTTCTGCAACTCCAATATTATGAGGTGTATATGGAGTATTCGTCTTCCTTGATATACCACACTTCTTACAAAATTATTCAAATTCATTCTCGCAGAACTCTCTGCCATTATCTGTCCTCAGAACCTTAATTATTTTCTCTATTTGACTCTCAACAAGAGCCTTAAACTCTTTAAACTTGTCAAAGACTTCAAATTTCTTCCTGAGGAAATATATCTAAGTATTTCTCAATAAGTCATCTATAAATGAGACATAGCACGTATATTTTCCCAATGATGGAACCAACACAGGTCCAAACACATCATTGTGAACTAGCTGTAAAATTCCTTCTGCCCTCATTGCACCAAACAATAATCTTACCCGATTTTGCTTCCCATATACACAATTTTCATAGAAATCAAAATACAGAGAGTAGTTAGACATACCTTCAACCATACCTTTACCATGTAGTATTCGAATACCCTTCTCTCTGATATGCCCCAGTCTGTGATGCCACATCATAACCTTTTATCCATAGATTGTAGGAGTTCTTTCTTCTTCAACTCCAATATCAGGAACAATGGAATTATTAAACCCATCACTAATAGTGCTTCCTTTTATCTTATACAAAGTTCCAAACCGAACGCCCTTCAACAAAACCATTTCTCCTCGAACCATCTTGCGGGTTTCCTTTTCAAATATCGTTTTTACCCCTACATCGTCCATTTTTCTTACATAAATCAAATTTATGGAAAAACCTGGGATGTGCATAAAACCAGATAGTCTTCTAATCCTTCCATATATGATCCTCAACTTGAATTTTCCTCATCCTATGATTCTGGTTTTCGAGTCATCACCTAGGAAAAAATTACCTCCAACATACATTTCAATTCACAGAACCACTCCCTGTGGGGAGTCATATGAAAGGATGCACCTGAGTCAACCAACCATGCCTCATGATATGCATTGTGCTTGAAGAAACCGAGTACACATCCCCTCATTCTTCCTTAGAGGTATTTTCTTCTATAGAAGGAGCTTCTTCAGATCCCTTCTTTTTCTCAATTTTGGATCTACATTGCTTCTTGTAGTGCCCTTATTTTCCACATCTCCAACATACCTTTACAAACTTTCCAGGAGATTTAGATCTACCCTTAGAATTAGATATCCCACTTGAGGACTTAGATCTATTTATTTCTTGGGAGCATCCTCTTGCAAATAATGCATCTGTGTGATGTCCTTCCATGTTCTTATGTCTCATCTCCTCCAACAACAAGGATGAGACCACTTCATCAAACTTCAATTCATGTGTATTACTACATATGGCCACAACCATATTATCCCACTACTTTGGTAAAGAGAATAGTAAACGGATACACTTGTCTTCATTTGAAATTTTAATCTCAACAGATTCTAACTAACTTACCACAATATTGAAGGCATTCAAATTCTCTACCACTGAGTCTCCATCTCTCATCCTCGAGTTATATAGCTTCTTTCTCAAGAAAATTTTATTTAGTAGGGACTTAGATTGATACAACTTCCCCAACTTATCCCATAAATATTTCTCTGTAGCTTCCTCTGACACATTCAGTAATACTAATATGAGAGACACAGTCGGATTGTGCTCCTTGCGTTTCGATCCAACTTTTTCCAATCATTTGTTGAAGTTCCTGTAGGTGCAGTACCTAGATCCACTGTGATCCACTAATATCTATCCACCAACAAAACTTCCATCTTGAGCTTCCACAACTCAAAACGTTTCCCATTAAACATCTCGATCTCCATTTTTTAACTTCTCGCCATTTCTTTTCACCTGAAAAATCAATACCATAGATCTCCCACTATAACAAGGCTTATCATAGTCCCAAGCGAAACCCTTAACCATAAAGGCGTCCTCGTGAAGCCAACAAATCTCTAATACCAAATGTATATTTTAACCTTGTACAATATTTTACTGCAAATATATTTTCAATAAAAGAAAATAAAAGATATAATGGAAAATACACACATTACACGGAGATTTTTCCCCTGGAAACCCAAACTAGGAAAACCAACATATTCTATATTCATTCATAGTGATACATTGTTTACAATACAATATACATATAAGACCCAACAAAATCCAAAACTGTAACCCATTGACCTGGATTAGTCAACAACCCTAATTCCTTAACCGAAAATAGAAAACCATCGGCAAAAAAATATGTGCCAAAAAAACACCCAACAATGGACATGAAAATAGAGGAAAAATGAAAAACGAGGAAAAATGTTTCTCGAGGAAAAACGAATATCAGTTGCATTTCTCTTGAACCCCCATGCAGGGAGGCTATTTCCCTCCTCAAACTCCCCTGCATTCCCAACGCAACATAGAAAACACTAGAACTAGTCGTGCAAATAATATAACACACACCCAACACGATGTTAATGGTTGTGATACCACCAAAATGGGCTCTAGTATGGTTGTTTGGAAAATCACTACCAGTGTTTCTCTAAATTGAGGTAGAGTAGAATAATGAGGAGTATAATTTCCATATTATGAACATATCGCACATGAGAAGCTGGTATGCAATGTTTTGTTGCATGGGGTGGTAGACTCTTGGGTAGTGTCTATGGACATTGCTAGCAAGGTGGGAAATAATGGTGCTTCTCGAGGGAGATGGATAAGGTTTCGTAAATAGAGAAGGCTAGGGAACTAGTTGGTGAGGTGACATAGTGCTTCATAGAGTGTGCATGGGAAGGTATGATGTGCATTCACTGAAGAGGATACATAAAAAATGTTAAAGAAACTAGATGTCAGGGATGCTAATGGTTGTGATACCACCAGAATGGGCTCTAGTAGGATCGTTTGGAAAATTGCTACCAGTGTTTCTCTAAATTGAGGTAGAGTAGGAAAATGATGAGTATAATGTCCATCTAATGAATGTATGTCACATGTGAATTTGGTATGTAATTTTTTATTGCATGGGGTGGTAGACTCTTGGGTAGTGTATATGGACATTGCTACCAAGGTGGGAAATAATGGTGCTTCTCGAGGGATATGGATAAGGTTTAGCAACTTGAGAAGGGTAGGGAACAACTTGGTGGGGTGGCATAGTTCTTCATAGAGTGTACATGGGGGATGAACTCATGGTGTGGCTTGATTATTTCCCCCAACTTTATTTTTCTTTCCCCCAATGTTGATATTGTTTTCCCGAGTTGTGTGATCAAGTTGTGGCAATGTTTCTTAAACCATGGTTTGCATAGGTAGTTCAGTTGTTTGAGGATGCAGTAATGGTATTGGTACCATATATGGTGGGTAAAGATACTAAAAAAGTATAGATATCACCATATGGGAAGGGTAATGGTAGCTACTATATAGTGTGATATAACCCCTAGTGGTGGGTATAGGAACAATATTTGGGTTAGGGGCTGAGGAAGGGTTTGGAAAAGCATTGGTTGGTCATTCAAGAAGGGGAGGGTCTCAATAGGAGACTCTAGTATGGGTGTCTTAGAGGTAGACTAAGGTATGGGTGTCTTAGGGGTAGACTAAGGTATGGGTTTTTTAGGAGTAGACTAAGGGTGGGTGTCACATGAGTAGAATAATGGGTTGGTTATGTCATGAAAAAAGTGATTCTACACACTTGGGAAGATTTTGATGGTGGTATGCAAGGTGGGTCACCATGGTGTGTTCCAAGGAGAGAGGGGTCTTAAAATATTCTTGGACCCATTTCCACGACTGGTGAGATTATTGAGTCTTCCCTAGTGAGAAGGAGGATATTATCCAAATTCATGGAGGGGCAAGGTTCTTAATGTGTTAACTAGTCCTCCAAAAGAACCTAGGTTGAATGAAGCCCCATGTGTATTCCTAGGAAAATAATACCTAGTTGAGATAAGAGATTCATGGGTTGTGTGTGGTTGCACTCCCCAGTTGTTGGAGGAGGAGAAAGAAATGAATGTTTGGGTGCATAAGGTGTTCTCATAGTAGGAGGGTAGCATAGTGCTCCTCCATAGGGGTTTGTGTACTAATTGGTTCCATACAAGGGTGTAGGGTTTCCATAGGATTGAGGTGGTTCATGGACCGAATTAGGCTATTCATTGAATGAGATGCTCTAGGTTTTTCTTGACCAAATGGAAAAGGTCAAGGAGCATCAAGGAGAATCGTGTAAAGGTATCCAGACTGTGAATAAATAAATTTGAAATGTTGGGTTGTGGTTATGGCCTCTTATTCAATTTGTGGTATGGTAGTAGCCACATATTTGGAAATGAGGGGCACCAAGGATTTTAGGAACCAATCTAGGAGTAGCTCTAGTGTGGTTTAAATTTTACATGGACTTCTTTTTCGATGTCATTCATGGATGTGGTCTATGATATGAGTAGAATTTGTTTGGATTAAATCTAAGAGGATTTCCAATCCATTGTCATGGCATATCGGTCACTAAAAAAAGCATAAAAAATCCTTACATAAATGTGCGAAGTTCGCATGGGACCTTGATGTTTCGTCCATGTGTCATTTCACATAGTGATTGGTTAAGGTTATTTGAAATAGTTGTAGGGGATGGAATCATCAGTGATATTGTCGAATGAGCACCATAAGTGAAACATCATTACATGGTTAGCTAGGTCTTTATATGGTTTCCCATCAAACTTAGGAATGTTTGAGGGGAGTTTGTTGGGCATGTTTGGCCAAGAAGGATCGTGTAAAATTGGGTCATTAGAAAGTTTAGTCAAATATAAAATATTTAACGAAGAAAAATATGGTAGGTTATGTGGTCCTATTATTGTATTTGATGGTTGAGAGTTGGTTCCTGAGGAGGAAGGGCTACTGGACGGGTTGTTGGGGGGATTTTCATCAAGCAAGTTGGAACCAAGGAAGGATAAACTGAGTATTGTTGCATGCAAAAGTGAGTGGGTAGATTGAACCGGTGAGTAAATAAAACCAGGAATACCTCCCAATACTAGTGGGAGGCCAAGCAAGTGTCTGGAATGTTGGGGAGGTTTTGGGTAGCGAAAGTGTGTGTGTTTTGGTTAAGTGAAAGGATGGCTAACAAGGGTTTTTCAGAAACAATGTATATGGCCTACTTTAACAAAGAAAAAAAAGATTCATATGGTTAGTGGTAAATTGATACAACACACATTAATCCGTTTTAAAGTAAAAAACAAAAATGGTAGGGTAGGATATTTTCCATGTGGGGGGATAAAAAATAAAAATCTTGTGTCCTAAATACCTAGAATCCTTCCTCTAAATGTCATTATTCCTTCCAATATCTCTAGATAATAGAGCATGAACCCATCGAAAGAGATACTAGTGAAAGTATGAAAAACCAGTTATAATGAGGGTCAAAGGGTGCATATCCCAAAAGAGCTTGTGAGATTTACCAATATCCATTCAAAATATGACCTAGGTGCAATTGTAGCCCACAATTTACACCTCTATATAAAAATCCTATTTTTTTGCCACTAGGCTACCTTCTTCAAGTGAAACAAGGGACTCTCAGCCTCAGATGTCATTTATGAGTCAGGATACTTTACAAGAGCTAGGTGGCTTAAGAACGCTCATCTAGAACAACCAAAGCTAATCTTCACCCCTTCATAGGTATATCCATAACTTATGTTATAGGAACACTTGATTGGAATTATTTGAAGTTCCCTATCTAATCAACCACTAAGTTTCTCATGAAAAGTGATAACAAGGGCGTTTTTGGATACCTACCCATGGAATCCTAACTTAAACTAAAAACAACTTGGTGACAACTCGAGGAGAATTCTAGTGACTTTTAGATTTGTATTTTAAAAATTATTTAGGATTGGGGTCATGGACCAATCCTTTTGATTAAGGGTGTGTTGAAGGATCTTTTAGAACACTTAAGTCTTTTTTATCCTCATATATTTATTGTGGTAATAAGGAGGAAAGAATACTTTGACATAAGTGAGCCTTATATGCCTTAATGTGTGTGAATGTGCTTGTCTACAAGGGTGAAAGTGTGAAAAAAATATGGTTATGATTCGTTTTGCAACATGTGGATGTCATGGGATTCGTTACTCTTCCTTTAATTAACCACAATTTTTTTTTTCTAATCCTTGTGTAGTTGGGAAACTAGTCCTAGATAGTAAAATATGTGGAAAATTTGTGGTCCTTTACACTCCTTAAATTCCTAAGTGTTCTTTGAAAAATATGAAACTTTCCTAGGTTGTATGATGATGTGGAAAATCGGGGTCCTTTCAAATCTTTAGCTCCCTAGTGTTTGTATTTGCAATAATTGAACTATGAGGTGCACAAATGCTTCAGCCTCATATAGTTACTTGTTTGAATTTGAAAAACTTTGGAAAGAATCAAAGGATACATTTTGCACATTCGAAGTGCTTACCTATCAATTTAATTTACCATCTATGTTTATTTTACAAGGGATATGGAGAATTCATATAAATCCCATTTTGTTTCACCAAGACCACTCAAGGAAATGCAAGGCAAAGAGAATACTTTGGGGAATACAATAGAGCTCCTATTTTCAAAAAAACAAAGTGATTGATTTGAAAAAATCAAGCTAAGAGTTCATATGCTTAAGCAGCCATCCATGTGGCAAGATAAAATAAATTGTGGTTCTTTTTATTCTCCCTAGTAATATGTATTAGCTAATTTAATCATGTAATAATAGACTCAAAGTAGGAATTTTCATGTTTACAAAGTACAATAAAATAAAATAAAAACCCCTATTGGTAGGTCTAGTTGAAAAACACCCTCAACCTAGGAGGAAGGAGGGTCTCCATAAGTCACTGAGGTGAAAGTCATGCTAATGTGCACGGACCATGTAGAGATAGAATGAAGTTGTAGTAACAAATTGTGCACCTCTATGTGAATGTTATTTCAAAATCCATGTGGAGTCTTTTTCCACATATGTAAAAATTATAGATGAATTCTGAAGCAATAAGGGTCCAAGCATTTAGGTTGTATGCTTAGGTAGACTAGTTCGATGACCTACAAAACCACAAAGAAGAGAGAATGGGCTCTTGAATCTTACAATGGGATAAATGTGTTGGGAAATGGGTGGAACATGACATGAAATATATAAAATAGTACTATAGATAATCAAAGAGGAACAAAAAATTTCAAAGAAAAATGGTGGTGTCTAAAGACACCATTACAACACTTAACAAGGGAACATTGTGATCATAATATCACAGTGCATGTTGCACATTTTGATATGCATCATATATTGGATAATCTCCATGATACAATTTTGATAATGACCCAAGGGGTCTCCTTTTTATATCCTCAAGTTCTAACCAACTTCCATATAATTCAAAAGATCTTATCAACATGTAATTGCCAGTTGTTAGATTGGACTCCATCAAATCAGCTCTGTCAAGTCGGATCAACAAGGATGATCAACCCAACTGCCTATGTGTCTAAATTTTAGTTTATTTTTGGGTTGGCCGATCCACTACCCGGCTATCTTCGAATGTTGGTCGACTTTTGGACTGACAAGAACATCAACTACTTGACCAACCAGTGTGGTTAGTTGTTCAATCATCTGACCAAATGTATCCTAAGGTAAGTCAATCTCTCGAATGATTGAACTCAGAAGATGTGTGATGAACCATGAATTCTTTGTGTTCCAACACCCCCCCATTAGCACACATCTCTAGACATTCAGGAGGTGAAATTACATCATTATGACACCCCCCCATAATTGCAACATCCTAAATCCCAAGCATCATGTGGAGATAAATCTATCTTCAGCTAAAGGTTTGGTGAATATATTAGCTACCTTACCATATGTTCTACAATATTCGAGAGATACAACATTATCATAAACCAAATATCTCAAACAATGATCATGGAGCTCAACATGCTTCATCTTACTATGAGAAAAAGGATTGCCAACAACCTATATGGAACTCTGGTTATCACAATCAATTGTAGTCAAGGTTTGAATAAGAAGGCCAAGTGCTCCCAAAATTTGGTGAATCCATACTACTTCAGTACCTGCTTCAATGATGCCACGATATTCTACTTCCATATTCAACAAGGATACTACCTTCTATTTCTTGCACAACCACACCAATAGTCCAGTGCTATAGTGAAACACTTACCCAGAATTGGACTTTCGATCATCATTGTCGTGAGCCTAGTTGGAGTTGGTGAAGTCGACCAATGAATATGAACTTTGAAAATACTTGATACCGAAATGAGTGGTACCATTAAGATAATGGGCAATTCATTTGAAAACTTTCTAGTGGATTTCTTTAGGGTCCTACATTAATTGAGAAACCACCCTGGAAACAAAGGAAATGTCAGGTCAACTATGAGTAAGATAGATAAGATTGTCGACCAATTTTTGATAAAGAGTAGCATCGATTACAGGTGTTTGATAGGTTTTGTTAAGATTTAATACATACTAAAAGGGAGTATCACAAGGATTGAAGCCAATCATTTTAAAACATGTCAATAGATCCATCACATATTTAGACTAAGAAATGAAAATCCATCACATAGTGGTAATACTTGAAGACCCAAAAAACAATGCATAGTACCAAGATCTGTCATGTCAAAGGAGTAAGCAAGTTGTTTCTTCAATCTAAGGATCATATCATTATTATTTCCAGTAATGAGTAAGCCATCAGCATATACAACAACAATCAAGGTGTCTCCATTGGTATGGAGCACATACAATTTGTGATCAAATTCACATAGCTTGAAACCAATTCTAAGGAATAAATTGTCGATCTTAACATATACATCTCGAGGATCCTACTTCAAACCATAAAGTGACTTCTTGAGTTGACAAACTAAATTTGAATCAGTCACAAAGCTAGGTGGTTATGCCATGAAAATTTCTTCAGATAAGTCTCCATGAAGAAAGGCCATCCAAAATGAGCAGCAAGGGAAAGAATCAACCAAATAGAATTCATCTTTGAAACAAGAGAAAAGGTTTCATTTTAGTCAATGCCTTCTTGTTGAGAAAATTCCTTCACAATGAGGTGTCCTTTATATCACTCAAAAACACCTTCAAAGGTAAATTTGGTCTTATAGACCCATCGACACTGCACAATGTTCTTTCCTTGTATGATTATTCGACAAAGAATCAAATTATTTCTACATGGCCTACTCCCATTCATGTTGTCCTTCAACATATGAGTACGTAACAGGATCATAGGTTTCAAGTACTCGAGTCATCAAGGAAACAATATCATGTTTCTTTTTACTTCGAGTTTGGCATCCGAAGGAGACATCTCCAACACCAACTCTAGCAGTTCCAATTGTCTTGGCAACCCATCTGGGTAGACAAGAAATAGGTGAATTATGGTTCACTTCAGCAGTTCAATCAGAAGTCATAGAGGCTTCAGTCGATGAACCAGTCAAAACCAAGGATGATAGACTACTTGACTCAGAGGTCAATGATTCAGTTGAAACAAGGAGAATGTTTTACTATCTAGTCAAAGGAATAAATTATGGAGCAAGAACACCAATTCCATAGACGACGTCAAGGAGTTCATCCCGTAGCAATGTAGAGGAGGAATTCAACAACTTAATGCCAGAAGAATTCTCATCAAATCATACATTTCATCTTATAATGATTTGTCATTTGATAGGATCAAATAGTCAATAGGATTTAGGCTATTCAAAGTATCCCATCATTATGCAATCATCAGGAATGTGATCCCAGGAAACACACGAAGGTGGTCGAATGAAGAATTCTTCCCATACCATCGTTTGACTACAGTCATGGAAGGAACAACTCTAGTTGATGTTGGAAATATTTCCATTGATGTCAACAATCGAAGTGATGATAACAAAATAGTGTGCAGAGATCGAAAAAAGTGATGATATCAAACAACATGATCAATAGCGCAAGTTAGGAGGAAGAGAGAATAGATCAAAGCTCATAAGGAAGATCAAATTGCACAGAGAGAAAATCCATGACCATTATTGATCACAATAGGATCAACAATGATTCGTTGATCAAAATCTCTGGAGGAAGAACAGACTGTAGATATGTTGTCGGGATCAGTGGAAAGACTGAACAATTGATAAAATGCACAGATGTGACGAGAAGTCTCAAAATCCATCCGATCAAGCAAATTGACGGTGCTGATCATTTCATGAAATGGGATTAATCCCACATTGGAAGCGTGTGTTGGTCACTATAATTTCTTATTAATTAAACAATCAAGTGTTACATAAAGTATCAACCCGAGGAAGTCTGTTTATTTCAAAGGCAATCACACACTGTATATGCTCAATCTCAAAAGCAATCTAGAGTTGTAGTAAAAGTACACTAATCACACCTTGCTTTGAACAGACTGAAGTTCTACTTTGAATTATAGTAAAAGCAATCTATCTATTGCATAATTTAAGATTCAAAGGAAAATAATTATCAAAAGAATCCTGGATTACATTAAGAAACAGCAAAGAAGACCAACAATTCTGAACAGAGAACAGGACCCTATTCCTCAAAGAAGGAATCTTCAGCACCTGTCTCTGACTATCACACTTTCATAAACTCATCAAACAGAATCACCAATAAGAATGATTAACAATTACCGAAGACTAACTATTCTATAACAGAGAACAAGACCCTATCCCTCAAAGAAGGAATCTTCAGCACCATTCTCTGATTATCACACTTTCATAAACTCATTCTGCAAACAGAATTACCAATCAAAATGATTAACAATTACCTAGGAATGAATTTTATGAAAACAATGTAACAATCAGTGGAAACAGAGTTTCAGCAAAACAGAGTTTTAACAAGGTATGAATAAAAACAATACTAACACACTACATAAACTAATGGGTGAATCTTGTGAAGAAGGTGGGCCCTCTCCTTCTCACAAGATTCTCCAGAAATGAAAGGAACTAAGAAGAAATGCTCAGAATAATCTTTTATTCATCTGTCAAATGTGTCAAGTTACAATATCCAAAATGAACACGCTCCTTCTCTATAATTCCTCTCTAGCTAAGCCTTTCGTAATATCCCGCTAATGTTGATTTATCCACTATTTAAAGAGGAGAATCCTCTTAATACAATTAAGCATAAAATTACATGTGTACATACAAATCCTATTCTTAGTCTGATCTAATCTTCTATGCTGGAATAGGATATTCTGATCTCCCGTAGCAAAATGTTGTTACAGT